>SSNS01000007.1:677764-773840 GCA_006937985.1 Aphyosemion australe | reverse complement strand
TTCTCCCTGGCCCTGCCTCCCACATGCCTCCATCTGAAAGGCTAGGTTATCCTGAGTTATCTCTGTAGTTATGCTGCTATAGGCTTAGACTGCTGGAGGACATACTGACCACTTTCCACACTCTGCTACTCTCTTCTACCACCACTCTCTAATTGCATTATTTCCTGTTATTTCAGCTGTTAACTTTATTTTCTCTCTAAGTGTTTTTCTCCCCAGAAGAAGCTACACTGGCGTTCTGCTGAGCTGTGGTGGCCTCATGGAGGGGGCCATCGGCTGGCACACTGCTGCCAACCACCTAACATTCTCCCTCTCCTGATATTACATCTTACTTTCTTTAACATAGAATGTGCTACTATTAGTTCACCTATTGAATTAATTATAGATTCACTCAGATAAAGACAATAAAGTTTCTCTGACTAAATAGAACTTCTACTAAGAAATCACAGTGTAGCCATAGAAACACTACTTGATCTATATGGTGTGTGTGTGTGTGTGTGTGTGTGGGTGTATGTGGGTGTGGGGTGTGCGTGTGTGTGTGTGTGTGGGTGTGTGTGTGTGTGTGGGTGTGCCTGTGCCTGTGCCTGCTCTGTCTTCTCAATCCCCAGTGAGTCGTAGCGGATGGCTGCTCATACTGAGCCAGGATCCTCTGGAGGTTTCTTCCTGTTAAAAGGGAGTTTTCCTTCCCACTGTCGCTACATGCTTGCTTAGTATGAGGTATGTATCAACACACAGTCAGTGTCTTGATGCAATCTGCTGGGTTCCTTAAACTTTTTTACTGATTGGCTTAATGAACTGAACTGTATTGGAATGTTTACTTTGTGAAGTGCCTTGAGACGACTCTTGTCGTGATTTGGCGCTATAGAAATAAACTGAATTTAATTGAAAATTGAATTGACAAAATCAGACGTGCTTTCAGCCTCGACGTGAAAGCAGAACAATTACATGCTGAAAGGAGACAGACAAAAAGCTGCAGGGAAATAAAACAGCATCAGCGACTAAAACAAGAAGCAAAGCAGCTCCCCAAGTGAAATTACAGCACACCAAGCTGTCAATGCGCAGTTTTTTGATTGAAAATGAATAATTATAGGTGACTTTACGTCCTTATTCTAAATAACGGGCCAAGCGGGACTATAGAGATGGTGAAAAACTGACTGAAATGTGAAAAAAGGTCAACTTCTGTGTCTAGTGGTTGGGTGGTTCAGGCAAAGGGGGACTGTTTTTAAACAGATCAGATTAGAGAAGCACTTGAGTTGCAGCTTGTTGCCAGGCAACAAAAGAGATAGGGCTTGTGATAGGTGAGAAATCTTTACAGTAATTAGTCCAACTAGGGCGCGGCAGCTGAACTCTAAATCTACTTACTGCTTCTGGTCTCTGGGAGCTCGGGTAAATCTGAAGAAAAACCTGTTGGTGATGCACAACCCACAGACTGGACGAATGCAGTTTTAGCTGCGATATCTCTCAACAATGTGGATTTCGTCCACCAGCGTGGAATGTTTTACGTCAACATGGCCGGTTATAAATGGCAGACCATGAAAACACAAGCTGCTGTCGCCGTAAACGACAGAGCGGCACAGTGGAGGCTGGAGGAGGAAACGCTCATTAGGCTCCGGGGTCTCCGTTGAGAAGAAACAGGAAGAGAGCAGCAGCAGATACAGAAGAAGGTCATGCACCAAATCATCTGCTATAGCATCACAACTGTTTCTCCTTTCAGCGACACGAGCGACCCAGGCCCTGCAGGTTGCAGACGCGGTTCTTTAAACAGAGCATGAAGGAATGCATTTAGCTTTAATGTTTTACAGCTGCTACTGCAAACTCATTGTAATACTGAGACTCCTTTTTGTGCAGAATGTGCACGTTCTCTCCATTCATGCATGACTTTAATCATGTTGGTTTCATCTTGAGATTAACTTGCAAAATAACAAGCAGTTCACACCTTTTTTCATCTTTACAGGTTTTTGTTTTTCTTGAGGTGTAACAAGAAGAAAACGTGGTGCATGATTAAAGCGGTGGTTCGTAGGTGAAACGTTTTAAAGTAACTTAAAAATGCAAACAATTTGACTCTCTGACCCTGTTCTATGTTATAGGTCATCTTTTATAGTTTATATTTCCCATAATTCCTTTTCCAGGCCTCTACAGCAAAACAAATCATTTACGTGAGTCTAGACCGTTGACCAATAGATTTGAATAGCCACAAGAGGGTGCTGTCACTCAACGAGAATGCGTCCCAGTTCCCAGCATGCACTATGGCGTGACGCAGATGTGCCTCCCTCAGCTTAGCACACCAACCTAGCTTGAATGCTAAAACTGTGGAAGAAGAGGAGAGAAAAGGGATTTATCGTTTGTTTATTGGAGCTAATTGATTAATAATAATAATAATAATAATACATTTTATTTAAAAGCGCCTTTCTAAACACTCAAGGTCACTGTACAGGATAAAAACAAAAATCATCAAGTAAAACACAAGAAGAGCTAAGTACGACATAAAACAAGGAATCAAATAAGCAAAAAAATAAACAAGGCACTCTAAAATTTATAGTGGATAAGTGGTTTTGAAGAGGCGAGTTTTGAGCTGGTTTTTGAATTGAATAAGCGAGTTTATGTTCCTGATGTGAGGGGGAAGGGAGTTCCAGAGTTTGGGAGCAGTGAAACAGAAGGCTCTACTCCCCATGGTGCTAAGGCGGGCGGAGGGCACAGAGAGATGAATGGAGGAGGATGATCTGAGGGAACGGGACGAGGTGACGACGTGGAGGAGATCTGTTAGGTAGGGAGGGGCGAGGTTGTGGATGGCCTTAAAGGTGAGTAGGAGGATTTTAAAATCGATCCTGGCTTGCACTGGAAGCCAATGGAGCTGTTTTAGGATGGGGGTGATATGATGAGAATAGGGAGTTTTTGTAACGACACGTGCTGCTGAATTTTGGACCAACTGAAGCTTACGGAGGGTTTTTTGAGGGAGGCCTGAGAGAAGAGAGTTACAGTAATCTAGACGTGATGTAACCAGGCTATGGACGAGGACAGAAGCAGAGTGGACGGTAAGGGAGGGGCGAAGACGATTAATATTACGAAGATGGTAATAAGCTGACCGTGTGATGCTATTGATATGGGATTGAAAAGATAGTGAGCTGTCTAGGAGGACACCCAGACTCTTGACCTGGGGAGAGGGGGAAACTGAGGTATTATCATGATAAGAGAGAAACTGTCAGATTTTGAGAGGGTGAGCTTGGTACCCACCAGTAAGATTTCTGTTTTGTCAGTATTTAATTTTAGATTAACGTAGCATTCAACCGTAAGCTACATCGGACTATTGTTTTAACCTCTTAGCATTAGCATTCCGAGTGCCGGATTCCTGCAGGTTTTAGACATTCCCCTGCTTGAACACTGCGGATTTGATTAAAACGAAGGATCAGCGGCTCCTGCAGAACCCGATGAAGGCTGAGGAGATAATTCAGCAGTTAGAATCAGGTGTGTCTGAGCAGGGACATATCGAAAACATGACTGCACTACAGGGCTATTTGTGTGCACAGTATGAGGCGCGGCTTTCAGCTCCTTCCGGAAAGGGAGAGGGATCAGGGGTGGAATTATAGCTGTTCAAATTTCAAAATCTCCTCCTTTTCCTCTCCTTGATGATGTCACAGTTATGACACGCTAGCTAATGTAGCATATTGCTCTTGTGGATTATTCTGTTTAATTATGTGACTATTCACACAAAGTCACCATGTACCTCACCGATCGCTTTTTTATTTATTTATGCTTTATTTAACCAGGAAGGTCCCATTGAGATTAAAAACCTCATTTTCAAGGGAGTCCTGGCCAAGAGGCAGCAAAAGTTACAGTTACAACATATATATATATATTTTTCAGTTACACAGACATGTTATGTACAGAATTACAGAAGGCAATTACAACACAGGGAATCTGTCTCAAGGGCTCTCAGTCTGGTTTTAAATGTATTCAAGGAGATAAGCTCGGTTAGTTTCCAGTTTTCCTGCAGCCTGTTCCATGCAGAAGGAGCAGAGTGAACAAAAGCCCTTTTGCCCAGTTCAGTGCGAGCAAACGGAACACAGAGTAACAACTGATCGTTATCAAATCTTTAAACCTGTGAAAGCCTCAGAATGTGCCTAAAGAACATGTTGTGTGGCAAAAAAAAACATTTATAAACAGTTTCTCCAATATCAAGAAGTTGAAAAAAATAAAAATAATCCACTTATAACAACACTCCTCCTCCTCCTCCTCCTCCTCCTCCTACTACTACTACTAATAATAATAAGATAAACAAAGTAACCTGTACGAAGCCAAATATTTGTATCACAAGGGTAAATAACTGCCTTCAGTAATATTCTGCAAAGCAACATTGATAATGATAAAAACAAACATTTTATTGATTAATGCTGTTTGCAGGTAGCAGCATTTATTTGTGCAAACAAGGAGCTTTTCCCATCTTTTATTTCCTATAATCCATTTTGTTTAAATCGATGCAAACTGCTGGATAAAACCGTTTTGCACACTAGATCATGTGTTGGGATGTCACAACATGATGCTTTTTAATCCCATAATAATTTATATTGATTTAATTATAGAGAATATTACCACTGCTGACACAAAAAGCTCTAAAAGCTGTGACTATGTGCAGCCAGTCGTGTTTTTTTGTTATTTTGCTGTTAACAACACTATAAACAAATAATAGATGCTGACATAAACAAATAAATCTGTAGCTCTGCGAAGCAAAATGAATAAAACTCAGAACAAATCTACAGCTTTGAAATCAACGTTTTAACTTCCACAACAAGAAAAGGCAGTGGAAACGTTTGAAACACTGAGCAAATTAATATTTTTCTTTTTTTCTCCCTTTCATTCAACTTGGTGTTACGGAGAACCTGTAAATTGTGTAAAATAATTTAAACAATAAGCCTTGGCTAACCCTTGAAATGTTTTTAAGTTGTAAACGAAAAACTAACTAACTGCATATTTATTTATTTGGCTTAATAAGGGTTAAACTGTAATTCAACATATTAATGTAGAAATAATAATAATAGTACGGTAAAATTAATTTTCAGAAATAACATTTAAAGGTTGAATATGGAACAATTTAATAAAAAGCTATATTTTAAAAAAAAAACACCTCCACGGGGCGTTTAGAGGTGTGCAGAATGAAGATACAGTATTTCCTTTAAAAGCTATATTGTAATTTAAAAATAATCAAATATTTATTTTGACGGGCACACTGGGTTTATGTTTACATCGACCAGCCACTAGAGGGCACCACTGCGGGTTGCCAATTACGGTAAACAGTCCGCTCGGCACAGCGAGGCTGGCACTGTGGTAAATGGCGGACTCGCAAGTCGAGCAGCTGCTTCTGAGCCCAGAAGATGTCGTTATCCTTCTCAGAAGAGGAGCGACCAGAAAAGATCTAAAACCAGAGTGAGTTTAGGTCGTCACTGGACCTGGAGCTGGCTGGAGTCTTCACGTATCTGCAGCAAACCTGGCATCCCGACGGCTGGAAACCTTGTTCAACTGTTGCAGCTACAACCTCCACACACTAGATGTTGCTGTGGTGTTCCATATTCAACCTTTAACTTTTTATTTAATAATTTCCATATTTTTTAGAATTTTGTAAGTTTAGTAGTTTTATTTTTGTTCAGTTAATGTTTAGATAAGACATGGGGACTAACTGTGGTTTACTTTAAAAAAAAAGAGTTAATTTGTTTTCCACCCAATTAAAGGCTTATTGCTTTTATTTCAACGTTTTTTGTCTCTTATATCTTTAATAACATTATTTATTTCACTTATGATGAATTATAACTTCTCATTTTTTCGCACCAAACTAAATGTCCAAAAGGAGCAGACTTTATAAAACAAAAACATGTTGAATGTTAATTATCCATCCAGTCGTCTGCTCCTGCTGGAGCTCCGTCCCCCTGCGAGCTGACCCAGACCCTGACCTAAACGTTATCACATCCCTGAATCGTTACTCCTGCATTCACTGTCCTGGATCAACATCCAGCCGAGGGAGAGTTTCTCCTGTGAAAACGACGGCTTTTCCGTGTAACACCACCGCATGAATAATTCAGCACTCTGGGTTCTATCAGCGGCTGTCAGAAATGTCAGCCGGTTGGAAGTACCCTCAGCTGCCCCCAGAGGATGTTGCCTCTGGCCCCTCAGGTGGGGTTAGGGGGGTGCGCATGCATGCACACACACACACACACACACACACACACACACACACACACACACACACACACACACACACACACACACCTGACGAAAAGCTTTTCCACTAACAGGAATCCACAGACTTCAGGATGCAGAAGTGCTGAAAGCTCAGGATTACTCCAGTGAGTGTTTGATTTGACTACAGAATTACTTAGACTCTGAAACTGAGATAAAACTCACTCAATAAACTAAAACATTAATATTTTAATAGAAATAATGAAGAAAATAATAAAGAGCTCAGAGCCGAGCTGCATCCTCGCATGACCTCTGTATGACCCAATCAGTGACCTCTGTATGACCCAATCAGTGACCTCTGTATGACCCAATCAGTGACCTCTGTATGACCCAATCAGTGACCTCTGCTCTGTATGACCCAATCAGCGGCAGGGAAAAGGTAAAATAAATTGATGGTGAAAGAAACAAACAGGTTTGCTATCAGAGGGTGAGAAGGCACAAAAATGTGCTGGCTTACTGATAACAGTGTGACTTCCTTCCTCGTGTGGAATCTGGAGCGTCGCCGTTAATGGGATGGTCGGATATCTCCCGCCTATGAATAGATCCAAGGAGAGGAGTCAAAGGGACAATATCTTCAACTGGAGAGCGAGGACAGAAATTAAAAGGTCACTTTATCGAGCCGAACGATGACGGGAAATAATTTAAACTTTAATTATTTCAACACAAACCTGACATGAGATTATATCATCTACGTATTTCTAATAGTTTCCTTCATACTTATGGGTACATTTATCTTGGGAAGGAAAAACGAAATACTAAAGTGTGAAAAATCTGTCAGTTTGTGTTTTCTGCCATGTTTGACTTAGATAAAACCCAAAGATCACAGAAGATAATTATTAAATAACACAGATTTAATGTTCAGACTCAACTCTGCTGCCAGGATGGAGCCAATTTAAGCTAGAATTAGCAACAGAATCGTTACGAGAAAGGAGCCAAACACAGACAAAAACAAAAAGCAAAACAGATCAACCTCGTTAATGCCTTAAGACTTAAGACCAAAGACAATTTCAACAGAATATAGACTGAAAACTAGTAATTACTGACCTGGTGGTGTACATTTGGATAATGGCTGAAAAGATACAGGTGTGTGGCAATCAGTGAACTGAATTCAGGTGTGCTCAAACTTTCATACTCTACAAAATAAAACAGGAAGTGGAGCTTAAACAGAAAACACAGAAAAAAGTGCAGAGCAAAAATAAAATTAACAAGATTAAACAACAAAAATGTTTTTATTAGGGATGTTTGATTTTATCTGACAATATTTGCATTAAAATGTAATTTTTTTAATTATCGGTGTAGAATTTTAGTCTTTTAATGACAATTTTTACACACCATGCACATTATGCACATTGAACAAAATTTTAGTTATTTTATTCATTTAATGTTAGAAAGTTGAAATTTAACAAGGATTTAATAGCTTCACACACTTTGTAACTATAAAAGTTTAATGAGGTTTGAACATTTTTAAAACTTCACTTAAAAGGATATAAAGGAAACAGATGGATCAAAAATATTTTGGGACCGAGAGCAGAACCCTGTGGAACACCATGCACCATGTAGATTTAGGAGTCGATTTAATAACAAATATTTTTAAAGCGTGCGTGTCAGATCCACCACTTCATCTCAGAAACATTAAGAAACAGAAAAACGTTGAACTTGAACCTTTACCTCGATGTTTTATAGACCAATAATTAATATTACAGCCGTCCATCACACGTCACTTCAACATAAAACAAGCTTTTGCCCAAGATCTGTCAGCAAATACAACAGCTGACCAAATTAAAAACAGATCATGACTCTGACAGATATTACGCTGTATTTACACACAGAGAGGATGTCAGCCTTCATAAAAAACAGCATTCCTTATCTCGATCACAGATCTGCACAGATTAGCTCTGTAAGCAGCATGACCTAAAACAGGATTACACTCGCCAAAAGCAATCATTTGTTCTCCAGCAAGAAAATCACCATTTTATGCAAATATATGAAAATTACTACAAAGGTTTATTCCAAAAAATATTTAACTTTAATATATCTCAGGACCACTGCAGCCATCACCAGCATCACTCACCAACTTAATGGGTTTAATTAGCCGTCCAGAACCAGTCATCCATAACAGACCCAGTGTTTACTGAATTAGTAGAAATTTCTAAATCGAATTGGGAATTGTGCTGAAATAATGTGATAGGTTATTATTAAGTGACTGGAAGAATGGGAATTTCTGTTTATTAATTTAGCAGAAGCTTTTATGCTAAGTGACTTAAGTGAGGCAAAAAAAAGTATTTGGCAGCCACAGATTGTGCAAATTGTCCCGTGCAAAACGGTGAGAGGTGTGTAATTTTCATTATTAGTAAACTTCAACTGTGAGAGATAGAATAGAAAAATCAAAAACAACGAGACGAAAAGGGCTCAGCAAAAAAAAAAAGGATCAAGTAATCCCTAATTTACCTGTACTGTGACATAAATTAGGGATTACATGATCCTTTTGTCTTTTTTTTCTGATGACCTCCAGAAGAAACAATCTGGGCTGAAGCCTTCAAAATAAAACATCCAACAAGCAACAATCTTTTGCTGTGTTTCGGGGTGTGGAAATGCCACGGCTCTGCCTCTGTTCACCACCCTCCAGGTCTACTGTCTCTCTTCATCTTCCTCCTCACCCCGCTCATCACCATCATCTCCTTGTCCCCCACATGCATCTGCTGATGGATGAGCTCATTTGCAGCAAATCTCTTTGGATTCAAAGCGGAACACCAGCGCTGCCTCTCTGCTCCTTCAGTGGGTATAGAGATCTCCTCGTTTGGAGAGCGTATACACGGATGAACACAGGAAATGCATGTTTCTGGACCAACGTGTTGAAAAATGGCCTCTTTCAGACATGGTTGTGTGTTTTCAGCAGACACGCACACACACGGAAGGAAGCTGTTAGGGTTGGATTAGTCTGAACAGCACCACAGAGGGCCGAATCAAATGCTCCGTAGATGCAATAACGGCGCTCCGGAGATAAGATTGCTCTTTTCCTTTCCTCACAGGTACACGGTGCTGGTTTATTGCAATGATAGTTTAGCAGAAAAGCACCGGTAAATCAACTCAAAGGAACACATTTCAAGGCGTTAGCTCGAGATGCCGCTCCGGAATACAAGAAGAGAAGATTTCCAGAAATGTATTTCCATTTGTGAGCGACCACATCCTGATGTGTCACTTCTGATCCAGACCACATCTCTGTCTCCCAGACGTCTGAGCCAGCCTCACAATAACGGTGATGAATGCAGCGTCCGCAGGAACAAACCATCCGTTTGACACTCCGTCCCCCTTGATGCATTATCGGCTAATATCCCGTGGATCCGTGGCAGATTGTTTGAAGCCTTGTGAATCGGTGTGACTGGCCTTTGCTGAGCTGAGCCCCCCCCCCCCATGAACAAAGGTGACTCTAATCATGTCACAAATGGAAACGTCTAACTTCAGACATGTTCTGTTGGAGTGAGCGGGCTTTGGGAGATCAGAGGGAGCATCGTTTACGCTGATTAGGAGCGCCGACTCCGGACTTTCACAGACATCTCTAAGACTCTATAACTCCCATCACAGAGACGCTGGTTTAAAGTAAATCGAGTCCGGAGTGTTCTTCCATCATTTCACTGCAAGTTCAAAGTATCTTTGCCATACAGGCAAAGAGGAGGGAGAAAATCGTTTTGCAACACGTTTGATGTTCTGGAGCTCTCAGAAATGTTCTGAGTCCAGTAGAAGAGATGGAAAGACGGATCTCGACTGATGACTGCGAGATAGAAGCCCTGCCATGAAATGAAAGAGAGGACAGACTCTCAGAAATAAAAATATCACCAGAGAGCAGAGCTAGGAGTTCAAGAGAGAGAAAAAAACACGAGTGACCATCGAGACTTTCTGATATTTAACAGCCTCCAGATGGAAACCGGAGGAATCAGAACTTTCTATCTGGTGAGATGAAATAAAAAATCCCGATTTAATGAAACTGATATGGTGATAATGTCTCCACGGGGGTGGGGGGGCACCTCCAGCCAAAGTATCCCATTCTGGAACGCCCTGCAGGTTCAGCCACAGATCTCATGATCGTTACTTTAGAGGTCACGTCTTCATGTTCTGATGTAAATGATTAGTGTTGCTGTTTCCTCGGAGATCCTGACCTGTGTTTTCTCTCCTTTTGGGTTCTCCAGGTTCCTCCCACGGACTGGAAACCTGTTGGTTAGTTATTGTTGCTAACGTAAGCATGAACCTTTATCTCCATGTGATGGTCCAGGCTGGACGCCGCCTCTTAGCCAGTGACCCGGAGCAGGAACAAGCAGGAGTTTTAATCATTCAGTTTTATTATTTTCTACCAGTTTTTTTCTTTCCTGACCACCTGGGTCTAATTAGTCAATCAGCACACCTCACTAGATGCATGTTCAGTTCTTGGATTCGAACAGTTCTTCTGGTTCCCAAACATTCCCTAGACCTTTTGTAAACAAACCGACTCTATGTCCACACCTCTGTGTTTGATTTGCAGACATCCCACGGGACCACAGGTAGAAAAAAACACAGCGAGGCTGATTGGTGCCAACCTGCTCGTCATCCAAGACCTCCACTCTGAAACAAGGAAGTGGCATCAGGAGAAATTCCTCTCTCCCATGATTTAACCTTTTCCTGTTTCCCTTCTCCAAATGATGCTTCAGATCCTCAAAACACCCCACCCCCACCTCTATTGAACAATTCAACCCGTCTTGTCTCATATCATCATCCTCTGCTTGCCCAGGTTGTGGGGAGAGTATTCCTACAGGAAGCTCAGACTATCCTCTCCTTCTCCTCTTCCACCAGCTCTTTTGGTGGAATTCCCAACCTAGAGGTCTCCCCACCGTGTCGGACTTCTCTTGTGGTGTTTATTCACTGCAAAAAATAATTTCTAAAAAAGTAAAAGAAGTCTCGTTTTTAGAAATTTTATCTTATTTTTAGTCTAAAACGAAAATAAATTCTTCTCTAGAAAATTAGCATTGCTTAAAATAATTCACATTTTCCTCTTTTGAGTAAAAAAAAATGTGCCAATGGGGTTAGCAAAAGATGCCTGGCTAGAAATCTTAAAACTAGCTAATAAACCTAAAATTAGATTCTTTTGCTAGTTTTAGAATTTTGCTATTTTTCTAGAGAAGAATTTATTTTCTTTTCACACTAAAAATAAGATAAAATGTCTAAAAATTAGGATTTTTTTTACCTTTTTAGAAATCAGTTTTTGCAGTGTATTTATTTGTTCTGGTGAATCACGTCCACATTCTCCATCCAGTTGACCTGATTCTGATTGTAATCTCTATTTTTCACTTCAGTAGTAGCATGAAATAAATAATAAAGAGCAAAGCTATAACTGCTGACATCTTTTATAAGATATGATGTATGGTAAGTCAAATCTAATAGACACTAATTATTTCATGAATCAATAACTCATTACTCTTCTTGTTCAGGATCATCTCCTCTTCAGCGTTCCTGTTCTTCTACGTCTGAGTTCAAGTTAGAAAAAGTCAACCTTCTGATTATAAACACAACCGTTATTAACTCTGCAACGAAGTCAAAGGAACAAAGATACCGGAGTTTATCCCGCTGAGCCACATCGACCCGACCCCTGGCTCGTAATTAACAACCAGTGGAAGAAGAAAGGAGGAAGTAATCAGTGCAATCAGCTGCTGGTGTCTGCATATGCAACGTGTTTACGTGTTTCCTTGCGTTCCACGCTTTCAGTGCATTTGTTCACGGAATACAATCCCACGGAGCACAGAGCACAGCCCAGATAAGGGACCAGGAGATGGAAATCTGATTTTGGAATACAAATTGGTGCATTAGGAATTTGATTTATTGAAAGGAAGATAAAGTTTCCTGTAACTTATCATTTTAGTGAGGCGTCTGGTTATCGGAAAGTCTGGCGATGACAAGTTCATCGTTTTAGAGGAATAACAGACACTTTTATTTGCTGTGATTTAGAATTTCAAAATAAGATGGAACAAAATGTGCATCTCTTGTGCACAAGCTTTAAATAATAATAATAATAATAATAATAATAATAAAAAGATTGTTGGAATTGTGCAAATTTTGGTTTAAGATGTGCAAAAAATTTTATTCACCCTGATTAGGTTACATTAAATGTATCATTATAAAAAAAAACAGGCAATAATTAAATAAATAAATAAATAAACCATACAAGTAAAAATAAAAAAACTTTACAAATGTTAAAAAATACACATATTTTCCACATCTGCATTTGCAGAATGTATTTCTTTTTAAAGTCAAAGTCCCAAGTCATCATCACACGCTGGTGAAATTACATCTCCGCATGTGACCCATCCCCATGGTGGAGAGCGGTGAGCTGCAGCTGTGGCTGCGCTCGGGAACTATTTGGTGGTTTAACCCCCCAATCCAACCCCTTAGTGCTGAGTGTCAAGCGAGGAGGCATTGGGTCCCATTTTTTCAAAGTCTTTGGTATGACCCGACCGGGAATCGAACCCTGATCTCCCAGTCCCGGGGCGGACACTCTACCACTAGGCCACCGGAGCTTTTACCACACGCACATTCAAAGAGAAAAATAAAAACGTGAAAACCAAGATTTTTACTTATTTTCTGCAAAAAAAGCAACAAAAATCCCAATTTAACCCCTCGTTGCTCATTCTACAGACACAATCTGTGGGTTAGGCTCCACAGCGAGTGTCAGAAACATCTGTTCAATCTGCTTTGTGCTCCAGCGGACATTATGCCAAGATATGAAGGCACTCAGCTCCAAAAAACGAATCACTGACAAGTCTGTCACACTCAATAAAAGAGGGAACTATAATAATCCTGCTGAGGACAGCCCGGCTAAAGAAGGCAGCTACCGCTACCGACACGGCCGAGTCGTGCCTCTGGCAGAGAAACTTTATTATCCAGATGAGCTGCTCATCTGGACCCTCTGAGGAGAGAAACACCGAGGAAGAGGCTGAATGCCTGGCTCATGGGGTGCTGCCTCAGGACCCTCTGAGGAGAGAAACACTGAGGAAGAGGCTGAATGCCTGGCTCATGGGCTGCTGCCTCAGGACCCTCTGAGGAGAGAAACACTGAGGAAGAGGCTGAATGCCTGGCTCATGGGCTGCTGCCTCAGGACCCTCTGAGGAGAGAAACGCTGAGGAAGAGGCTGAATGCCTGGCTCATGGGCTGTTGCCTCAGGACCCTCTGACGGGGGAAACGCTGAGGAAGAGGCTGAATGCCTGGCTCATGGGCTGTTGCCTCAGGACCCTCTGACGGGGGGAAACGCTGAGGAAGAGGTCGAATGCCTGGCTCATGGGCTGCTGCCTCAGGACCCTCTGATTGAGGAAACGCTGAGAAAGAGGCTGAATGCCTGGCTCATGGGCTGCTGCCTCAGGACCCTCTGATTGAGGAAACACTGAGAAAGAGGCTGAATGCCTGGCTCATGGGCTGCTGCCTCAGGACCCTCTGATTGAGGAAATGCTGAGGAAGAGGCTGAATGCCTGGCTCATGGGCTGCTGCCTCAGGACCCTCTGATTGAGGAAACGCTGAGGAAGAGGCTGAATGCCTGGCTCATGGGCTGCTGCCTCAGGACCCTCTGATTGAGGAAACGCTGAGGAAGAGGCTGAATGCCTGGCTCATGGGCTGCTGCCTCAGGACCCTCTGAGGAGAGAAACGCTGAGGAAGAGGCTGAATGCCTGGCTCATGGGCTGCTGCCTCAGGACCCTCTGATTGAGAAAACGCTGAGGAAGAGGCTGAATGCCTGGCTCATGGGCTGCTGCCTCAGGACCCTCTGATTGAGGAAACGCTGAGGAAGAGGCTGAATGCCTGGCTCATGAGCAGCCAAGTCATCGCTCACAGGACGGAGTTCACTGGGATGTGAGAAGTTGGACCTTCAGGCTACAGATCAAACGGAAACCAACCACTGTCGACTTCTCGCTATTTGCCGTCACGTCTTTAAAAGTTATAAATATAAATAATGAACCCGCAGTCGTCCTCGGGACGGCGAGAGCTTACGGCCACACCCATCACCCCATGGCCTCTCCTGGGATCGGCATGAGTGCTGAAGCTATATAAAACCCGTCGGAGACGTCTCTGTCTCACCTCACTCATCTTTTGGGAAACCCGGTTAATTATCTGAGGATTTCAGCGTCCATCATTTAAAAACAGCATGACTGATGCTAGAACAGAGACGTCATGTGAGGAGCACGATACGGGTGCCGCGCAGAGAAAATGGTGGCAGTTTAGCCGAGTATTCAGTCCGGATGTTGGGCTGCCACCTGTCCTGGAGCCAGGGGAGCGGCGGTGGATGGAGGTGGACTGGTTCAGGAGGAGTCTGGCGGCCTGCTCCTGGCTGGGGTCCATTCCAGCTCCGCTGTTGGGGCCCTATGTCTCCGAGTCGATGCTTCATCCAGGACAGAAGATTAGCAAGTGGAGGGTCAGCATGGATGTGGCTCACTTCCGTCCCTCGGAGATTTCCCTGAGCGTCAGAAACGGATTTCTGGAAGTTGCAGGTACAGCTTTAATAATTAAACACCTTTTTATTAACAGTGATCATAGCTCTGACTCATAAATTAGCTTCTAAATCTTGATGAAGTGTTAAAACCCTGATCTAATACTATTATCTCAGACAGGAAAGGAGTTTTTTAAGTAGCAGTTCACAAAAATGCTCCATTAAAGCAGGAAAAAAGCTGAATGTTGCAAAGTTAGAAAGCTGCTTGGGGAAATTAAAGTCGAAGCTTTGTGACATAAATTAATTTCTGTGAGTGGTTTCTCTGTGTCTTCACACTCTTCCCTCTAAACGCTAATCTTTCCCCAGGGAGGCACGAGGAAAGGCCTGACGAGCACGGATTTATAGCCAGATGTTTTACACGGAAGTACAGGTGGGGAAGAAAACAGCTGCAGTTACTCACGCTTTACTACGAACACGAGGCAGGCAGCCAGGGATGCAGCGCCAGTTATTTTTACAGCAGAGAACGAAATGATTTAGTGTTTATTATTATTATTATTATTTCATTCAAGGCTTCCTGCTGAGGTGGATGCCACCAAACTCACGTCCAGACTGTCTGTTGATGGGATCCTGATGGTTGAAGCTCCAGTTCCGGAATTCTCTGCTCCTGTTTCCATCATTATTCCAATAAAGGTGATTAAATTAACAAAATGCAGAAACTGTGCTCATTTAGTTTCTTTCACACCTTTTAAAGGAGAACTGCTGACATGTCTGCTATAATTAAATTCTTGAAACAAGTTGCTTGGGTTGAGCTAAAAATGGGTAAAAAGAGGCCAGATTGATGTATTTTATGAAAGATGGGAACATCTGAGGGGTCTTTGTGCAGACTGAATCTCTGGGTGAACTCCAGTGGGAAGACTGTTTGGGTTATTGTTGAAAAACAGCTCACATGAACTCATTTGCTTTGATTTTAACAGGTAAATGCATAAGAAAAAATGCATCCAACCACATTTTAACCACATTTCTAACTGATAAAGTCTCCTTCAATATATTTTATGTTAGTTTTTTGATTAATGATTAATTAAAACATCATTTTTTTGTGTTTAAACACAAATACAGATGGAGACAGAGGGCAAAGAAGAACTGGACGTGAAAACAGAAGACAAAGGAGAAGCATCTCAAGGTGATCAGGTCCAACCCTGCAGCACCACAGCTGCTCTTGAGCCAGAAGATGAGGAAAGCCAAGAAAAGCCAGCTGGAGACACACAACCATCAGTGGCTGGAGAAGAGAAAAGCTTAGATGGTCTGCAACAATCTGCTGAGCATCATGAAGCTCAGGGAGAAAGCCTGGCTGCATCCATCCAGCTGGAACGTGGAGAGATCCAGGTGAAGGAGGAAGGAGGAGAGGAGCTCTCCCAGCCTGAGGAGCAGGAGCTGGGCAACAGGAACGACGTCCAGAGCCAGGAGCTGCAGGAACTCACAGAGTGAACAGAAACACATCAGCCTGCGCTGCTTGCACCGGCTCTGCAGAAGCATTTGCATCAGTCGCTATACTAGAACATGAAAGCGTGCTTTTGCTTGAGCTCTATTAAAGCTATAGTCTGCAGAAACATGCACCGTGTTCCTTCTTTCTCATCTGAAAGTGTGAAACTGCCCCTCAAACACCAGAAGGTTCTGATCATCACATCCTACATGTTTGCACAGCTGTGGCTTTGTTACTTACATGAATGCCTTGCCCAAGGAAAAATAGGCTTAATTCCAATGTGGCTGTTGCCATGGTAACGGCATAAGTCAAGTATAATCTAATAGCAAAACATATGGCAATTTGTGAGCGTGACACATCACAGGAGGTAGGGAAGACTTTTGTCCTTTCCGCTCCATTCCATTATACAGAGATTGTTGTTTTTCATCAGACAAAAGGAAATGGAACTGTCCCAGTTTTGTCTTTTTTTCCTGCTTGCATGCAAAAGCTGTGGCTGTAGAGCCTCGGTGAGTTGGGTCCGTCCTGCAGCCAGCGCCGAGCCAAACGTTAACCTGCAGCGCAGCGCTCCAACAAAAACACAACAGGCTCTCAGGATCTCTGGAACGACGCCCGAGAGCATCCGGAAAAAAGAGAAAGAGACGCAGACACGTAGCGAGGCTGGCTGGACATTTTTATTAAATTATCAATACAAAAACATCAAGAGAAAAACAAGATTCTGCACTCCAACCATCATGCAAACACCTTTTTATACTTAAATTAAAAACAAGTTGCAAAAATGTGAAACACTTCAAATTATAATAGTTTTGCACATTTTAAATATATTTACATTAAGCATTAATGCACACCATGAGACACAAATAAACAAAAGCTTTGGTTGTTTTAAATGAATTCCATGTGAATAACGTGCTGCTTAATGACTTCTAAGCTGTACAAATCATAAATCATGTGCTTCAAACCCAGTTTAAATAAACACCTCCCCTGTTTTGCATTTGTAAACAACATCATCAGTAAGTTATTTCTAACAGCTGATTGTAGAATCAGGGCTGATTAGGTCTGCTGCTGCTGGAGAGTCGAGTCACAGCAGATCAGCATCGAGGGACCAACGCTTCCATATCTGATGGTCGGATTCAAAAATACAAGATTCTGCATCAAATGTTGTTTTTCTGAGGAAAAACCAAAAACTACTGAGCATAAGTTAGTGACGTTGCACAAATTAAATAATAATTGAATTCATTTGCACTTTAAAAGGAATTCATTAGATGAGCATTAACAGTTTATTGCTTGCAAATGCAAAATGGAGATTTTCAGAATGCAAATTTAAACCATCCGTCTCCTATTTTAAGATAAATGTGCAAACCGTCTCCAGCTCCAATGCTTAAATATTAGTTCAGTACATCATATAGTTAGGGTTATGGTTATGTCTCTCTCCTCTTGTGAATTAGATTTTTTAGAAATTATTTGTTTATTAAATAAAATAAACAAATTAGCAACATTTTGGGAAACGTGACTTTGTAAAGTCAAAGAGTCATAATTTAACAGCAGTATTTTGGGTTATTTAGCCTACCAGAAGAGAAAAGAAATGGGAGTTCATTTTTCACCATGTTATTCATACATTTATAAGTTCCTAACTAAACATTTAGTTAGGAACTAAACTAGGAACAAATATTTAGTTTAATTTTTGACTAAATATTTAGTTTGTAAACTAAATATTTGTTCCTGTTTACTTCCTAACTAGATATTTAGTTTGTAAACAGGAACAAATATTTAGTTTACAAACTAAATATTTAGCTCCAAATTAAATATTTATTTTGGAAAATAAAAATTTCATTTGGAGCCAAATATTTAATGTTTAGTTAGTAAATTAAATATTTATTTTACAAACTAAATATTTGGGTCTGACCTAAATATTTAACTTCAAATTAAATATTTAGTTGCTAACTAAATATGTAGTTGGGAACTTTTATAAATGTATGAATAACATGGTGAAAATATATGAAAAATATCATATAAATATGAAAAAATGAACTCCCATTTCTTTTCTCTAAAATAATATTTGGCTAAATAACCCAAAATATTGCTTTTAAATTATGACTCTTTGACTTTACAAATGGCACCCCATAAAAAAAATTATGATTCTACTTTTCATAAATGAAAATGTATGGATTTCTTTTTCATTTCAGTTTTGTTTTGGCCTTTTTTCTTCCACTTAATCAGCAAAATCGCACATTTTTAGACAAAGATGATGTTAAAAACATTTAAGTTGCTCCACACTAAATATAGCTCATGTCAGTGGGACAAGTCGAGGCTTTCCTGATTCAAAATAACAAAATGGTGCAAATTAAACAACCCAGGACTGCTTTGTCCTGAAAACCTAACTATTATTTCACCTATTCACTAACATGAAGATGAAGGTGGCACGTGTCCCGTCAAACGTCTGGATGATGTTAGTTTAGAGCACAGGGGCCTCTGGGGCCTTCGGGGCCACGGCCTCCTCCTCCCCCTCCTCCTGGGCTTCACCTCCCTGGGAGCCTTCGTCACTGAAAAGGTAATATGGAGGTGTCTGCCGAGCCTCGATGATCAGGACGCCCTCAGGCGACAAGGAGGCGAAGACCGTCAGGGGGTCCACATCAGTGGGGATCCTGATGGAGCAGACGAGGGAGGAAAAGGAGGAAGAGAGGATCAAACGTGAGCGTCGATGAATTTTATTAGAACAAACGTTTTCTTGGTGGAAAGTCAGTGTGTGTTCAGACGGTTTTAGAACGTGTGTGTGTGTGTGTCAGAAAGTGAACTGAATAATAAAACAGAGCCTTAAGGGAGGTCATAAAAACTCTGACATTTCTTTTCTTTTAAAAGTGACAAACTAAAACTGCATGTCTTCTATAACATGCAGATTTATAAACTGTTCAAATCAAATCAGGGCTGCAGAAATCTAACAGTCACCCTCTTTCACTAAGTTAAAGTGAAAAGTAGAAGGTTGTTTTGAACTTTGATTAAAAACAAATACACCTCAGCAGGGATCCACGTGTGCAACAAGTGAAAAAATCTATTTGATAAGTTAAATCCATACTAGGCAACTTTTTCATCATGTTCTTGAGCCAATATGTGCTAAAATGACCCTTTACAGGGTTAATGAACTGTCACTCAGACCCCACCGCCCCCTCTGGGGCCAGAATACCGCACTTGCATCTTCAGAGTGGCGGTCCGGTCCCTGTTGGACTTAATAAAGTGGAGCTGACATGCCTGGTGCTGCAGTCTGCTTCCAGCATGTTTCCTGCATGTTTTAGATCATGAACACAGTTGATGTGTTTGATTTAGTGATGAACCGCTCCTGTAGACACTAATGAAGGCTGAGGAGACGTTTCAGCAGTTAGATTAAGGTGTTAAAAAGACCAACGCACAGCCAGGAGAGAAGTTTAGCTTTTGGCCAAGTGTGCCTTTAAAACATCAGTGCTTGATTATTAATTTTTTTCCTTTTTTCTCTGAGTTTGTTGATGTCTCATTAAAATTCCTTGATAATTGAATTTTTTGATCTTTTTGTTGTTAAACTAAACAAAGTAACTGACCTAATTATTAATCATTAATTTATAAAAAAGTAAAAAAGTTTAGGCTTCTGCTCCTTTTGAACATGTAACTAATAATAATAAGAAATGATATTAGTAAGAGCATTTAAGGCTTTTTCTCTGTTTATTGATGTTTTGTTTATTCCTCGTGTTCAAATAAAGCCTCATCTACCTTTTGTGTTAAAATAAAAGTGTATAAGGCACACACACACACACACACACACACACACACACACACACACACACACGCGCACACACACACACACACACACACACACACACACACACACACACGCACATGCACACGTACATGTTCCTTGTCAAAGTGTGTGTCCAAATATGGGCATTCTAAGGTTTCTGAGAGCAGCCAAGTTTTTTTTCCTTTAGTTGGGAGTTAATATAAACACCAGCCTGCTGTGAGAGGAGGAGGAGCAGCTCTAGCCTCCTTTAATTAGAGCGGACCCTCCAACTTGTTTTCAGCTCCTGGTGAAATAAAACAGTCAAACTGAACTGAAGAAGCTCAGAGACGTCGTTTCTATTCCTGCATCCAGACATCAGCGTCTCACTGGGATTCAATAGATTCTGATACAACAAGATAAGGAGAATATTTTAAAGTAGAGGCAAAAACAAGAGATTATTAAAAAAGTAAGAAACCTTCATCCAACACTGGAGCACAAGAGACTTTAGGCGGAGTCAGACGAGCGCTAAAGCCCAGAAAAGATAAAGATAGAGGCCAAAGGCGCCGCGGTGTCCGGTGGGAGGACAAATGGGCGCCTGCAGGCTTCGAGAAGAACATTCAGACTTAATGTCAAACACAGAAAAATGTTCTGGATGACACCAGAACAGAATATTCTCATTTTCACGCCCGGGTTTTCTAAAAACAGGGCAAGAGTTTCAACTCAAAACTTTATAAAACCGTCTGGTTGACAATCAGTCATATTTTAGTCTGGGCCAAAGGAAAAACAAAATCCATAAATCAGCGATACAGGTTAGGGTTTGAGTGTAATTAAGGTTGGTGTTGAGCTCATATTCATTATCCGAACCCTCGTCTTCCATCAACCAGCCCGTTTCTGTAAAACTGGAGCTTACATCACCACGCCGGTCCAGTTTGAGGAGCTTGTTTAACGTTGGCGAGTTTATCTCAGGTATTGATTCTGCTCAGCCGCCAGAAAAATGTCCAAGATGCTTTTTTTTTTAGAAACTCTAAATGTCAGTGTGAGGAGACGTGGAAGCAACAGGGCTTCACTTTAGTGAATGTGTGTGAGTTCCATGTGCCGAGGTTCAAATGTGACCTTTGCTCTCAAGCATTTCGACCCTTTTGGTTAATAAGTGATGCTGCTGCTGCAGCCTGTTTGTGACACAGAGACGAGTTTCTGCAGGTTAGTTACAACCTAAACTTCCTCTGAGGAGAACCAAAGCGCTGAGCTTTCTGTCTGCATCCAGACTGAAACTCATTTAACCAGCTTGAGTATCGGGGTCAGTTATTTATACGCACTATGAGCCAATAATTCCTGCCTCCTACTCTCTAAACATCACAGCTTTCCTTTTACGTTGCACCGTACAGGAAGAGCTCAGGGCCGCAGGGATCCGGCTTTCTAATTAACCAACTGGAAGTTTAGCAGAGGTTGTGAGAAGCTGGTTCACATCAGAGTTTAGTGTTTGAAATCGTCACGCTGTCCAATTAAACAGAATCAGGCGGCGTGTATAAACCGGGGTCTGAAACCTGCGGCTCTGGAGCCACAAGTGGCTCTTTGAACCTTCCTTAATAATTTTGGCTAAAAAGTAATATTATTACATCTATTTATGGTTTCTTATTACATCATTTACCATAAACATCAACATTGTTTTCCTCTCCACTGTCGCTACATGCTTGCTTAGTATGGGGATTGCTGTAAAGTCTCTGACACAAGTCAGTGACTCGATGCAACCCGCTGGGTTTCCTTACGTAGGAAACTTTCACTAACTGAACAGAATGCACTGATAACTAGGGTCAGTTAGAATACTTACTATGTAAAGTGCCTTGAGACGACTCGGGTGGTGAATTGGTGCTTTATAAATAAACTGAACTTAAATCTAATTGAATTAACATATAGGTTTAAAAAGCAGGTTTAGGCAACGTTTCAGGTTTTTTATTGAATAATTGCATAAAATAAATAAAATAAAAGTACCAGTAATATTTTTACATCTATTTATGTTTTTACATAATTTGCCATAAATATCAACATCCCTTATAAAAAATATCCATGCGTTTTTTTTCTTTAAAGTGATAATGTGTAGTTTTTACCATTAATCTCTGGAAATATCCATCAAAATGTTGAAAATGAGTAAAATGATGTCCAGTCGTTGAAAAATATTGGCGTCTTCGTAACATATAACCATAAAAATCAGGTCTAAAATACATAGGGCACGAGTCTAGGGCCCAATCCCAATACTCGCACTTGCACCCTTGCGCCCTTCAATTGCGTGTTCGCGGCCAGGGGTGCGAGTGCGTAGGGTGTCCCGATTCAAGTGCGGAAGTTGACCACGCCCCTTTTGCACCCTTTATCCGCACTTCACCCAAGTCCACAGCGATGCAGACTTGGGTGAAGGGTATTACCCACAATCCATTGCTGCGTGGGAATTTTGAGAAGAAGGTGGAGCAATGACTCAAGTGCCTTTTTTGAAAACATGTATTTTCAGGTGAAAGAAGTTCATTTTAAGACGATTAATGATATTTATTCATGCTCTGAATGTTTATAAATGTGGACAGCAATTAAATTAAATTTAGTCAAATAATTGTGTGTTTGAAAGCTGTTAATAAAGATTTTTTAAAATGCACAAACAGCGACCTGCATCCCAGCATGCGCCGCGGTCGATGACGCAATGCTAACTGTCCCTATTCGGCAATTTTTTGCACACTTGTGCACTACGCACTCGAAGCTTACTGCGCACTTCCTCCAAGTGCACTTCACAGAAGGGTGTAGGGCGCACTGCGAGTATTGAAATTGGGCCTAAAATGAGTCTGTGGTGGATGCCATATTAGACGCCATGTTTGTTTGTATCTTACAAATCCAGCACGCTCTCCGGTCCGAGTTCTGCACAGTGCCCCTTAGAGGAACACGCCAGTACTACGTGCAGCAGCAAGTATGTGAACGAGACGCAGCCTGCTGCCTGCATCCACGCGAGGTTAAAAAGCATGTTTATTCCCAGCATAAAGGTTGCAAACTGCTGGTATGAAACCACCTGCAGCTACAGGAGCTAAAAAAAAGAGAAATGATGGAGACGGACAGAATCAGAGTAAACGCATCCAATTAACTCTTTAAAAGCAGTTCAGCCTGATTTTGGCGACTAATTCTGAGCTAACTAAGACTGAAGCTGAACAGAAAAGTGACAAATGTTGCTTATATTGGGTTTGAAAAGCGTCGTGCATTAACAGATTTATTAGAGGATCCAGGAGAAAAAGAAGCTTTTAGTCATTAGTTCACGTCAGTGTTTGACTCTGGAGCCATTATTTTATCTCCTTTACTGCATAACATGTTAAAACTAGAAAAGGGGAATAAGAATGTTTCTCTTCCCAGATCATCACCATATTTTCCACTTTTAGACAAAGTGATGGAACCTGTGTGCTCTCTTCTCCAGCGTCCAGTCGGTTCTTAAAAAGATGAGAATAAAACGTGAAACACACCTTATGTGGTAAAAACTGATCTTTTATCTTCTCGGCTGAACCACAGACGCCCGCTGCTTTAAGCTCCATCTAATGAATCAACTCTGCTAATATTTGTGTCGGCCGCTCATAACGGCGCCGCTAAATGAAGCCATTACTGTGATGAGTGGAAGAAAAAAGAAAATCAATGCCTAATTATTAGAACTGATTAGATCTGAAGTAAAAGCCTCGTTGAAGTTTTACTCACTGGATCTTCTTGGTAAAATTCTTCGTCACGATGCCTCCCTCCTCCTGCTTCTCTTCGTGTTTTCCTGTTTGGGAGGAAAGAAGTTGAGAAAGTTGGTGAGAATCAACCAACCAAGGTGGACGATGATGTCACACTTGTTCTTGTTGCTCGGTCTCAGCCGTGCGTTCGCTTTGGGAGGATGACATCACTGCCATGTGCTGTAGTTGAACATCTCCCTCGCAGAGACACGTGTGGCTCTGAGGAACATGCAGTCCTGGAGACGCCCTCCGCCTCCTCCCTTACGGTTCATGACTAGCATATTTGTCGAGCAGCTGCTCCTGGAAGGTTAAGTATTAATGTCGCCACCAGGATCTTCTCCCTCCCTTCGTGCACCCCGGGGGCTCAGATATGCGACCCCCCCCCCCCACCACCACCACCTGAAGGGGCTGAACGGTGCCAGAGATCCAGGCAGACGCTCTGCAGACAGATTTACGATCACCAGTGAGGTCATGTGATGAAGCACGACTCATCCCCAGAGAGAGCCGTCTCCATCTTGATGACACACGTTCCAGATGTTTTATGCTGAGTAACGGAGAAGGCCGGTGTCTGGAATCACTTGTAGTCTGGAATATTCTGGGATGTCGTTTGCATTTCTGTACATAAAAGGCGCTAGATTTGATTATAAGACCGTTTAGCTTGTAGCTCTAAAATCGTAAATCACTAAATGTGACCTTGTTGACCTGTTTCACGTCTTTTTCAGAGCAACCAGGAAGTTTGTTTATTGACTGATGGTCCCATTTAGAGCAGCTCAGATAAAATAAGATCAACAAGAATCAATAACTGAAGAAAACCTGCTGAGCTCGACTGAGTTTAGAGATTTAATGCCTAAAATGGGACGTTTTACCTTTTCCGTTTCTGTCTCTTGTATGAATAAAAGCCTTTTGACTCGTTCTCTATGGGAAAAAGCTCTGGCGCTCCTGTTTCAGGAAGTAGATGTTTTATCTCCACAAATAACACAAGCCTGGAGGAGTTCTGCTCTGTGGTGGAGCTGCTAATGCTAACGGTTAGCGTCTACTAGCCCAGACGTGCTCTGCTCTCTCCTGGACGCTAAACCAATTCCCCGTCTTCTGATGGGTGAGTCCATGATTGTTCATTTTCAGTGTGACGTAAATCTTTTTATGACCCGAGCGTTTTCCGGTTAATGTGTTTTCTGACGGCTAATGCAGGAAATAGTTGATTTAGACTATTTTCATGTATTTTCTGCATGTGAAACTCAGGAGTGACGATCCTATTTAAAAAATAACAAGTGATCTTGGTCTTTGATAGAGAGCCAATTAGAAAAGTTCTAAAACGTTTCAGTGGGATTAAAGTGTTGCTCACATGAGCATGAAGAGGAAAATCTCAGTTTGTCCTGGTTTAGAAACTCCTCACTTTCCTTTTCAGGTCTTGTTAGCTTCCAGTTCTGATCTCCAGGTTCCTCCTTCGTGTCTTTTCTTGCTTTCCACTTGTTCCTTTGCCTCCTTGACCTTTATTAGATCTTCCCTTCATCTCAGCGGGACGTTTCTGTCCCACAGCTGAGTCCAGCGTGTCAAATGAAGTGGAACTCACATCTTTTTCCACTAAAGACCTTCAGCTCGTCTTTGGCCGGTGAGAGGAAGCCTTGAACGTTCACCTGGGTGGAAGTTTTTTCTTTCAGACCTGCTTTTATTGCTTGGTGTGACACACTTTTAGACCAGGCCGAGCAGCAGGCAGGCCCAACATGGAGCTGACTGAATAACCTGAGTGGCATACCAACAATGAGTTTATAAAAAACTCAGAGGGTGGGTGGGGGGCAGCTGTCCTCTGGCCTCTCCAGCTCCGGGTATCCCTGGAATCCGTCTGTCTTCCAAAGCGTCGGCGGGAGGAGGAAGTTTCCACAACTTGCTCTTGTAATCAGCTCCAACGCAGCCGGGTTAGCAGAGCCCCGCTTCCAGAACGTTCTGCTCGTCTTCACACAAACAGAGACTGTTGTCACGGCCCTTAAATCTAAATCAAGCCCATGAGCGGCTGAGGGAGCCATTCTCCAAGAATCTGGAACAGGTGGTGAAGCTTGAGGACCTGCCAAAAACCTGTCGTCCACTTTTATATCAAGACTCGCTCTGAGATCACGTCAGGCTGCTGAGACGGCTTTCAAGGAGCCAAGAAGGAAAATCCAAGATTAAATCTTGGAAAATCCAAGATTAAATCTTGGATTTGTGTCACTTTTAAACCAGATGTTCGTTTCAGAGCTGAAGCTCCTCTTCATCCACATTCACTGTGAAAGTTCTGATTTATACTGAACGTTCTGAGCCACTGCTGCTTCTTACAGCGTGTTTATCTCCTGGAGGTTTCACAGATGTTTAAATATGCATGAATATCTGCTTAAATAATAAAGTGTTTTATTACATTTCTTCTCAGGAGGTGACCTCAGGGTCCTGGTGACAGCTGCAGAGCTGCAGATAAGTTATTTCTCTGTTTTCTGGGAAGTTTGCATGAAAAATTCCTCCCAGAAACATTTGAAATATAATTTTCTGTCTTTCTGCAAAAACTAAACGAGTTTCTGTTTGAATCTGATGGTGGGAAAATGTAATAAATAACAGTCTTTTTGAACTTTGACCTCTAAACCTGGTGCGTAAAAACACCAAGCTGCAGCTCACCTGACACCTCCACAAATCCGTCTCTGGTTTTGACGTTCAGCTCCGCCGCTCGGAAGCTGTGGACGTTCACGCACACCTTCCAAGGCTCCCCGCCGGTGGCGGTGGGGGGGCTGCGGGAGGGCGGCTCTCCGTACCTGCTGGTGTACAGCGCGGGGCCTCCCGTGGAGTGGCGCGCGGGGAAACCTGCGCGTAAACCCCCGCCGAAGGGCGACGGGCCCAGGCGCGTGCTCAGCCGGCCCGGCCGAGCCCACCCGGGCCAGTCCAACGCCAGGTCATCGGGAAAAGGCGGCATCCCAAAGTCATCGTCCATAAACCGGGAAGCCAGCTGGTCCCTGAACGGAGACTGGTCCCCGAACTCTCCAAACGGATCTCTGGGAAACCGCTGCCGGTTTCCCATCGTGTAAAAGTCTCCCTCTGCCATCTCCAGCTGAGTTCAGAGACACAAAAGTTCTTTTTGAAGCAAAAAGCAGACAAATCTTCTTTTACAAAACCGTTTCTCTATTTGGGATCCAACTTTTACGCGTCTTGGCCCGCGCGCTCAGCGTTACGCAGCTGCCTGCCGACTCTGTAAAGTTCCTGAAGTACTTCTGAGCATCTAAAACTTTAAAGTGGGCTGAGTTCACTTCCTCTGGTGGTGGTTTTTATACTGGGCTGACCTCCCAGCTGATCGAAAGTGCTGGGAGGACCGGGATCACGCTGCAAAAAACATCCAGATCAGGACTAATGAAAAACATTTGAACACCTAATCTGATGAAAACAAAAAACATCATCAGCATCAAACGGACTCCCAGATTTTTAAAACTATAATGAATTAATAATTTAACTTTAAATGAGGAGTAAAAAACGTGTTAATAAGTTTATTTTTTGCAGCGTGGACGCAGCAGCTGACCCGGGACCAGCCCACTTCTGTCCACTCCTCCTCCTGATGACTCACAGGATCTTTAATAGAAAATAACGTCTCAGTGACGTCACGTCTTCATGAGAGAGGAGGAACGCTCATTTCTGGGGTTGTTTCCAGGGGACACTTTATTACAACGTGATTCACACACTGATGCACATGCAGTATGAAAAATAAAAGCTTGTTCAGACTGAAAACAGGGTTAGAGACGCACGGCTCACTGTTGCTGACAGGTGATTAAAATAAAATCATAAAGGACATCTAGGCCTTCAGTCATGGTCTGTACATAAAATAATCACGCATTTTGGTGCAATTTATACAATTCTGATACCTATTTACAACAAAATCCCCCTTTTCCCACAAGAACTGATGTAAACAGATGAAATAAGGGTCAGCGTCATCACAGCTGCACAAATCCTCCCCCGGCAAGCAAACGGCACCGGTTTACGCTCCAGCCTTCATCACACTCTAGCATGGGGATGACTTTTCTTTCCTTTTCCAGTGTCATGTTTCCCTCATTTGTCCAGCTTAGATAGGGGAATAAGCTGAGTGCAGGCCCGCAGCGGCCACACAGACCGGGAGAAGGGAATCTAAATCAGATCTGAAGCTGGTTTGGATTTGACTTTGGTAAAGATGACGTATTGATCTGGTCGGACGGAAATAAAACCCTGGTTTAATGTAAGGGTAAATAAAGTTCCAGCAGCAGGAATGTGTTGTTGTAATTGATCATAACAGCTTTATTAGTAACGTTGCTGGGATGAAAGTGTCACAATCTGTTTCACCTGTTTTAACTGTTATATAAAGATTTTTATTTACTGTGAGCTAACCAAATCATAGTTTTTTCTTCCTGTGCTGTTTGAAGACTTGCTTTAGGGCAGCGGTGTTAAGTCAAAATGACTCACAGGCCACCAAAAAAGAGCTTTTGAAGCTTAAAGGTGTGAAACACTCGTTTAAAACTACATCTGCAGTGGGCTCTTGTTGGAATGAATGCCTTGTAAGGCACAATCTTGGGAAACAAAGCTCCAGTGCACCATTTTCAGGAACTAGAAGTGTTCAGACGGCAGGACGTAGAGTCTTATTTCCTGATATTTGGACATCTCTCCTCTGATTGGCTAACAGCAACACGACTCTAGCCTCTTTAATCGATGCTCACTTCTGTCCAGACCTTTTATAGGAAACCTGAAATCAGCCTCTCCGCTCTGCTCAGGTGTTCCTGATACTGGGAGGTGGCTAATAGGGATTATTTCATGACTCAACGTGGAGCAGCGTCATAATCACGTGTCTGAAATGGACTGAATATAAATTAATTCAACACACATCAGCTAAGTCCGTGTTTTTAGTCTGCATCCGTCGATAATAAAACGAGGGTTTTATCGTTGGTCTGTGACTGAAACATCTGCTTCTGTTTGCATGAGTGAGACCCCCAAATGATTAATAAATAAACAGAGTCATCAAACCTCAAAACAGACAGAGTTTGCATAGAAATATTGATCAGGACTGAGAAGAAGGTCCCGCCCATAAATATTAAATAGGTCACAAATATTTTTATGTTTTAAAAACTGCTCATTTTTAAGTTTAGTTCCAGTTTCTGTAAAAGAAAAAACAAACTGAGAGCTAAATCTGTTCATCAGAGAAGCATTTGAACATTTAGGAGCAGAAAGAGGTTCAGCTTATGTTAAATGAGCTAAAATGAGAGATTTACCCAGTAAAACACCATCAGAACTCAGACTGATCTACATGTTTAATGGTTCTTTATTCCTACAAAGCATCATTTTCCCTCCGAACAGATCAATCAGCACCAGCGCCGCTGGTTTAGGGAAGAACCTCCTCTGATCCCGGGAACGTGTTGTTTTGATGCTCTGTTGTGTCACAGACAGACGTTCTGAAGGGTTCCCCACTCGATCAGAGGAGAAACTAATTTGACATTTAGGCTGACAGGTGGTTTGCTCGCCGCCTGCGCTGAGGAAACACGCTTGAAGTGCTGAGATCAGAGCCAAAAGCCTTTTCCTGATTCCTGATAACGATTCCTGTGAAGCCGTCGGTAAACACCCGGATCAAACGGCCTAAATGTTACCCGTAGAATCTGGGTCATGCAGGACTGGAAGGGTCTGGTTTCCTGTTGGGGAACAAAATACAAACTAAACAAGCTCAGCATTCCTTGGATCTCTCGTTAGGCCGCATCCTTTACTATCAACGCGTGATCTTCAGCTGCAACAGTAATAATTTAATTGTCAAAAAACAAAGATGGAGGTTTGAATAAATAGAGGAATAATGTGATTTTCTTCACGATGAGGCTCTGAGGGAGGAGCAGCCGGATGCAGGAGGTGCAAAAGCAAACCAAACAACATTCAGCGTTCTTGTTTGAGCCGACGGATCGGGACTTTCTGGATGAAGGATGCGGTCCAACCTCTGCTCAAATGTTTCCATCCAAATTTCATCCCAACGAAGCACGTCCTCTCCTTCTGTCCAAAACACAAAGTGGCACCAGTTCTTTCCACATTAATGCCGGGCTTTCTTTCGTTTTCTTAAGGAGCCGCGGCTCCGGCTGCGACTGTGGGACCCGAAGGTGGAGTTCCACGACGAGCTGCGGCTGTAGCTCCTGTAGGAGGAGGAGCTGCGGCTGTGGATCGGGCTGCGGCTGCGCGTGAAGAGGCTGCTCCACGACGACACGCTGGTGGAGCGACTGCTGGAGGAGGGGCTGGGTCGGAAGTAAGGGACGGGTCGCTTCCGGGCACTGAGGACACGTGGAAGAGAAATAAAATTATAAAAAACATCAATTCTGCATTTTAAATTTGATTAAAACAATATACAGTTAATGAAGGAAATAAATAGTTTTATTTAGTGTCAAAAAGTTTCTAAATGAGCTGTTTCTACTCTGGTCTGTTTATGCTGACAGGTAGTTTGTGAGTTTGCATCCTACAAAAACAAAAGTACCACTCCATAAGTGATGCAACGCACTAATGTCTGACATTTCAGAACATCAGTACTTTTTTTTATACTTGCAGACAATATCAGGCCTTTACAGCTGAAAACACTCAGAAAACATGAATTCTCTCATAACGACACATTTTTTATTTATTTACTGTTTTAAATCCAGCCGGACCTTATAGGAGAACATTTTCTTTAACCTGCTCTTAATTTGTTCTGTTGTTGATGTTAATTGTTCTTATCTTTAATTGATTTGTTTACATTGATTTTAAACTGTGGTACTTGTGTTCATGTTTTGTGTTCAGCGACCTTGAGAGTCTTGAAAGGAGCTTATAAATAAAATGTATTAAAACTGTGCATCAAATGGTGGAAAATGACTAATGTGAGCATCGCTGGTTAAAATGTTTTTCATTTAGGTTTTTGGACTTTTTAATGTCTTTCTATTCAGGTTCTGGTTCCTGTTTAGTTCCTCCCACTTGTGTGCAGATCTCTTTACTGACGCTTTAATAAAGTGAGCTTGCTGCTTCCTGCATCTCCCTTTGCATTTGCATCATTGACTCTGCAACACCTAAACGGTTTCCTCCACAGCGCCGCGCTCTCCTAGTAGACATTTGCATTTTTACATATAAGATTCAGCATTAAAATATTATCAACAGAACATTTTTAAGCCTGCAGAACAGTGAGTGTTTGATTCCTGCATCACATGGCTCCTCCAGCATTAATCAACACGTTAGATTTTACCGAGGCTGTTGCATTCTGGGAGTTATATGTGCTCTGGCACATTTTCTGTTTTTACAGAGATGCATGTTGAGTGTAAAGTTTGCAGGAACAGATGAGATGACGCTTGCAGAATCCATCTAAGCATTTCTAACTATGAGGAGACGTCACCTCTAATAGTAACAATAAAGTGTTTTAGTGGATTTTTTAAACATCTGCAGTGAAATAAACTAAATAAAACTTATATGAAAGTCACCATCAACACAATACTTGTCCGTGTGAGGAAGGAGGAGGGGGAAACCTGAAACCTGTGCAACATGAGGAAAAACAACCGGCAGGAGAAAGCAGCACCTTGTGATGCGGCGTGCTTCCAGATGGCTCGGAGAGTCTCTCCTCCTCTTCTTCATCGGGGAGTAGGATTTGCGTCTCCGTCTCTTCCCTCTAACCTTATGCTTGCGTTTTGCATCTGTTTGTCTGGAGCTCTGTGTTTTTTTTCTGTCTGCGAGTCTGCGGAAGCAGACATGACAGTGTGAAAAATGAATTAGCAACAGTGTCGGTGCAGCTTTGATCTAATTCGTCGCTAATGAAGAGGAGTTAGCAGCTGTAAAGTCCACCTGTCATCGCTGCATCTGGAGTGGCTTCCTCTGGAGCTCAGGCTGACCACACTGCCTCTCCTCCTCAGATCCGACGAGTTACTCAGAGAACGAGAGTACGAACTGCAACACACCAGACGAGTCATGCATGCGCTGAATTTATGCCAGATCTTAGTGGATTTGCTGCATGTCTGCATTTTTAGTTCATGCACCTGCAAGAGTACAGCGAGGGACTTCGAGAGTAGCGTCTGAAACTCCCCGAGGATCTGCTCCTGCTGCTGCTGGATGAGTGGCTTTTCATCCGCCGGCGAGACGACCGGCTCCTCCTCTTTAGGGATCTCACAACCTCCACCTGACATCCCAAGGTTATCTGCTCGCTGCTGAGAAAACACACGAAGGTGTTTACTGCTTTGAGCGATAAAGCTAAACTGCTGTCAGGCTGTTCTCCCAAAAAGTTTCCTTCCTTCTTTTCTTAGAAGATTTTACACACTGAATTTACCTTTTACTGTTTCCTTTGAGAAGGGCTGCAGAGAAGCTGTCCTCCTCGCACGGTTTGCACGACGAAGCGTAGCTCGTCACAGAGTTTCCTGAATCTGAGCTGTTGTCTTTGTAGGAAAACGTCTGCTTCTCCGGCAGCGAGGCCAGACGCTGACACAGGCTCCTCTTGTTCTCAGTGGCACTTGCTCGAGAAACGCCCGTTTTGCTGGATGGAGGTGAAGAAGTGTCATTCCCGGAGTCATAATCCCGAGGACCTTCAGCGTGGCCGGACAAATCCTGAGATCCACCCCCGTTTAAAAGCTTGCTTCCAGGCTTTAAGGGCAAAATCTGCAAACAGACAAAAAACGGGCTACAGTTAATAAAACCAGCCGGTGTGGCTGAGCAGAACCTGCTGCAGTAAAAAGGCACAAAATCCCACTAAAAACACAGAGAAGAGATTTATTCCTTTTCCTGTTTTTTCTCTGGACAGAACGCTTTGAAAGATAAAGACATCATGCAGATCTGAAGAAGCATGCGATTAACCTCCAAAGAAAGGCCGAACTCAACTAAAGTAATCAGCAGGAAAATCATTTCAAAGAGGGTCTAAACTAAAACGATTACATGAAAGGAAAGAGCAGAGAGGAAAGAGAGATCTTCCAGCTCTAACTGGAGAGAAAAGAGCCGCCATATTGGAAAAGCCTGGTTTAAAGAACATAGAACAAACATCACAAAAATGTTTTTTAATGTAGAAATGAAATAAAGGTCGCAGACAGAGAGTTCCCACCAGTCTAACTAAGAAAAGCCCTCAGAACAGGACAGACGACTGTCCTTTCCTGCAGGAATAAATCTGTAGCCTGCACCGACCTAAGAGCAAATCCCTAAATCTGCAGATAGCAGCGACTTACCAATCAAGATTTCCTCCTTAAGTAGGTAAGGTGTAAAAAAAAGGGAAGAGCGGGCAACATAAGTGCATCATTAGAGTCGTGAATTGCATGAAAAAGACAATAACTCTCTGTTCAGTTAGATTTAAGCAAGTCATTGTTGCATTGTTGTTTTTGGAAGGCAAACTGACTGAATCGAGCGCTGCCAAGTGGTGCAGCTGCTGAGCTTTAATCAGTTTTTTAAAATGCAAAATGTTCCACAGATGGAAAAAGATAAAAATTAGAGTAAACTGAAGCTCATCCTCCAGAGGGTTTCTCATTATCGGGTTCTGCAGCAGAGCAGCCATCAGGGGCCGTTAGATAAATCTAGCATCCCTCTTTTTTAAAAGTTCACACATCTGGGCACACTCAGGGCTAAAAGGTTTCACAGATTTCAAACGAAGACATTCGTCCACGTCACACCAAGATGTTTCCACATGGCTGCCTTCGAGTAAACATTTCATCTGGTGAGACACGCGGCGTGCCTCTCCTAATGCTTCGTTACTGTATTAAACTAAAAATCATCTCAATCAGCTGCACTCTTTTTACTCATACCTACCTTCTTCTGCTTTATGAAGAAAAGTTAAGTTACATTCATTCAGCATAAATCTTCATCCACCAAATAAATGCACAGTATGACAAAAAAATAACCTTAAAACAAAGGCCGCCATGTTTGGATCATTTAAATAATCCTTTAAATTTCACACAAAATCATGTAGTGTGTAATTAAAGGCATCCATCTTTACAATTAGCATAATTAAATGATTGCTGGAGAGAAATTAAATATATTTCATGCCTCCACGAGCAGGAGACAATGGGTCGGAGAACTTATTGATACGGTTCTGCCTGCAGTCAACAGAACGAGTTACGATCGCATCAGTTGCTCTGAGTTCATCTTGTGAAGGATGAAGCAAAACAAAGGGAAAAAAGATGGTTTGGAGTCATGATTTAGCCAAATGAAACACCTGCAGATACATCTGAGAGGCTCAGTGACCAACTTAAAGGTTTAAAAAAATGAAGTTTGCATGGATTTTAGAGATTGAAGCTGTTTTAAAGACCAAGTTCACTCGTTTGTTCAACACATCTGCAGTGGTCTCTAGTATAAATGAATGCCTTGTGAGTCGATCTCTGTGGGAAAGAAAACCTCTCACGCTCGTGTTTCAGGAGATAGAAATGAGTCCTTCAGAGGGAGCAGAAGATGGCAGGATTTGAAATCTTATTTCCTGGTATTAGGATATCTCGCCTCTGATTGGCCAACAGCAACGGGACTCTACCACTGACTGCTCTGCAACGTTGATGTTTTATCTCCACAAATAACGCAAGCCTGAAGGAGTTCAGCAGTTTTGTGGAATTGCTAGAGCTAACGGTTAGCTTCTGCTAGCCCAGACATGTGCTGCTGTTTCCTGAAGGCTAAATCAGCAACAGCATGAATGTTAATTTGACATTATGGCGTGCAAATGTCACTGGCGTTTGTAATCCTAGCATTTCCTCATCTATTTTCAATCAGCGGCTAATGCAGGAAATAGGTAGCCTAGTGAACTAGACCAAATTCTTGCTTTGCAGAGTTTGGTCTAGGCACGCTTCATTGGAATCCTCGCAGCCTGTGGCTGTCCAATCACAGCTCGCTATAGTTTTGGTTGGGCCAATCACAGCGCTCTATATTGTGGGCCAATCACAGAGCGGGAGTAGCCGATGACGTCAGCGCTGCGGCCGCGAACCCAAGCAACATGGCGGCGGCGCAGGAACCACGTTCGTCTGAAATGCTTTTGTCATCAACATTGGATTATTTAGACTCCAACGTGCGTAAGTCTGTCTGATATACTTAGCAGCTTCTTATTTTTATCAAACAAAGTAGTGCAATGTCCCAGTACACCTGATATTCACATGTTTTTATACAAAAACGACAGAAATCATTGATGTTAGACGCCATTACTGCGTCCCGCTTTTCCGTCGCTGTGATTACGTCACGCTGTTCGTTACTCTGATTGGTCCTAGCGCTATCCAATTGCGTGCTGACATTTTCTGAGAGCCGTCAATGGTTCGTGGCCAGACTATATATACACATATATAGGATGGCTTGCCAGGCTAGGAAATAGGGGTAGAAGACTATTAAAACGTTCAGTCTGCATGTTAAACTCAGTGACTGACTTTATTTAAAAAATAACAAGTAAAAACAGTTTCTTGGTGAACTTGGCCTTTAATACAGCAGAAAAAACTCTGGTATTTGCTGCTTACACTAGCCGTTAGCTCTTCATTCATACAGGATGTAAACTCTTTTTATCCAAACAGAAGAAGATATCTGCAATTGGCAACATCTTTTACACAGAGATACACAATAAAATGGCTTAAAGTCTCTTTAAATGTCTAAATTTTATCTGAACGGTAGAAAAATAAATCGACAAGTCGATTGTGTGTATTTGGTAACATAAATGCTGCAAAAACACACGATTGTGTGCAGAACAGAGACACAGAACTGAGTTCAAACGTGTATTAGTGATGTCAGATATTATCAATCATACTTACAGAGCACCATGAAAGTTTTGAAGTTTGCTTTCTAGACTCATACAGACTATAAGAGCATAAATCTAACAACTGCATTAAATTTACAAACCGGAATTATAATAAATGCTTAGTGGGAAAAAGCTTTCACTCTTACAGAGCTTATAAATTCAGATTATGGTTAAGGAAAGCATCTATTTGCTGATGTAGTTGATGTTTCTGTTGCTCACGGCGACGGCCACTTTTACGGCTCTTAGACGCTGCTGGCAGGTTGTGATTTAGGACAACAGTGAAACTAAAACAACATAATCGTCCTCTGCAGCACTCCGGGTTTCTCAGCCAGGTTAAAAAGCTTTTCTAAATAAAACAAACACCTTTTACTGATGATTCAGGTGAGTGGCAGGAATCGAACCTGGCTGCACATATGAGGAGATAAATGTAGTTTATAAAAGTGCACGAATCTATGCTGAGATGCACTTTTGATTTGATGTATTTTTACCCCATCATGAGTTCAGATTGTAAAAATGTGCTGGTTTTTAATTTCACAGAGGACACCTGTTCCTTTCAGCTTTGAGAATCTGAACAAACACAAATAATACATTTTCATAATTTCTAAAAAAATAAATAAATAAAAGGTCCATTATTAAAGGGATATTTCACCTCCTTAGTGGAATTTAGTCTGCTGCCACAGTTACCAGACTTAGACAAGTGGGAAAACGCCTTTTGTAACCAGCCCAGTCAATCCGTTAGCTTTAGCTTAGCATAAACAATGTAAGTGAATGGTAACAGCTAGCATTTCAATCATTCAAATTCAAAAGATTTCTGCATCTGTAAACACAAATGCGTGGCTGCTAGGCTTGTACCTGGTACAGTTTTTTGAAGGAACAGAATAGAAAGTTCATCTAAAAATGGCCTAGTACAGGACAGACGAAGTAGGGCCGTTTCTCAATACCCAAGTACGCTAGTATGGTCTTGTGTACTGGACAAGGACGTTCTTGCCAAGTACAGCAGAGAGTCCGTTCTACCGGAGGACGGCATTTGGAACAGAACCATACTCTGTTACGTCATGGCCACAAGTGTTGCATTATGCAACGGTAAAAAAAATGACCTGAAATACAAAATAAAAGTCTAATTTGTCCCTTAAATAACAAAAGAACAATTAATAATTATATTTGTATAATATTTGTTCCACTTTTTCAAAACTGATAAAATACCAGCATTTATTTCATCAAAACAGAGCTATTTAAGGCAACGCTGGTTTAGGGGTTGGATTGGGGGCTTAAACCACCAAATAGTTCCCGAGCGCAGCCACAGCTGCAGCTCCCCACCATGGGGATGGGTCAAATGCAGAGATGTAATTTCACCAGTGTGTGATGATGACTTGGGACTTTAACTTTATTTTGAGGTATCATGAAGAGTCATAAAAAACAAACAGCAAATGTTACAGGTTAAACACAATTAAATACAATAACAGACAACTTTATGTTCATTTATTTAGACTTAATTTTCCATTTTGGGTATAACGGTTTGCAACGCAATGCATTTTGGGATACCTTGCTGGCCTAAGTGTGCAGAAGGATGCATTGGCCCTATTTCAATACTCGCACTGCGCCCTACACCCTTCTGTGAAGTGCGCTTAGAGGAAGTGCGCAGTAAGGCTTCGAGTGCGTACTGCGTAGTAGACAAGTGTGCAAATAATTGCCGAATTGGGACAGCGAGCGTTACGTCATCGATCGTCACGCATGCTGGGATGCCGGTCGCTGTCTGTGCTTTTTAAAAAATCTTTATTAACAACTTTCAAACACACAAACAAACAATTATTTGATTAAATTTAAATGAATTGCTGTCCACATTTATAAACATTTAGAGCATGAATAAATATCATTAATCGTCTTAAAATGAACTTCTATCACCTGAAAATACATGTTTTCAGAAAAGGCACTTGACCCATTGCTCCACTTCCTTCTCAAACTTCCCACGCAGCAGTGGATTGTGGGTAATACCCTGCGGATCAAGGGTGCAAAAGGGGCGTGGTCAACTTCCGCACTTGAAAATTTGGACACCCTACGCACTCGCACCCCTGGCCGGGAACGCGCAATTGAAGGGCGCAAGGGTGCAAGTGCGAGTATTGGGATTGGGCCATTGATGCAAATCTGATACAATGGGAGGAGCGAGAACACATCAGGGAACTTGCCATGATGCGTACTTAGAATTGGAAGAATACATGGGCCCACATTGATGACGTTTCACAGATTACACAAATTCAGACGAGTACGCATATTGAGAACTAGTCTACGTGTCTTTTGGGGCCACTGCGTCGTGACCTTACGTCTTGCAGTGGCGGTTTACAGCGGTGTTTTGTCGTAATCTAGAATCGGCATCAGCTCTAATTCCTTCATGTTACTTATAATTTTTATTTGCAAGTCGATATGTTTGAGGTCAGCAAGAAAATTTTGACTCATTAATGACCCAAGTTTGTTTTATCTTTTATTTGTGTTTTTTTTTAGTGATCTAGGATTACAATACTAGATTACTGCCTATGTGTATATACATGTTTCCTTGTTTTTTTATCTTCTTCTAATTACCTTTTGAGTGATGGTGCTGCTGTGACAAGTGAATTTCCCCACTGAGGGATCAATAAAGTCTATTCTATTCTAATATTCATGACTTTTTCCACTCAACATGCTAGCTGTTACCATTCACTTACAGTGTTTATGCTGAGCTAAAGCTAACAGATTACTGGCTGGTTAGAAAATGCTTTTTCTGATTTTTTTCTAACTCTGGGGAGTATGGCCACAGACTAGATTTCACTTAGGGGTGGAATATCCCTTTAAGAGAGATCAACGTGAACCAGCAGCAGCGTGGTGAAAGTCACAAAGAGAACTTACGGTGCCGGTTGAGAGGATGGAGCGATATTTTGGAGCCGTTTTACACACAGATTTGGTTGTTCGTCTCCACTTTGTGTCCTCGTAGTGCAGCGCTGCTACGGTTTCCTCTTCAACCACTCTCATCTCTCCTAAAGTCTGATGAACCTCAGACTTTTGCAGATGGTGTCTGAGGGAAACACTTATTTTAGTTATTATAGCAGCATTGATGCCATTTTGATAAGTTTTTCACAGTTTACCCTCATTTGATTACTTTATGCAAAGGTTCCTCACATTTCTCACATGGAAACCTAATTGAGAAGAGTTCCCGATGGGTTTTAGATGCCTGGCATGACTCTCTGACCATGTATCTTCTACATATTCAAAATCCCAGGAAAGCTGGAGCACGCCCCCACACTAAGAACATCTCAGAAACACCTTGAGATGTTTTGGAGACTCCCTTGCAATTATTCCTTGCAGATGTCTTTCCAGCTGTTGCAGCCGGTGCAATAATTCACATTCAGCCACGATAAAAAAACGGTTAATTATCACCATTATTCATTTGTTCCCTCAGAAATTTCAGAGTAATCCAGAACAAATTGTTCAAACATCTCTCATATCATCACACTTCAAATATTTCACTTGACGCCATTAGAAGTGGGAGGATTGATCAGCGGAGTGCGTTTGTGTCCGTCTCCTGTGAGGCTGTGATAAGAGGCGGTTGTGTTGGAGGTTGAGGAAGTCACCTCTGTCTTATCTGTTGTGGCTGCAGTGCGACTGAGAAGTCGTCAGACACCTCATGCTGATAAGATAAAGCGAGGGGGCAGGTGGTGGACGGAGGAGGGATCTTACCTGTCCTCTGTGAAGGATCTGCAGGAGCAACAGTGTGACTCCGACCTCCGATAGTGCCGTCTGTGTCGAGAGCGAGTCCTGGAGGAGGGCAAAGAAGACGAAGAAGAGGAAGAGACACAGGTGGAAAATGGGGCTGAGAGCTGGAAGAAGTCAATCAAATTGACCTTCGGGGGGGTCAGTATTTAAACTTCCTGTTTGTTTAATCTGATTTTACTGCATTTTGATTAAGATAAATGACCTGCTGTACTCACCTAAAGCAGTTGCATGACTCTGATGAGGTAGTACCATGAACTAACCCAAACAAACATGCAAACCAATGTTCACGTGTAAAAGCAGCCAAGAGTCATTCTCGCCTCATAGTCTGAGTCTGTTAGCAAAATCTATCATGAACCACTGGATGAGTTTGAATACAGCTGCACCATGATGGGACCAGGTTAGCTGTCAATCAAAGGTGTGAAGCAAACAGGAAGATGCTAATGGAAGTAATGAAAACTCTAAAAAAGAGACACATCTGAAGGAAGTTTTGAGTGTTTCAGCGACATTTCATGTTGGATTGTGAACCAGGGCCGGTTCTAGACTGGCATATTTGAGGGGGCAATGCCCCTTCTTGCCCCACCATAGAGCCAATTTTAAATTATTGTAATTTAAATTCCCGCATTAAAAAGCTGCAAAAAATAAAGCACTAAAATGCATTCAAACTGTCGGTTTCTTCTGCAGTAGTGAGTGAACTCAAAAAGGATGGATGGGTTTGAATCTGGAAAATCACGTAAGGAGGGACAAAGTGCATCACAGACTGACCATTTCTTGTGTCGGCGTTCATCTCTCCTCTTACGTTTTAAACTGGTAGAGCTGGAGGGATGAAAGAGCAGAATTATGAGCCGGAGGTGTCTGTTACCGACAAAAGCCTGCACACTGCCTGCCTTCATGCTGATAGACAAAGACGCGGCCGCTAAGGGAACAATCCAGTAATCCTACTGTAAGCAGAGACGAAACGTTACACCGCATTCACAAAGGCAAGAAAAACCAACTTAAAAGTGAGCTGTACTCTGGAATTATGAAAATGGGTTCCTCAGCGTACCTGTGTTTTGACTTCTTGGAGGTATACCTGGAACATGAAAGAAGAAGAATTAACATTTATTTATATGGGAACCAAACGTTTCCAGTGCTGTGATCAGAAATAGAGAAATACCTGTGCCTCCTGCTTTTCTTTGAGCTCTTCTTCTTCTTCTTTTTCTTCTTTCTTAACGGCGACAGGCTGGGAGAAGGAGACCTAAAACACACACACACACACACACACACACACACGTTTGGATTGATACACTTGTGAGGACTTGTCATTGACTTCCATTCATTTTAGTGGCTGAATTATGCCTAACCCATACCCTAACCCTAACCCAACCAATACTGGTCTATTCCTAACTGTAATCCTAACTAAAAGTTAATACCTCTAAAGCCAAATTTTAGGGGGCTTTCCATTGTGGGGACCAGCCAAATGTCCCCACAATTTCAAAATGTCCCCACGTTGCAGGTTAAACCTGAAAAATTGTCCCCAGACACTTTTATTATCAAGTGGAATCAAATTTATTTCCCAGTTAAGGATCACCCAACTTCAGGTTATTATAACTCACTCGTTTCCAGTTTAACAGATTATTTCAAGATACATTGAAATTTACACCAATTTGACCCAAATACGCAGTGGCGTCTTTAAGGGGTGGCCAGGTGGGGGCATGGCCACCCCACTGGCTCCCCCAGAGAAGGTTACCTCCCGCCCCCTTTCATAAACCACATTAATGTTCACAAAAACCATATTTTCATCTTCTTTAATTGAGACACAAATGTTAAAGCCATAAATTTACATTAATTAACATTTTTATTTTAATAATACACAAACTATATGAATATATATGTCATATATAAATATATAAAAACGCTAAAAGAGGGACCATTTTAGTGTGCCACCCCAAAATCTTCAGTGGCCCACCTTGGCCCTCCAATGAAAGTTTCTAGGAGCGGCCCTGCAATTAGGTACTATAAGTTTTGACTTTTCGTTTGGCACCCTCACATGCTTTTTTGGAAAACTGAAGAAAAGCAGTCCAACAGTCTCACTGCAGCATCATGAAAGCCTTCACCTTTTCCTGTTCCTCTTCCTCTCAGACTTTCTCTTCTTTTTCCTTCCCTTTGGTCGAGGGGAGAAAGAATCATCAAAGGAGTGGCTGTAAGCAGAGACAGAGACCATCTGTCACGTGAGGAGATGAAAGCAACAAAAAGTCAACAGTAAAACTCGGGCTTCAGAAACGGCGGTGCGTCTGATCAGGGCTGATGGAGACTGTGATGCTCCTCAGCCTTCATGCAACCACCGGAGTCTCCGGGCCCGTTTAGCTTGATGCACCGGAGACTCCGGCTGTAATAAATGGCCCTGCTTGATGTTGGTGGCAGTTTGGGAGCATTAGGAACTGAAACACATTAGAGCTGATTAGTCCGAGTCCCCTCTCTTGATAATGAGAGCGCTTTGTCACTCATTAACACCTCTAACATTCTGGCCTTACAGCTAGAGAGCATTTACATTTCTTCTTGCCAGCAGAAATGGTTTCTTCGATGAGGCGGCGGGAATAAAAAGGGCCAGTGAAAGATTTTGCCGTCTGCATTGGGAATTGTAATGAAGGGAAACTTGTGGACATTTCACGCAGGTGTGACGGTGTGTCTGATAAAGCTCAGGAAAGGTTTTCAGGTAAACAAATCAATAGTTCATATCAGTGGGCAGCTCTTATTCTAATTAATGAACACACACTTGCTAAGGCCAACGTGCAGCTTTTAGAGGGAATCCAGAGTACTTTCATTTTGTAATGTTTGGTTTTTCTGCTGAGCTGCTCTGCTGCAGGTCCAATTAGCAGCAAAAAAAAACAGAACAAATGTCTGTTTCTACAGAGGGAACTTCTCTCAGGCAGCAATTTTGTTATTTAGACACAATATTTAGAAACTCATGCTGCTAATTAGCCTCCTAAAAGGCAGAAATGAACAAACACAAACGCTTTTTCATGCACTGCTGGTAGAAACGGTCGAAAGATGCGCGATTCATCCACATAGTCGTCATGTACGTAACGACCACGTCTCTGCAGGTAATCCTCGGTTCTGCTTTACAACCGTAAAGGATTTGCAGGAAGCTATATTTTTATTTTTATGACACGTTATGTGTTACATTGGAAATACTCTCATAATTTAGGCAAATCTAGAGTATTTTAAGTGTTTCTGAGGGTAAAAGAGGCATATTATTATTATTGTTATTATTCTGGTGACTCACAGGCTTATTGAGACACAAAAAACAAGATTTATTAACAGTTTAGACAGGAATGATATTTACTGCATGGGCGATTATCTTTCAGCTTGCAACAAGTTATTTAACCCAACTGGTGCAATGAGTTGCTTCTCATCTCTTCAACAACCATGAGGAAAGACGCATCTGGTGGTGGTGGAACAGATGTTAGTCTGTGTGAGAAGGGTCACATCACTGGCATGCATCAAGCAGAGGAACATCTAAGGAGATGCAGAAACGACTAAAACTGGGTTCAGAACTGTCCAACGCATTATTAACAACTGGTGTGATGAGTCCAGATGGACCCTGCTCCAGAGTGATGGGTGCATCAGGGTAAGAAGAGAGGCAGATGAAGTGATGCACCCATCATGCCTAGTGCCTACTGTACAAGCCTGTGGGGGCGGGGCTATGATCTGGGGTTGCTGCAGGTGGTCAGGTCTAGGTTCAGCAACAGGATGTGCTCCAAGAATGAGGTCAGCTGACTACCTGAATAACCTGAATGACCAGGTTATTCCATCTTCCCTGATGGCACGGCCATATTCCAAGATGACAATGCCAGGATTCATGGGGCTCAAATAGTGAAAGAGTGGTTCAGGGAGCATGAGACATCATTTCCACACATGGATTGGCCACCACAGAGTCCAGACCTGAACCCCATGGAGAATCTTTGGGATGTGCTGGAGAAGGTCAGACTCTACCATCATCAATGCAAGATCTTGGTGGAACATTAATGCAACACTGGATGGAAATAAATCTGGTGATGCTGCAGAAGCTGATGGAAACAACGCCACAGAGAATGTGTGCTGTAATCAGAGCTAAAGGTAGAGTTTGTGACCTTTTTTTGACCGAGCGGTGTAGAAACCAACAGAGAAGCTTTAAAACACGTCAGCTTCATATCTTCTGAGAGCTGACACAAATTCTTTGTTTGAAATAACTAAACCAAACCACCATTGGCCATTGGTGTCTGCTCCAGACCACCTGAAAGGTCTAGATTGTTGGCAGTGGCTCAGTGGATTATGTTGGCCCTGAACCGTTTCATTACAGAGACACACTTCTCTTTTCTATTTTCCCACACACAGAGAGAAACCCGATGAGTGGAAATACAACACAGTGAGTGATGTGACCCATTTCCTGTCTTTAATAAGACCTCAGCGGTGTTTTAAATGAGCTACAGATGCAGAAACCCACACAGACACAAGCAAAGATGCTGAGAAAATCAGAAAGGTGTCAAGAATCAAAGGCGTTTTGAATCGTGAGCCTAGATTAGTTTATTATTTCTAACAGCTGTAAAATCTGCGTAGAAGCATGGCCCACACAATTACACACAGTTCTAAAGTGTTTGGCTCCTGATAACCTTTAAAATTCATGCTATGGCACTTAAATTGGATTCCTTTTCATTTTCTCACTAACACCTGGAGCACCTCGCCCACTCAAATTCCCTTTTTCCACTTTGCTTTTAGTCTGAATACATTGTCAAAGCGCAGAAAGCAGACATGAAAACACATCACGAGGCTCATGAGGCTGAATCCTGCAGAAATGTTCCTCACTGCGTAAAACGCTGCAGCTTTACGAGGAGTCGACACCTGCTGGGTCACTTTTCAATGAAACGGACACAGAGCCGCTGCTCGGGAAAACCGGAACGATAAGTGGAATAATGTTCAACGACAATTCATATTATGGGATGTTTTTGCCTTTTTTATAATAGATCTATTAAAGGTTTCATTCAGTGAGAAACTGTGTAATATGTGCTCTTTTTGAAATACAAAACGTCGCCTGCATTAGCTGCAGCGAGGAATTAGGCGGGAAAACGTCAGTCTTCTCTACGGTCTAAATTAGAACTCAAGGCCCCGCCCACCTTGGCTTGTGATCGCCGAAGGCTTTGGCAAGTAAAGCTAAACTATTACAACTTCAAGCTTTATGGCGATCACCACAAACCGTTCTGAAATGTTCACCGTGTTTCCACTAAAGGAGTTCTGGGAAATTTCTGGGAGTTGCAAAGGTGACTGGGAAAATACTACTATATATAATTAGTTTGAATTCATCAGATAACCTTCTTTTTGCACATGAAAAACCATAAAAAATCATTCAAAGCCCACAAAATTAGCTGCTGGATGAATTCCCTAATTTCTACATGACTTCTTTTATTATGACTTCTCTTTTTTTACCTCACAGTTTAGATGAATCTGACATACTCCTCCTGTTGAATAGTTCATTAGCCTAAATAACCTTTTAAATGACAACGCTGGAGCATCTGTAGACTCATTTCCTCCCGTGCATCTGCAAACTCTCAAAGCTTTTACACTAATTAAGATGTTCCTACTTCAAAATAACGCCCTTCAGTTCTTGGCACGTGAAGGTGGCTTCTGGTTCTAGGTGTTGGAGAAAGTGAGGATCGGAATGACACACGGTAAATTTCCTCACAGGGTCTAGAGTTTCTCCATCGGAGTGGAAGTGATGAGACTTTCTTTTTTACATTTTGTGCACCAGAATACAGAAACGAGCTCGTTTCCTTCTCAGAGTCGAGCCCAGAAGGGATTCTGTCGAGCTGCTGAAGAGCTTTATCATCATCTCTGTGATCTACCTCCTTCCTAAAAGAGCCATTCGTCATCTTCAACGCGTCACACTGATCACAACTCCCACATATTTAACACATATTGATTCCTAAGCTCTCTCATCTTTGTCCAAGCACCTGTTCTGTGAGTGGAGGAAACCCTCCTGATGGTTTTGAAGTGTTTGTTTAGGCTTTTGTGAGAATCTAAAGACAAACTCACATTCTGGCCCTGCGGTGGCGGCGGTGTTTGCGTCCATTTCCTTTGATGCAGCCGTTTCTGTCGGCGCTGTCCGCCTGCGTGTCAGACGCTTTCCTATCATCTATCTTGAGTGGCTGGCAGGTTGTTGTTGTTTCTGAGCTGTAAAGAGAAACAACAAATAGCTTTTAGCTCTTCAGCATTTGATTTTTTATTCTGGCTGCAGACACAGTTAACGCTCCCATCATACGACAGAGACGGGGGTGATTTTAACATGCTCTGCTAGCCTTCTTCCCTCTGGTCTGCTGGTTATGGGTTTTATTCCCCACCATTTCCTCCTGCCAGCTAATCTCCAGGAAAACCGAGGTCAGTGATTTACAATTCCAACTGATGTGTCCATTGAAATGTGGTTATTTACATGCTTCAGCTGCCTTGACATTTGAGTAAATGTTTTCCATTGCATGCTGAGAAGATCCCCCCCCCCTTCCCATGTTTACCCCATTTTTCATCCACAGCAGATAAAAAAACACAAGTTTCACACTCAGAAACACTTTCACGCATGTTTTGGTTTCAAATAATTGTGCAAACGTTTCCCTCCACCAGTGACTTGAACGATTTAAAGATTTATTGTGGGCCCACAGTTAAAGTCCTGATGAATATTCTGTGTTTTAGTCATGAGAGATTTGAGTCTAATTACACATTCTCCTCCTCTTCATCGAGTGGCGGCTGTCTGATTGTAATGAGAAGATAATCAGAGCAAGAGATTAGTCCATCAGCACCGTCTCCTTCATTTCCCCCTGCAACGAGCAGGCAGGAGCCGTCGCTTCCCATCTTCCTCACCTTCGCTTTCGATGGCTCCTCGGCGTAAGAGGAAGTGCCCCTGACAGGGATCTAATAATGTCAAACGGCAGACTGCGTGCTCCGACACGATCGAGTGTGGAAAAGGTGTTGGGGGAGATAAAGACAGCCACCAGAAGGATGATTAGTCTGATCAAGGAGGCTGATGGGAAGGCAACCTTTGAATAAACTGGTGATTGGACAAATTTCTGCTTGTGAAGATGTAGAACTGAATAAATCAGTTCACGCTGTCCTCTTTGATCCAAGGTGTGTAACATGATAGGTGAACTCAGAATTCAGCTCACCTAATTGATCAACTTTAACAGAGACGTTATGTTAGCGGAACAATAAATACGTAAGACGTCATTTTTGACCTAGAAGATGTTTTAGATTTTACTTAGAAAGTAATTTTGAAAAGAACCAAACTTAAGATGGCGAAATCTGCAAAGTTAAAAGGAACACTACATACGTTTTGCACTTCTCCTCCTACTGGTTGAAAGTGGAATTACAAATGTCGTAAACAACCCTGCCATGGCCTGCTAGTGCTAACAACGAGCTAACGCTAACACGGGCCAACTGCCATGTAGTAAAAAGATCCACACTGTTGGAGAAAACATATCATTAATAACAAGTCCAGCAGCAACAAAGCCAGGTCACCATCAGTCCGTGATTTCGCGGCCTCCTTTAGCTCCCTCAAACTAGCGTAGGCCGCGCCGATGTTTACTCTGGTTTTAGCTCTTCACCTCCAGACAATACTCTCTTACTTTTCTTTCCAGGATTCACCGTGATACCAACAAAAAAAATCAAAATTCTTCTTCCCGAGCTTTTTATTGACAGTCAGCAAACTGTACGAGCTAACTAGCCTTTATAATAGCCACTGGTGCAGTAAACCGCCGTGAAGCAGGTGGAGACCGCCGCCTTCTGCACCTACTCGTGCTGTCCAGTGTGAAGCTGCTCAAGTTTATGGCTGAAGAACCACTGAAACCAGTTTGAAAGCAGTAGCTTAAAGTGTTGAAAACTCTTTAGTGTTGCTGCTCAGTGTGTTGGAGATGGCGCCACCTGGTGGCAAACTTGTGACCTTCTCATTTCTTCAGGGTCAACATCAACGTTATAGTGAGATGACTGTAAAGGAATCAAAGAGTAGGATTTATTTTATTGTATTTATATGTTTACCTAAAAAAGGGTGTAATAATAATGGCTGACGAACATCTTACAATAACCAGAGATGTTCACAAGTCACTGTTTTCAAGTCCAGTTCAACTTGCATGCCTGTGATGGACAGAGTCAGCTCGCCAAGCTGGATTCTACCTTTCTGATAACAGCGAAACTTTTTATAAGTCTCAAGTCTCTGAGGGACAAGTCCAAGTCAATTCTCATGTGTGTGAGTGCAACAAGTCCAAGTCGCCACACTTTTAGTTCTGAATACACAACACAGAAAATGTTCACAAACCTCAAGATTATTTCTAGTCACAGGTTTTTCTTTTGGAGACTCAAGTCAGACCTGAGTTCAAGTCTCAGACCCACATTTCTGGCTCTAACTAATGAAATGAAGTGATTTTTTTAGGTATTTTTCATGTAAACAAATAGAACATTCTCATGTTAATTAGCATCTTTAGATCTGGAAACTAAACTGAGCAAAGCTGGAAACGCTCGTGTCGTTCTTCGACAGCATAATCAGAACACAATACGGCTCAAATTAAATTCTGTTCTTTGAAATGAAAACGTGGGTCAGATGCAGTGATTAGAGAGAAAAACGGAGCCTGATTAACGCCACACTTGACTAACAAATCAAAGCCACATAATCGTCTCCACACAGGAAAATAAAGGAGTAATTCTCTCGTGGGATCCCTGCGTAAAACAACATTTTCCCTGTTTGTCTCCAGTCCAACAGTGACCCAACTCAAACGTAGAGATCTTCAACAAAAAGCATTTAATTATGTTCTAGCCAACGGAAATAAAAGCACTGCCTGCCAACGTTTGAACAATGTACGCAATTAACTCCACACAGAAGGAGGAAAGCTAGCTTTGTGTCCCTGATTAAAGCCGGAATGGAAACAGACCCTCAGGTTTCTCCTTTTATTTGCCCCTTTTCTGTTTCTTTGTTATTTTCTGTCATTTTGGCAGAAGCAGTCGTTGACTTCTAAATGAAACCCTTCTGACCAACACAAGCACCTGCAGCCTGTCATCTGGCTCGTGCCTTTTCAAACTTTTCAAACAAACATCTGGATTCGCTGTTTGTTATTTTCTTTCACACGTTGGAATAGCCGAAGGCGTCAAAGAGGGTCAATTCGAAACTCTAAACTGGCAAAGGGGCTGTGAATGAATGCAGAAATCAAACGGATTAAATGACGGCATTTGATGAAGAAGGATTATGCATCGACTAATCCTCTTAAATCCAGGAGGGATTTGTTTACCAAGAAGCAGCAGGAAACAGGTACAAGTGAGACTCTGGCAGAAATCAGCTTTGGTAAATCCACTATCGCTCGGTTAAAATGCTCTCCTACACGCAGAAAGGGTTCTACTTTGTGCCCTTTTGACCCTTTTCTCTCCAGAGGTGAGCCACGCCATCCTGTCTTCTTTCTCTCCTCTGTGTCTTCACCCACAGCTGATGTTCATATTGACAGGACGGGGGTAGGGGGATTTTTCACGTCTTCACACAGAAAATGTGCTTGTGTGTAAAGTGTGGCGGCCCTGAGTTTTCCATTTAACCGCGAACGGAACGTTAGCTTGGCCAAGGAAAGTGTCTTTTTTATCATTTTTTTCTTATAATCTTAATTTTTATTTTAGCTTTTAAAATTATTTTTCTCTCTTCTTTACCAGTCGACCTACGTTCCTACCCTCACCTATGACCACGAGCTTTGGGTGCAGAGAGCACCACTTACCACTAGGGGTCAGTGTGGGAAAACCCGTAGAAGGAGGTTTACATCCGGTGAGACGAGAGGTTTGCATTTGAGGATGTTCATGACGCTATGCATGTAACTCACTGTTCGACGTCTATCTGTACGTTTGTACACCTTTTTACACATTCGTTAAGCTGTTGCTGCAATGTTAGATGTTGTTAGTGTGCACGTTATGCTGCGCTGCATCAGGTTATGTTTGTTAGCTTTAGCCCGTATGTTGTTTCACATTGCATCTAGCTTTAGCTCATGTAGCTTTTACATGTCGCCGCAGGGCTCCATCATCGTTGTCAATGAAGTGATCTGACATCGAGGAGCGTGTTTCTTCTTTGGGTAGTGACCGAAAGAACGAGATCACGGATACAAGCGGCTGACATGAGTTTTCTCTGCAGGGTGTCTGGGCTCTCCCTTAGAGATAGGGTGAGAAGCTCGGTCACCCGGGAGGGGCTCGGAGTAGACCTGCTGCTCCTCCACATCGAGAGGAGCCAGTTGAGGTGGCTCGGGCATCATTTTTAACATTTTTCTGTTGCCATCATGACAACATTAATAATGTGTTTTCATCCAGGCTCCACTCTGACGAAACATCAGCTCAAACATCTGATCAGACATATCTGTTTCACCGAGCCGGTGATTCAAACACACGATTCAAAAACGTTTTCTCTCAAAACAGAAACAGCTGATTGCTCAAACGATCCATAAAAAAAAATCCCTCTTTTGGCCACTTTTTTTATGAATGCAAACACAATCCCAGCTGAAAAGTTCTTCTGCAAAACTAGAAGAAACCTCTCCAGCTAGTTTCCATCAATCTTTTTTCAGAGATAAAAACAAACAAAAAACAATGATGGAAACTCTAGTTTTCTCTCAGACAGAAGATTGTTTCTGAGAAGCCTGAAACACCTCGTTTGTCTTCTTCACCCGCTGATATTCCCCCAAAAACACATTTGCATAATTCCTTCCTGGTGGCAAGCCTGGCACACCTCAAACAAAGAATGATGTGGTTGAAGAAGGTAAACCTGTTCTGGGAAAACGCTCAAAAATAAAACGTTAATTCTGCAAAAGAGCAGGATGTGGACTCTTTAACCCTTCACAGAAAAGTCTTGAAGCGTCGCTCATTCATTAATAATTTGCTGCAAAGAAGCTGGAAGATCTCACTTTCTTTTAAAGAGACTTCCTGGAGATTTATCGCAGCTTTTCCCTGAACTTTGGCTGACTTCACATACTGTAGCTTTTCAGTTATAAGAAAATGGAAAAAAGATTGGAAAATAATCAGTAAAATTAAAAAATATAGCTCAGAAACTTGCAGAAGAGTTGTAAATGTGTTTCTGCAAACCTGCTAAACACACACTCATCTTCTGAACCACTCCTCATTACTGGGGTTGCAGGGGGCTGATGTCTACCTCCAGCACCCTGGACAGGTCTCCAGTCCATCTCTGGGACACACAGAGACACACAGCCAGTCACACCTAGAGATCATTTAGCCTCCAACTAAAGCCCAGTTCAAAGCACGAGAGACATCAGTTTTGGTCCTAGTGAGTGTGGTGTGCAGCGACTCAGTAAACACTACAGCTTTCACTCACAGATTTACCCACTCAGATGTGAAATCTCACCAGTTAAAACGTTACTTTGAAGTAAACAAACATTGCAGAGGAGGAGCATGATGTCACCTCACTTTCTGATTGGCTAGATGTCACATTCAACAGGCAGCACTCAAAAATCAGACCAAGAGAATGCAACGTGTCAGAAAGTCCAGATCAGCTGCACGATGCACACAGTCAGCCTGTGAGTCTAAATCAGACGGGGAATTAATGCACATCCTGTTCTCAGATGAGCTAATTAAATTCTGCCACATGTTTTACGTCTGGATCTGTGCGGTGCCTCTTTAAATCGACTGGTTACTCGAAGTGTGAGGAGAAAATTGTGCAGCTCTGAGCTCCGGCGAGTCTTCTGGAAGGGTTTGGGACTCTGAAGCTCTGAGTCCATGGAGATGCAACAACACCTGAAAAAGAGCTTTTCTTCCAGACTTGTCTCTGACAGAAAGAGATCTGGTAAGATTGAATTAAAGAACACTGAGGGAATGTTTATTTTCACTGTGTGCAAAACAAAACTCTCAAGGAAAGCAAGAAAAAAAAATCAGTTTTCAAACATTCTCATATTGATTTAAGAATCTTTTTCAAAATTCTTATTTAAATTTAGCTAATGCTTAAAAAACACAACGGGCTCATTTTAATTTTAATAGAACTGTCTCATCTGGTTTGGTTGATGCTTTAAACTAAAATATAATTATTCTCCTTATGCATAATATGAGGAATGTAGGATTTCAGTCGTTTCTATTCCTCTATTAATTCATTTAATTTATAACAAACAATAAAATAGTCTAAATGAAATAAAATGAAAGTTTTTTTGCTTTTTCTAGACTGATTTCATGTTATTATGATGTTTACCATGTTCTTATTTATTTTCAAAGAAGAAAAAACTGATGTACGACATTTGAAACGTTCACAAACTCCAGGATTCATCAGTCAGAGATCCATACTGGCTGATGTCTGTGTCACCCTTGTTGCCATGGCAGCGACAGAGGCGCTCCATCCGGCTGATTGAGTGAGTCGGCAGCTTAAAGGGAGCGAGTGAATAACAAACTGTGGCAAACAAGTTGGGGGACATACCTGGAAGGATCGATACAACTAATGCTGCAGCAGCAACAAGAAAAGAGCATCTGGCACTCGATGGATGAGATCTCACCTCCTGAGCCCCAAACGGCTGGAGAAAAACAACTAAAGCCTTTGAACTGATCGTCCTGCAACATGCAGCTAATTTCACCTCGTCAAACATCATTTCCTTTGTCTATTTGTGCAGATTTTTTAAAATAATTTCAAAACTGTCCTCAAAAATGGTTGTATAGGTGAAAATAGAAAAAAATCCATGCTTGTATTTATTTTCCTCTTCTTTGCTTGTGTGAGGTTCAGGAAGGCTAATAAACTTTTCATTATTGCTGTCAAAACGACCGGGCAACATTGATCATCGTTACTGCAGGGGAGTGATGATAGTTGAGATAATTATCAGCGAGAGAGATGATCTACGACGGCGATTAAAACACCCAACAGGGTGGTCCCACGTCATTTAGCTTTAAACTGCACCCAAGTTTCAGACTGGAGTAAAGAACAACAGCAATTAAAGCCGGAGCGAGCGAAACACGTCCCTCGCTCTGCAACGTCTCAAAAAGATTTCACTGTGGAAACGGAGGCCGGTGCTCGTGGATCAGGTGGTATTGATGAGATGTTGAGAGATTTTGAGGCAGTCGCTCAGCTGCAGAAACACAAACACGGAGCCGCAATTAAGCAGCAGAAATCAATTAGGCACGCGAGCGAAAGAGTAAACCGTGATTATTAAACTGCGGTTGGAGCCGGAGGAAAATGTCAATAGCTGTCAGCAGCAGAGGCTTTGGCATCGTGACATGACATTTAGAAATCTGGGTGATCATTTAACCGAGCCGGGCCTTTGACTGAGCTGGCACACTCAGAAGATGAAACACTTGTGTCATGTTTTTATTATTGCTGCAGTGTTTAAAGCAACATGAGTGTTTATCAAAGCTCCTGGATCACATTTGACCAAGTTCAACTGCTGTTTAAGGATTATGGATGAGGGAATACCCTCAATAGGGCCTTTTACCAGAGAGGGTACTGCATTTCCCCAAATGTCTGCTGGTGGAAAACAGATTTCTGCCTTTCACAATACATTCAGAGGATAAATGCAAATCATTCCTGGAATCAGACCCAAACTGGCGCCGATCCTTTTTGTCTGACATGGAGAGAAAGAATAGAAATAAAAGTGAACATAAAAGATTTATTGACTGTTTAATGATGGGAGAGAAATATCAATCTAGTCCAATTTGTCAGTTTATTTCAGATCTTTTAAGCAGGTTATAAATTACCTTTCTTCAACTTTAAAGAAAGTTGTTTCACTCAGATTACTAAAATTTCACTTTATATTAATATTTCAAACATAAAATAAACTATTGCACATCATTTGCAGGTGCAAATTAGGGTTTTGCACCTGAATCTACACACAGTTTATCTCAATTTCCTCAGATTTAAACAGTGCTGGGTGTCACCCGACCCCACCTTCAGGCCTAATCACCCCAGCATTCCCCGCCTCAGAACTCCACTTCCCATCATGCCCCACACTGGACTTCCTGCCCATGTCATCAGTGCGGGAGTATTTCAGGAAGTCTGGACTCCTGCTCGGGGTCAGTCATTGTTTCTTCAGGATCGTGCCGAGAGTTTTGAGCACCCAGCTCTTCAGTCTAAAGACATTCAACTACAATTAAGTGTCTTCTCTTTATTCTGGAAACACACACGCTCTCGTTTCCTTTTGAGCTGCACACCGCGGTTCCAATATCAACGTTGTGTCTGTTCCAACCCAGTGTCAGTCCACTCCGCACTTGGGTCATACAACACGCCTCATTTCAACTCACGCTCCTGTCTGCACAGTTTAGCTACAGCCAGATCGTGACATTGTGCAAGTTACTTTAAAAAAACATATAGTTATAGTTGCTAATTGTTTCTTCAAAAAAGTTACTGTGTTAGGAACTGAGTTACAATATTATAAAAGTAACTCATTATCACAAAAAGTAACTATTGTTACTTTTTTCATAAAAACGCAAGAAAATTTGGATCCTGTCTTAATAGAACTTAGTACAGTTACTAGAAATTACTATAATACTAAAACATAAAAATATAAACAAATTGATGTTTGTCCAGTCGTTTATTATAAAAGTGAATAAGTGAAATAAATGGGCACCAGGAACTACAAACAGGAACCATGACACTTATCTAAGTAAATGTGTGATATGAAACGAGTCCAAAAACAAAAATTATAATTGCAAATAGAGTTGCAGAGATTGCTTCATGACATTAAATCGTTCAAAAGCACTTTGTTCCTGGGCATCAATTACATTTCACATGGAGATTCTTGCATTTTATCTCTTTAAAGAGAAACAATGATGGCAGTTTTGTCTGTAAACTAGGCCCTATGTATGATTGGGTGTTTTTATCAGAATTTCTATCACTAAAAATCTAGTAATTGCACATCTATGATTACAAATCCTTAAAAAGTGACTCTAGAACAGAAGCAAATTTGATCGAAGACTAGGGTCAGCCTCAAATGTGGAAGTTCTGATGCTGGGTGATGAAGACACTTCTAGTGCCCAAAGCGTATTCTGACAGAATCAGTGTTACTGGGGGACTTAGGAAAGGATCAGGAGCACTAACTGGTTCCAGTTGGATGACAGGATGATGATAGGAAGATCAGAGATCGTGATGAACAATCTTCCTCATGTGGGAATTCCCGTGGTCACGACTTCCTCGTTGCTCACTGGCCCTGATGCACTTGGATGTAAACATCTGCCTCTTTAAAAGCTTCAACACACCTTGCTGCTGAATTATAGCAACATGCAGATTCGGTGTAACGACGGAGTAAGCAAATACACGCTTAAAACACCAAATTCTGTTAGTAACGCCGTTATTTTTGACGCCGTTATCCCCATCACTGGATTTAAATGATGACTCATGAAAGCGTTTGGGAAGCAAAAAGATGAAAAGGAGTGTGCACGCTGCTCACACCTGCTGGATTTCAAAAGCTTGTTTCCAACTGCGTCTAATTGTCACTATTTGCTTTTTGAATCTGATGCTGTGAAGGAGCAGATGGCAGGTGTGAGTGATGCACAAAAATGGAGCAAAAACCACAAAGCAGCGTTTATTTGTGTTTAGAAAACCATCTACTTCAGTTAAACCACCTCTTAAGGCTCTTTTTCTGATATTAAAGAACATTTTCAGCTCAGATTGACTTGTTTCCACTGGGTTTTTTTCCTTTATTGTGAGCAGATAAAACGTGCTTTGCTGATAACTTTTGGTTTTCCTCTGTATCTAGTATAGTTTTCTGACTGAATTAATTGAAACAGTTCTTGATTATTCTAATCAGAATGACAGAGTCGGGTGTGAAACACGCTCATCGCCTAAGCATCGGCCACAGCGAGCCCTGAGCTCCTCTAGTCGGTGACTTCGCTGCGAGCCAGAGTGACTTTGAAGACAAGTGAGGTTGGTTTATTCAATTATTGCATCCTGATGATAAAATGGGAGCAACATAATGGCTTGATTAATTTCCTTATCACGGTGAGCACAAAGAGTAATTACAACCAAATCCAGCGCTGGCTGAACCGCACATCAATCAAATTAAAGCCGTCTCAACTCGGCAGCGATCACTTTGAAAGAGAACAAATGAGAGGACGGACTCGGACCTGTGCTCCAGGCCAGCCGAGTGTTTACTCAAGAAGTTCACCTCCGTTTAAAAGTTACTCAGGTTGATTAGTAACTTTGGAAATCATAGCAGAAACATGCACAGCTGTGCCAAGAGAGGTCATTAAAACCCTGGAAAGTCTGGACCACTGGCTGTTTTAAATCAGAGGGAAAACGGTCAGAAAGCAATCAAAAGTCAACAAACAACAGCGTGACGACCACATAACCTCTCACCGTATCCAAGGTCAGTTTCTACTCAAACGACACCCAGAGCTCTCTTTGTTCTTCTGACTCGTTTTAAAGACTTAAAGAACTCAAACAACAGAATATGCAAAACACAAAAGCCTTTAAACGTGCAGCAATGACTCAAATCTAAGAAATACACACTTTTGCAAAGAAAATTCCACTTGAACACAATTGCAACAAAATGCAATCCACATTCACACAAAGAAAATGGCTAAAGCTCAGGAGCAAGATTCCCTGTTAATTAAAATTCCGGGTCCCGTGACTGTAATGTGTTTTGTCCCATGGGTTGGAATGCTAAAGAGTTACTTTTTAGGTATGATGTTTTTCAGTAGTTTGTCTCTTTTTTGCAGCAGAAAGATTTCAGAGTGAAACTCTCATCGGTGACCAAAGCTATAATAATCAGAAGAGAACAGCTCTAGAATCTTGACTTGATCAAAAGTTCCCTTTCAACAGATTTCACCTCCACTTCCTGTATTTTTACACCCAGCATAAACCTGACTCTGACAGAGTTATATCAATAAAAACTGCAAACACGAACAGGATAAATAACTCTTCAGGACAGTAGATCCCGTGTTTTTAGCCCTGAGAGCTCAAACCTGCAGGATTTGATCTCTCTGGTTGCCTCGTCTCCTCAGAGCTAAAATCAAATCACAGCCACAGTGTGAGTGTTCAGATTCACCGTGGCTGTTTGCACTGAGACTCATTACAGGAGCCACTCCAGGCTCGCAGCAGCGGGGGACATGAAGGAATAACGATGTTTGTTAACAAGCGTGAACCATCTTCATATCACACGTTACTCCTGAGCGCGACGTGTGATCCGAGTTTAACCAAATGAAAGGAAGGAAAACTTATTTGGACATCCGAAATGCACGATTCCAGCTGCAGCACGAGCAAATTGGGCGTCACGGCTTGTGGCTCTGAACGAGATGGCACGATCTCCCGTAGATGCTGATTTGTTTCCTCCTTCTCGCGAGCTGCTTTGTCGTAAGAAGCAGAGCATAAATTGATTCCAGAGTGAAGCATGAAGACACAGCCTAAAGAGAAATTAGCAGCAGATGAGTTTCAGGAATTTTTACATCACCTGCAAACAGCAAAACAAACGAATAAATAAATAACTTCCCTGCCAGATCATTAGCCTGCAGCCTGATATGAATGACAACGAGGCGCTGCCGCCATCATCCTGCTGCCATTTTGTAATTGGTGGTCAGAAAGAAGCTTTAAGACGAGGAAAACCTGACATCATCCAGTCCATTTACCGCAACACGTTAACACCTAAACTCGTGTTTTTCCGTCTCTTTTCATGCATCATAAATCCTACATTTACATCAATTACTTGCCTCTAAATTGAGTTTGAAGTGATTAGAGGTTTGTGTGTGCGAGGCGGCGAGAGGGAAGTAGTTGGCTTTAATTAACAGCTCGTGAGCCACACTTCCACATCGCACTTCTTCCAGCGTGAAGGGGATAAATGAAGAGCCTACTGCAGATGCTCATGTATGTGGAGTGCAGCTCGCTCTGATCATTTTGCACCCCGTGTTTAATTAGCACAACTATGACACGAGACACGGAGGATGCGTCGGGAGGAAGTTCTGAGGAACGGGCCTCTGGTCGGCTGGAAGAAACGTCCTGCAGATCCAAAGTTGGATCAGTTCTAAAAGTCTTTGCTGAAAAGGAACTTCCTTCCTTCACGAACGTCCTCGTTCAAGCGCGCAGCTGACAGATGTCCCCAGAATGAGACGTTTCCGCTGCTTAGGGACTGAAAGGGAAAGTTTTCCTTTTTTTCCAACGGAACAAATCAACTTTTGCTGCTCACCTCTTCCAATTAATTGCGAGAACAAGACAGAAAATAAAACTGCCATCTGCCTTCAACTTAATCAGCCAATTAAACAAGCAATATTTCCCGCCGACCGCAAAACAAACTGTAAATAACTTTTTCCACGACACTGAAGCTAATTTAAAATCTGCTTTGACAGACCAGCCGCCACATCTCTGTGCATTAAGGACCTCCGGAGCTGCCTTTCCCCACTTCAGCCTCCAATTATCCCCCATCACATTTCCATGTAGTTGCTGTGAGGGAATAATCTCCAGCGCTAACTAAACGGTTGCACACACCTGTCTGAATGCTGAGACCTCTACGGGCAAACAGACTGGGACCCATTGCTTTGGCATTTCAATCTGCCCCCCCCCCCCTTTCCACCTTAATGAGCTGCCAGGGTTCCACCTTAATTTGTGTCAATAAACATATTGGGTTTGCAGCTGGCCTTGACAGGTAGAGCTTGATGGGACCATCAACACATTGATGTGGGGGTGGAAGGAAGGAAGGAAGGAAGGAAGGAAGGAAGGAAGGAAGGAAGGAAGGAAGGAAGGAAGGAAGGAAGGAAGGAAGGAAGGAAGGAAGGAAGGAAATGAACTCTCACGAACATCCTGGGTTTCCCAAACTGTGATTTATTCACAAAATGTTGCTTCTGGTGGCATTTGTCAGGATTTGTTGGATCAGGAGAGGTTCAGATGAATTAGCTAAACGATTAAAAGTGGAGAATGTTGTTTTTACAAAACATCTATTCTTGGTAAAATGGGCCGAGTTTGCTTTCATTGGAAATCCAAAGGGGTTCGAATGAAGGCAACTGGACTTCGCTAAGCGAAACGTCTTCAAGAACCCAAAGAAGTCCAGTTGCCTTCATTCGAACCCTTTTGGATCACCATGACCTGGATGAAAACTTGTTAAAAGTAAAGAATGCGTTTCAAATGTCAACTGTAATACTCAGGTGCACCACCAGGTGTTGATGCAGCTGTTGTTCTCATTTAGGCTAGGGTCACATTACGCATCAAATCCGATTTTTTCCCCTACATGTGACCTATATCTGATTCGATGTTTTCAAATCCCATCCAGGTCACTTTCATATGTGGTACTAATTCCGATATATATCCAATGTTTTTGAAAGCGACTGCGGTCGCCTCCTACGTCACTGACTCAGCGTCGTGTCAGGACGTTCCTGAGGAGAAGCGCTGACAGAAGGACATCCTGTCAGTTTTGGAATTAAAATACAGGAGAGCATGAGAGCGGGAGGCTTTTCTCCGGTCTCGGTCTCCGTGAGAGCGGGGCGGGGGTGTCTCTGTGAATTAACTTAATACTGGAACATTTTCAGTGAATATTAACTCAGACTGTAAGCCCCAAGGTCAAGGTGGGAAACACCCCCTAAGGTGGTAGAGGACGAGCGAGCCAAGATTCTGTGGGACTTTCAGATCCAGACCGACAAAATGGTGATGGTGGTGGTGGACAAACAACAGAGGACGGCCTTTGTGGTTGACGTGGCAACATCAGGAAAAAACTAAAAGTAAATAAAATAACAGCCTGTTTCATTGTTAAATTAGTTTTAAAATCAGCATTTTCAGCTGTAGATGACAATGATATAGCTCTAAAAAAGGACTGTGTTGTCAGAAACATATATGAATGTAGCCTAAACTGGTCCAGCCCAAGTTACCATGGTGACCTGACCACGATGAAGACGAGCCGCCTTCGTTTTACCGCTTAGCGACCCGTCAAGTTTACTGAAGTTTCTAAAAAGCGAAATCGACGTTCATTCATGCTAATAAAACATCCCACGCTCCCTCCTCGAAGGCATTTGAATTGTTTGCACCTCCAATCGAAAATTAAAACATTTTAATGACTAGTGTTGAGTTAAAAATAAAACCTCAGGTTAGAGCTCTTCTGGTTCTGCAGACAGGTGTTTAAACTGAAAAAGTTCCCCACTGGAATTACGTCACACCCCTGTTTTTCCTCTCACCTGCACACACTTTAGTTTTCACACCTTCTTTGTCTTCACCTGCTTGTTCAGCCACAAAAGACACAAACAGGTGAGCCGTCCCATCATCGCTCCTTATGTTCTCCGTGTTTGCCACCTAGCAGGGGAGCTGCACGGGCAGATGGAGGCTCTGCATCCTGCAGAGATCCGGCAGATCCACCACCGTTCTGATGCTATAAATGTGGCTCAGTGGATTAGTAGCCAGCCAACTGAATCCCTCCTCTCTTCATGTGCTCGTATCAGACCTCCAGGCTTCTTCGACTTTGATTTTGCGCTGCTTTGACCTTGCTTCTCTGTCTATTTGAATCTCATCCCAGAGACTGGGATTTGTGAGTAAAATTCCAGAATCCCATGACTCTTGATGCCTGTAGGATATCGGAGTCAGGACCTCCTCCCACACCTCTTCAGCATGCCCTCAGTTTCACATCCTCAAGCTAATCTCTTCTTCTTCATCTCATATTTCTCTCCAGCATTGTTACAGAAACACACACAGAGCAAAGGATCTTTGCCTTCGCGGCTGACACGGATTTTTACAGCCTCTATTTTCCTTCTACCCACTCTGCATGACTGCGAACGTACGGATCTGTACATGAAAGCGTGTGGAGGTGTTGGTAACAATGTCACACATCAGTTCTGGCTCTCGAGGAGACCTGTGTGAGCTTGCAACCAGAGCGTTCACGTCGAACATAATCGTCTGAAAAAAGGCGCACGGCGGGCAAATACGGCAGCGAGAGAGCAATCAAGACCCCCGCTGACTCTTGCCTCCACCCACCTCACCCCTCACCCCCTCTCGATGCTAATCAGTGTGAGAGCTGCAGGCTGTTTCGACGCGGGATCCGATTTAGAAACAGCAAAGCGTTTAGGATGTAAAAGATAAATGCACATGTTTAGGGAACGTTCTGAGGAGGTTTGGTCACCCAGATCCGTAGGTGAAACTGGAAAAATTTGAATGTGGTGCAACAACCTTCTCAGTGGCCTAGTGGTATGAGTGTCCGCCCTGAGACTGTGAGGTCGTGGGTTCAAATTCATGGTCAGGTCATACCAAAGACCTTAAAAATGCTTGACAGCATTAAGAGGTTGGATTGGGGGCATAAACCACCAAATAGATCCCGAGCGTGGTCATGTCTGCAGCTCACTGTTCCCCACGGGGGTGGGTCAAATGCAGAGATGTCATTTCACCAGTGTGTGATGATGACTAATGGGACTTTAAAAGTCCATCCATCCATCCATTTTTGTCCACTTTTCCAGCAGCCTAAGCAGAGAGGACCAGACTTCCCTCTACTTGGGCCAGCTCCTCCAGGGGAATCCCAAGGCGCTCCCTGGCCAGCCGACAGACATAATCTCTCCAGCGTGTCCTGGGTCTTCCTTTAGTTCTCCTCTCAGTTGGACGTGCCTGGAAGACTTCACCAGGGAGGCGTCCAGGAGGCATCCTAACCAGATGCCAGAGCCACCACATCTGAATCCTCTCGATGTGGAGAAGCATCGGGTCTACTCCGAGCCCCTCCCGGATGACAGAGCTTCTCACCCTAACTCTAAGGGAGAGCTCAGACACCCTGTAGAGAAAACTCATTTTGGCCGCTTGTATCCGTGATCTCGTTCTTTTGGTCACTACCCAACGCTCGTGACCATAGGTGAGGGTAGGAACGTAGATGGACCGGTAAATCGAGAGCTTTGCCATCCAGCGCTCTCTTCACCACGACAGACCGGAACAATGCAACTGTAACCCGCCTGAAAAAAGGGGTTAATATTTATTTTATTTTCATAGTATGATTATTATTTCTTTTCAATTTGGAAGTATAAGTTATGTTGGTTTTATTTTTGAAAACCGGAACTTTATTTTGAAAAGAACCAAACCGGAAGTTGTATCTGCTGGTTTAGCAAGATAACTTTATATCGTTAAAAGCACTGTGTGAAACGGAGGGAGAGTAACTCCTGTTTTCATGAAGAAAAGGTATGAAAATGTGAATATCTGGTGTTAGAACTTAACACACAGCCTAGTAGTAGTGATGTAAACTGATTAAACATCCCTTTTAGAGTTGGAGAGCTGTCGGAGAAGCACTTTCTGTCCTGGTTTCTCCTGTAGAAAACTTCGTCTTGGTAAGCTAGTTCTCGCATGTTCCCCTTGTGTGTGTATGTGGGAAGAGCCATGTGGTGACCACGCTAGCTCCAATTAAGAGTCAAGTTTTTTGTTGTGCCTTCCTTGCGGATGCACGGGGAATGAACCCTTGTTCCTAGTTACCCACGAGGCGGACCAGTGATACCAGTGATTCCAGTCGATGGCGAGCCTCCCAGCTGAACTTCGAATTGAATGAACACTGAAAGTCACCCCAGTCATTCAGCAGATTCCGTGGTAGGATTGTATCTTTCACTGAGATACTCACACACAGCAACTCTGGATTCATCTCCCTGATTGAACTCTCATTGAGCCAAACCGGATCGGACCTTGAACTGAAAACTGAAGAGGAAATTGTTTTCTTTTGTATCAATAGTTTTTGGGCCCTTATGTTTGTACCGTATATTGGTAGTTGAAGGTTATTACTAAAGTTGTACTACAAACTATACAGATGTCTCTGGCTTATTGCTTACTCACAGCTCCTATGAACCTAGGTCTAGACGTGTACATACTCTGAAGTGGGTTACACAACGTTGTGCTTTTGCCTCCAAACTGAGAATTATCTTGCATTTCTGCAATAACGGTACCCCATCTTTGGTTGGAAAAACTAAACAAGACATTTGTAGACACACCTGAGCCTACAGAGACCCTGATGATGAAGTAGTCCATACATTTATCCTTATACCAACCCTGTTCCATCAGCTCACTCACCACCACCTGCTTTGTATCTTTTCTCTGTGTAAAAAGCTGTGCCAGATGGCTTGTGTTTCAGCCCAGCGTCGTGATTTTTCTGTTCAGACTGTGCAAAAAATACATAATAAACATGCAGGTTTCCCCCGACATGAAAGAGCTGTGGTTTCCAATATGTCCCTAAACGCCTCCTAATATTAAAAAGCATTCAGGTGAAAGAACTGAGCTTTTCACACCTCCTGCCTGTCTGCCACGACGCTGCAAAGACCACAGCAAAATGTGTGTGAGTACACTCTGTTGCTTATTCGTCCCACAAATGTCAAAAATATCGCGTAAAAACTGAAAAGTTGCTCCTAAAATAACATCATAAACTCAACCTTCTCCTGGAGGTGACCCGAGTCCATGCTGGTGATCACCACGTCCCTGTGGGGGGGGGACTGGTGATCAATGAGGGAGTGACCTTACCCTCCGTGCTCACCTTTTTCAAAGTCACGTAATAAATTGGTTCATCTCACCTCCCCTTCCGTCCCAGTTATTTAGAGGGCTATCTGAAGGAGTCCATTACCTTTTTATGGAAAGCAGGGTTCATTCAATTTGCTGGCAGCCCAATAAGAAGTTCCGTTCGGATGGACGGCAAGGGGGCTCAAGGGCAAGTGAATTATTCCATTATCTGTAATGTGTGGGAAGGCGGAAGCTGTCAGGGCCCTGGGGGAATTCATTTACCTGAGTAACCTCTGGTCCTCAGCAAGAACCAGCAAACGTAAACAAAAGGTGACTAACAGACTCCTTCAGGTCGATTAGATATTATAATAATTCATTTAAAGCAAGCGTCTCTCCTTAAGATAAGGAGGTTTTAATTAAGAAATGATGTCTGAAGGTTTGTCTCGCTCCAAACGAGTTCAGATTTAATTTTGAAGAATTATTATTATAATTAGAATAATCAGAGCATCCAAACATAACAGGAAGAACTAATCTGACACACGTCCCACCAAGTCAAGACGTAATAAACTGCATGAGGTTGATGTGAGAGACAGAAGACAGCAGTGACATTTAAATAAAATACATCTCAGCTGTGTGACTTGAAAGTATTTACTCAATTAAAGAGTCTTCTTATGTGTTTGATGCAAATCTCTCCCCAAAGGTCAAGGGCTTGTTTTGATGGATTCACCCGGCTGAGAATATTGCAAAGCCGCTAAGCAACAGAATGAAAAGGTGCAGCAAATGAGGAATTGATGACTCAAAACCTGAAACACAAGAAAAATGGATGTATGACGGCGAATCAGGACCACCTGGGAGTGACTGAGAGGAATAATCTGGATTAGGCCCTAACATGCAGCCGTAGAGATAATCCTAACATAGCAGTTGAGCCAGGTAGGAGCTGTAAATCAACCAACTTATTACCTTTAGCTAAGTTCTCACTCGCTCCTTCAGCTCTGATTTATTTCACTGACAAATGTTTTGATGCTTGTTTCTTTACTAAGCAAACTACATTACAGTCTATTTTAGGCGCTGTACGGAATGCATCACCTCTTCATAACACAGGTAAGCAAGCGATATATTAAAAATCACACATCATTTGCAGGCTGCACTGGGAAATAAGAAGTGTGCAGAAATGAGATCTTATGGCGTGTCGAATGCAAAACCTGTCAACAGTTTCAAGAGTAGCTTCTAGCCAGAATCGGTCCTGTCTGTGTGTTTTTGTCGCCTTGCTGGCAAACAGTCCATCACTAGACCAGGAGGATCTGTTTCTAACAAGTTACCTCAAATCTCCTTATTTATTCATTTAGGTCACACATAAGCACATTTATCCATGAAAGGGACTCAGGAGTGGAGAGTCCACTTTATATGTTTATTTAGAGTTGGTGGGAAAATACCAGCAGATCTGAAATTAATATAGTTTTGGGTAAAAAATATATATATTAAAAAATATATAAAAAAACAAAAAAAAATGACACTGCGTGATGCTTATGTAACAGTTTGAAGCCTTAAAGGTGACCTAGAATGCAGTTAATCAACAATCTAAAACTGATCTTTGAGCCTCTATAAAGCATATAACTTTTTATCGGAGCCTAAAATGTCCCAGGAGCCCCGAGAAATGGCCAATAAAACACGCATAATAAGGCTCATTATAAAAAGACCTGTTTTCCCCGCCCACTCCCCCAGTGTGTGTGTGTGTGTGTGTGTGTGTGTGTGTGCGTGTGTGTGTGTGTGTTGGGGGGTTTGAAGAGACACAAGTGAAAGCAGAAACTAAAAGTACAGTCAGGGTTTCTCAGTAAGTCCCCACTCAAGCCTTATATGAAATTAATGGATCTTTTAACAAAAAGGCTTTAAAAACAATTAATAAATACTAGAAGAATCGTTAAAAATCCTCTCATGTTTTAAAGAAATATCAGTTCTGTGGGATTACAGGACAGCGCTTTAGGTCAGGATTAGTACTCAGAGCCAACCACAATCTCAACCTGGGGGCTAAAGTGATACGTCGCTAAACTTTTCTTTAAGTCTTTCCATCTGGTGTTCCCTAACCTTGGTGGCTGGTAATCGATGATTAAAGTCAGTCTGTCAGCGCTGACGGACTGTCCTCTCACCTCAGAGTTTATGAGAAAAGATAGGACGCCTGTGGAATTATTTCCAATACAGCATAAGACCCTAATCTCCCGTCTCCCTGGGTCCGTTCTCAGCGGGCTCGGGCGTCGTTAAGGGCAGTGACAGATCCAGAGAGGAGGACTTTGCTGAAGGAGTAAATATGTCAATCACTTAAAACTCTGAGGGGGATTTTCCTCAAGAGCAGGAAAAGGGCCAACAAGACAGTCGCCTCTTTTCCTCGCTGGCGTCTTTGGCTCTAAAGCAAAGTAAAACTCCAGCTACGTCTAATTGTCTTAAACAATGTATATTCTGCATCTTCTCTTCTGCAATTATCATAATTATTTTAACACGGAAACTTTGATTTCATGTCTTAAGCCGACAAATCTTTGACAAGCACTCCCTTGGTGAAATGCAAAAAAAAAAAGACTTTCAGAACGGTCTTAATAATTCAGCAATCTTCCACAGGAAGAGGATGATTTCTATGAGGACAAGGTGCGGCGTCGCTGCCCCGGACAGATCAAAGGCAAATCATTAAACCCGAGCCGTTGGTTGATGTCAGGTTTGGTTTTCTGCTGCGACTGGATTTCCTTAAACTGTCCTGGGAGTCAAAGAGAGCGCTGAGACAAAGCAATTCCAGCTTTCCCTACAAGGGCACAACCAAAGCCTGGTTTAAATTGAATGCCCTGAAATAGCGGTTTAATTATGTGGCTATCTGAGAGGCTTTCATGTTTTCCAAATGAATCAGGGAGGGGAAGATAACCGATTCTTCCACTGATGCAAAAGGGAACGTCGTCCCGCTCCTATCACAAGTGATAGGAAGCCGCTGAAATTAGCTCGTATTGCAGGGACACTAATTAGGTTTCTCATAATTACAATATCCTCAGATCGCCCCGATGTGATGAAGTTAATTAGAGGAGGAACTCAAATGCACGGTGTCCGCGGCGTCTTCACAAAGCGCCTCTTCTTCTGAGGACGGTACGCGTTCTGACACCTCTCTGATCAATTCCTGCTTCGTTAGAAAATAAAGCAGGTTCCAGCGTCAAAGCGAGGCGTTTTATCAGAAACATTAATGAATCAGCAGCAGCATTTAACAGCTTATACGTCTTCATTTACCCCATAGCTTCTTAAAATTTGTCAGAGTTGTCCCAGTAACTTAAAAGCGAACAACGTTTGACAGAGTGAATCTGTCATCTGCTGAATGGGATTGTGATTCATTTTTATAAGGGCTGCCTATGGCTTATTCATTACAGCCTGTGAATATGTGACAGATCACCTGCACACTATACCGCTGACTTTGAAGGATGAAAAGGAATTTATAAGAAGAACTTAAAAACTTTTGCAAAATTAATTTAAAAAAGTGGAAGAAAGAGGTTATTGGGTGTTAATAAGCCGTCACACGTCTTAGTGACACCGGTGTGATCTCGTTTCACGTAGCATCATTATCTCTGATAGTTTAGGGTGCAAAAAAAGGTTTTCATAAATTTATGATGAGGCCAGCTGCTCCGTAAGAAGACATTATAAACACGATTTAATGTATTTTAGTGATTACAATAAAAACGATCCAGTTATTTTAGATAAAACCGCTTCTCAGTTAGTTTCAAAATAAGATATTTAAAGCAACACTCCGCAACTTTTACACCTTAAAATTATGCTTTTTTGTAAAGTTTTTGCGTCATACTATTATCTATTATGTTCATTTTCATACCTGTGATAGTGTTGGGGGGTCCCACGTCTGTTTACTGCGCTATACAGTTTTTGTGCTTCGGGTAGCGCCGGAAGTACTGACTGGGTGTCGTTTTACGGCAGAATATGGCAAGCCAAAGGGATAAAAAAGCGTGTGTTCTAAACGCGCATTATGTCCGCCAAAATGCGCGTCTTGAACGTGCTTTTTGACGCCAAAGGGGGCAAAAACTCGCGTGTTCTAAAAGTGAGCATTATATCCGCCAAAACGCACGTCTTGAACGAGCGTTTTGGCGGACATAATGCGAGTTTAGAACGCGCAATTTTTTTATCCCTTTAGCCATAATTGTATAACGTAGACTCGCTGTAGCAGCGGCAGATTCACCAAAGAAAGCTAGAAATCCCTTATCAGAGGAATCTAGGAAAAGAAAAGAAGAATGTGATAGAGCAAGAGCAAAGACCAGAGTTATTATTGGGCCGTCTTTTCCTCGCTGGAGAGCTCTTTTAGAAAGAAAGGCATGAACTACGGACTCTGACCTAGCTGTGCTGCTAATGGCTAGGTAAGTAATAAATGATTTCACCAGGGTTATTGTGTTTGGTCGGGCATAAAGTTGTTATACAGTCCTGATAAAACTATTTATTCAATGTGTGGAGGTGGAAAAGTTTGTTTTCGTTGTTTTGCCTGACATTAGGAATGTAAACATGCCTTTTATGCCCGAGAGAGAGATTTAATGTTACGACAGGGACGTTACGCAGCAAGCCTCTAGAGGGCGACAGAGACCATATAACTGCAAAGTTGCAGAATGCTGCTTTAACAAAAAGTGGGTTATCGGAGTTATTTATATTTGTCTTCTTAATTTCAGATAAATGCATTCACATGCTTGGGTTCTACATCTCAGAGGTCAAAGGTCGGCTGGCGCTCAACTTTCGAGTTTTAATGAGGATAAAACTGAGGTTATCTGTTTCCCCCCGCATTGGTTCCTCTATGGTTGCCTCGCCACCTGGGCTGACCTCATTGGCCCCGCTTAGGAAGTACACTATTATGATAGTCTCACTTTAGCGGGGTTGTTAGCTCCTGCTTTTTTCATCTCTAGGGTTAGATCTGTGTTATCCAGAGCTAACTTAGAGGCGGTCTTTCACGCGTTTGTGACCACGCGCTTGGACTCTTGTAATTCCTTGCTTGTAATAGCGAGCCAAGCAGCTATTGCTAGACTGCAGCTGGTCAAGAACTCTGCAGCACGATTGCTAACAGGGGCTAATAGGAGAGAACATATTGCTCCTGTTCTGGCTATGCTGTATTGGATCCTGGTTTGGTAGGATTGATTTCAAAATTCTTGTTTTTGTGTTTAAAGATTTGCATTGGGTCGTACCTCCATATCTATCCAAGCTACTATCCTCATATGAGCCCTCCCGTTCTCTTCGTTCTTCAATGGCGGTCATTCTGCCGACTAAAAAGAAGTTGCGAGGAGACTTTTAGAGCAGCTGGTCTGAGACTCCAGAATGTTCTGCCTCTGCCAATACGATTGGCCCCTACGATCGACGTGTTCAACAGTAGGCTTAAAACTCATTTTACAAACTTGCTTTTACAAAGTTTGCACATTAATTTTAGGTTTTTAAATAGTGCTTCTTGCTTTATTAGTTTTGGTTAGCTGTTTTAATTATAATTACTTATTAATGCGTAGGCTCCGCCCTCAGCAGGCGGGCTGCAGGGGGGTCCAAGATGGCTGCCAGGGTGGCACTAGCCCACTGTGGACCTCCTCTAGAACAGCCCCTGATTTTTAGGTTTGTTGTTTTAGCTCAGGGTTTCTCAACCCTGGTCCTCAGCGCCCCCTGTCCTGCATGTTTTCCATGTCTCTGCTTCAGCACTTGGTTGCAGAAGCCTGTTAATCACTCACTCATTTGTGTCAGGTGTGTGGCAGCAGGGAAACACTGGTGTTTGAAAAGGCAACATGGAAAACATGCAGGGCAGGGGGGCGCTGAGGACCAGGGTTGAGAAACCCTGTTTTAGCTTAATAATCGTTTGTCTTGCATGTTGCTTTATGGTCTACCTCAGCTCCTCAGGTACTCAGCTCATCACACCTGTGTCTCATCATGTCATCACACCTGTGTCTCATCAACTCATCACACCTGTGTCTCATCAGCTCATCACACCTGTGTCTCATCAGCTCATCACACCTGTGTCTCATCAGCTTATCACACCTGTGTCTCATCAGCTCATCACACCTGTGTCTCATCAGCTCATCACACCTGTGTCTCATCAGCTCATCACACCTGTGTCTCATCATGTCATCACACCTGTGTTCTAACTTTCCCAGTATTTAGTTCATTCCCATGACCATATAGTGTTTAAATCTTAAAAACTGGCTGATTTTGACACGACTTGTAGCAGAACCCTCCTATTTAAGGATGTGACCTATAAATGGGTCTCATCTCCTTAGCAACATAAGTAATTTATCAGCTTAAAGATGCTTTATTCGTTGTTATTGTAGATTTTTTATTTTTGCAATCCCAAATTTACCTCAGATTTTCTTGCATTCTCTAATTTAATTGAATGAAACTCGGCTAAAATGCTTGATAGCAGGAACAACAAATCAGTGTAATAAATAACAAAAGATCATTTTGATAATTTGCTGACATCATGATCAAAAAGCCTCAGTAAAACTAAAATGTACACCTGTCTTCCTGATGCCTCACACGTGTCAGTTTCTAAGAGTTTCCTGTCATTTTTTGGTATTTCATGACAGGAGGGTGAGCGTGAGACACGAAAAAAAACGAATGCAGCAGGTAGATGACTTCCTGTCTCTGATTGGAGATGATACAGTTTGCACCCCTTCATTTTTTTTGCATCAGTTATGCAAATATAGCAGCAACCTGACATGAATGGCAGCCCGTCTTTCCTGAAACGAGGATGGGCAAGAAGCGCAAATGAAAAATGGAGGAGGAGGCTGGGACGTGGGAGTCGCTCAGCCTTGAAATGATTTAATTTAAGTGATGAGGAGTTGACTTTGATAAGTTTTCATTTTAATAATGAATACCACGACTGCTCCAGGGGTCCAGTTACAAAGAAGAAATAAAAAAAGAGACCAACAAGGCTCTCGGTGGGAGGCCGAGCTGAGGTTTTCTGCAACTACTGAACTGTAAATAAGGTGCTTCCTTATTAATATGAGCTGAATTTGCTGAAGGAAGAGAGTCTTCAGCCCTATTTTCTCCTGCTCTGGGATGTGCATGTATATTTTACAGTCTTCCTTCAGATTTCTGTCATTATGAGTGATTCGAGGAGATAACGGCACATTCCAGCTGGATGTGGCAATAATGATCTTCCCCCTAAAGCACCGCTGATGTTTAGATGAGACAGACTTTTTCGGCTCCTGTTCAGTTTGCACCACCTGTCACATTTTATGATTTACACTGAAGCTTCAGGCTGCGACTGACAATAAATACAATGATTATTCTTTAGATGACATCTTCAAAAAATCTCTTCTAGGATGTTTATTCTTCTGTCTCCTGAAAAAACAGAGTTCAGTCCTCATAATCATCTTTGATCTCAATCAGAATCTGATTGTTACATTAAAAAGCCAAATAATCAATATCTGGAGCACTAACAGGATTTAAATGAACCCAAATCAGTCGTTAATGTTTTATAGTGGAATTTAAATCAGAGCCGTTCCTACTGAAATCCAATAAAATCCACGTCTGCCTGCAGAATTTACTGACGGCTCCATGTAGATGCGCTTGGAGACTAATGGGTCCACCTTCTCTCTTCTTCTATAATAAGCTCTGTTGTACTTTATGTTCCAACATATGTTATGATTCAAAAACTCAAGAGAGGATTTCTATTCCTGGCCAGTAAAATGATGTTCTGTAAAACGTAATAACCTTGGCTGCTGATTCACTCTCCTTTATGTTTCCTCTCCTCACTCAGTCATCACACCTCCACCTCCTGCTTTGTCTCATTTCTCAGCTGATTTTAGATACTGGCTTTAGTCTACATGCCATTCCACATTTTCTGGTAACTTTATGTAAAACTGAACTATTTAGAGAGAGGATTTAGTTACATATAGCGTGTTATATCGATGCGTGAGCAACGTCCTGCATCTCATACGAGGAATTTAGGAAACTTTGGGAATGTTTCCAGACAGTTTGTGAACTCCAAATTTATTCAGCAACTTTTGCAAACTGAGGAGAAAGAATATGTACATTTCTTTTTAAACTTGCATAAAGTGCAAGTACAGAAAAACCTTTTCCACTGTAAAAAAAAAAAAAAAAAGCAGGTCAGAAACTTTCACACTGATTAGAATTTCCTCTCTTTTCTGTTTCTTTTCGTTTTAATTATTTTTGCAGGGTCTACACTCAAATTAACGAGAGGATGTGCACGAACACACACGCGTACACACACTAACATGATCTAGCTCAACTCAATTTACTATGTTAATGGAGCTAAATGCCATGAGTCTTTTCAAATGTCAGCGTGCTGCATTCTCACACAAAACAAAGGCAGCAGCTCAGTTAATAATAAATAATAAAACAATAAAATAATATGATACAAGGTAAAGTGTTTCCTTCTTAAATCCATACTATGCAACTTTTTATATTTTTAAATCATGTTCTTGAGCCAGTTTGTGCTAAAATGACCTTTACAGGGTTAATGAAATGTCACTCAGACCCCCACCACCTCTGTGGCCAGAATACCACACTTGCAACTTCAGAGTGGCAGGCCACCACCTGTGGACCTGGCACTGCGCTCTGCTTCCAGCACATTTCCTGCATGTTTTAGATCATTGTAACTGACGTAAGGTCGTTCCTGGCGAACTTTGGGTCAACTGTATGTCCAACTTCCTGGCTGGCTCGCCAATTTTGTAACGGATATGATATAAAGTCTAAATGTTCGCTTTTGGGAGTTTTAATGCATTTGACACTTTTAATCAACTGAAAACCGTCCCTCAGCTCCTTTTTAGCAGCTAAAGACGACTTTGTCTGCAGAAACGGATGTTTGCTGCTTATTCTATTCTTTAATATTACCACCACCTGCGCTTTAAGGCTGACACTAAAGGACACACTGTGCATATCTCAGAAGCACCAGGGGTTTTGCAGCTATTTGAATGAGAACCAATTGTAGATAAAATATATCTTTGCTTTGCTTCTCAGGGGAGGCCGACTGAAGTTTAATGATCAGAGCGCTGTGAAAATGTGAAAATCTTCAGATTACATGCTCTATAAAAACCCTCAGGATGTCACGAGTAACGATTATACTGTACAAGATGTGATAATTGTCAGATAAATGGATTTAGGCGTGAACTCAGCTTCAGTTGAAAACAATAACTTGTGTTTCTCTACAACTGTGAAGGTCTGTTGAGCCACCAGGCAAACAAGAACCCCTGCCAGGCCAATAAATAAGAGTTTTAAATGTCACAAACACAAAGGTCTTATCTTTAAAGTCTTTAACTATTGTTAGAGCCATAAAAAACATCCTTTTAATTTAATTCAGCTCAGTTTTTGAGCTTTTCATGATTTTTAGCATTTTTCTTTCCACAATCGTATAATTTTTTTACAAAAAAAATATTTTAATTACATTAAAACCTCTACAATGAAACAGAATTTAAAAATAAAATGGATTTTAGTTTAAGTTACGTATGAAAAGGTGATTTTATGTAAAGAAAAGTCATGTTTGCATGTGGGAGTCTGAAGTTTTGGCCACAGATGGACCAAAAACAACCCATTTGTGGTAAAAAATTATTTTTTATTGCCATTTAACATAATACCTGGGCTACAAAACTATGCACCAGTGAGGAGAATCCACAGATGGTAGCAGCTGCAGGTGGAAGTCAGCGTGTCAAGTTGTCTTCCTGACAAGCAAAGGTGGACCTCGCCGAGGAAGAGTGTGATCCCTGAGGGGGAATTTCACAGCAGCTCGGAGCGGATCTTTGAAGGAAACAGTTAACATTCAGCTCTTTGCTTTGATCTCCAGAAATGCTGCTGCTGCTGTTCTCTGGAGGAATCCCACTCACACGTGTCAGAAACCAGATGTAGTCTGACAACATGTAACTTAGGATAAACTCCAAACAAACATGTTTCAGGGTCTTTTTATGACTCACTGTTGCTCGTTTATGCCTGTTTGAGTTCCTGTTCTCACAAACTCTAAACATTTAAAATCCTTTACAGTCTGAAATCCTTTCACTATTTTTGGAAATTTGAATCCCAGGCGATGCTCTGGTTATGTAAAAAGAAAAAGTCGCCATCACACGTTAGCTCGATAATGCAGCATGTTGTCCGCCAGAATCAATCAGTGTGTCAGCAATGGAAAACTCGTTTCTCACAGCTCCAGATGCAGAGATGTTAAAGCAGTGCGCTCCAGCCAGACAGAAAACGCTTGAAAGTGATTGTTGAGTTGTTTGCATTCATCAATAACTCATCTAACACCCCCACAGTGGTGTAATACAGCAAACGTCTTTCTTATCCTGCTGCTGTTATCTTTTATGAATTAGAACAAAAGTTAAAACCCAGATTTTTTATTTGGTCCATGCAGCAGTAAAGTTTTTTTTGTGTGTAAAAGTAAATCGGGCCACAGGGTCATTAGTTTGTTATTTAAGAGAAAATCTGACTTTTTTTTTGCCTCTGAAGCCAAATTTTACTGTTGACTGCATGAGAGAAAACATATTGTACATACTCCCTATAGGGGTCAGTATACCTAAATCGTTGCAAGCAAGCTGTATATTTGTGTTCGAGTACGACCTTACCAACGGATGGCCATTAGGGTCAAAAATCCCTGGGAGCGCAATTTTAGAACGAGTACTTCGTCAGATTGTTCAACCTCCAGCAAAATGACATCAGACTCCCTTTCATCAGTGGCAACGAGCGAAGGTAAATGTTTAAAACAACGTTTATGAACGGTGAAAGTTTTGTAACCGCTTGTTACAAATCTGTAAATGCGTTTTGTCCTCACGGGCTCCCGTAGAAGGAAACATGGCGTCCAATATGGCATCGCCCAGAGACTTAGACCCACGCCGATGTGTTTTAGACCCGATTTTTATGGTTATGAGCCAGAAGTCGCCAATATTTTTCAACAACTTGGCATCATTTAATTCATTTTCACCATTTCGATGGATATTTCCAGAGATTAATGGTAAAAACTACACATTGTCACTTTAAAACCAAACTTTGGCGTTTATTATATATTTTACTTTTGTAAAAGTGCAATATTCAAACATAAATCTCTTCCACTTTTTAACGTTTCTATTATATCACCTTATACGTAAATAAACTGGTTGGTAAAACCTGCAGAAACAGCATCCAGCATCTGGATTCTGATGGGTTCAGGACTCAATATCAAACATGAATCCACTTTGTTGGTAAGTCCGGTTCCTGCCGCGGGAGTCGGCATCATCTCTGCTCTCTTGTCAGCACGCTCCAGCAGCTACATCCTTCGTCCTCTGAGTAATACGACAGACACAGAGAGGGCGAGCGAGCGCACGCTGAAAAGATACTGAGAGGGAGGCGAGTCGGGTAAAGGCACTTAGTGATGAAGAGAGCGTAGAGATGTAGAGCGGCAGACAAACTCCTCATCCATCACTAAATCATGTTTGTCATTCTCACAGAGAGATTTAGAAAAAGCAGAGCTGTCTGGACTCTGGGGACCGCTGCTGCTCCACGTTTTCTAACTGGATCTCTTGTATTCGTTTGTCCCCACGCTGAGAGCTTTTCTTCTGCCTGGATTTGCTTGTTTGTGTGTTTCAGAGCGCTTTAAATACAGGACCGCTGTACCAATTTGAAGCCACTATTGTGATCAGCAAAACGGTTCTGAAGCAGGAAACAAACCATCAATAGTTTGACCTCCGAAGGTCTTTTATGACCCTGAAATCAGCTCTGCCACAGTGTTGGCCCAAAACTCGGTTCACATGGCCTTCCAACGGTGTTTAGGACGCACCGGATTACCATAATGGCTCTAAGTGGTAAATGTCTTGTATTTTTATAGCTCCTTCTAGGGTCATACATCCCCCCAAGGTGCTTTACAACACAATCAGTCATTCACCTACACACATTCACACGCTGATGGTGATATAGTAACCACAGCTGCCTTTGGGCGCACTTTCAGAAGGGATGCTGCCGTAAACAGGCGCCACCGGTCCCTCTGACCATCACCAGAAAGCAAGGCGGGTGAAGTGTCTTGCCCAAGGACGACTGCTGCGGATTTAATAGAGCTTGAACCTGCAACCCTTCGGTTACAGGACGGGCATTTATTCCTCTGCCACCGTCGATAATCTTATCGGATACTTTTGTAGCGTGTTTGCAATGCTCTGGTCTGGGGTCTGCTCTGCTCAGAAGGATGTTGGGACCACTCCGATCATAAATCCAGGAATTCAAACATGTTGGAATCCTTGGTTTTTGACCCGACCTGTTTAATTTTATTCCCACCAGACTATCATGGCTTCTGAAGAGTAACTTTGAAGTTTGGATGTCTGTAAATATTAAAATCAAACATTTAAACAAGGGAAGATGAGTAGATTTTAAATTAACAGCTTTTTATGATAGCTTGTCTATAAAATGCTCATTGTTGCTTCTTGTTTCTAAACTTAACAGCTTCAATAAGTTTGTTTTGTCTTTTCAAATCCTTAAAGGTCAACTTTACTCATATTTTTAATACATCTGCAGTGGTCTCTAGTAGGAATGAATGCCTTGTAAGTCGTACTCTGGGGAAAAAAGCTCTGGTGCGCCTGTTTGAGGACGTAGAAGTCAGCCAGAGGAGAAAGTAGCTTCAGACGGCAGGATCTGGAGTCTTACTTCCTGATATGTGGACATCTCTCCTCTGATTGGCTAACAGCAACACGACTCTACCACTGACTCTGTTTGCTCTGCAACGTTGATGTTTTATCTCCACCAATAACACAAGCCTGGAGGAGTTCTGCTGTGTGGTGGAGTTGCTAATGCTAACGGTTAGCTTCTACTAGCCCAGACGTTCTCTGCTGTTTCCTGGACGCTAAACCAACAACAGCCTTCCCCGTCGTGAGTCAAGATGGATGAGTCCATGAATGTTAAGTGACAGTGTGACGTAGATCTGTCAGGCTTTTCTAATCCTAGAGTTTCACCTAGAGTCTATTTTCTACCAGGAGCTAATGCAGGAGATAGGTGGAGGAGACTATTTTCATGTTCAGCCTGCAGGAAACACTCAGAGTGACTGATTATTTTCAAAAATAATAAGTAAAAAATGGTTTCTCAGTGAACCTGCTCTTTAAAAAGCTCAGATTTTTATGATCAAGTAAAATAAAAAAGTGGAGAAGCTGTAAATGCGACCATAAATAAATGTTTTAGCAGAATTTAGACCTTGCATTAAGTTTTTCTGTTTTTTCCAACCTGCTGCATGCTCCCTCTGGTGCTGTCATTGTACAAGCCCCTCCAACCCCCCGTACTCCTCTTCCTCATTAAACCAGCATCTGCTGAGGCAAGAGGCCTGAAACCCCCCACCACACACACACACACACACACTACACCCCCTCCCTTTCCTTTGCAGACTCTTGTGCTTGCCATCTGCCACTGACTTGGACAAGACCCGACCACCTAAACAGCTTCCACCATCCACACACCCTCATTTAAAACACTCAAATTACTGGAAAACATCCCCCACCACACACACACACACACACACACACACACACACACTGAAGTTAGTCAATGTCATTTTAACAAGAAGCCTCCCCCATGGACAAAAAAACAGTGAGCTAATGAAACTGAGGGCGATGTCAACCTGCTGCATCGAGCATCTCTCTTAGACCGAAGAGGAGGAGACAAGCAGGACGGCGGGACAACAGCAAGCTCTAATTAGTCCTCTGTGGCCATCGGGCCCCTCCAGCTCTTCATTTCAAGAGGAATGGGAGTCGGAGGGAAAACTCCGAGTGGAAAAGGAGAGACGAGGATGGTTCGGAGAGAAAAGGCTGATTGAACATGAAACATCTCCCCGTGGCTCTCCCTCTGTCTCCTCTCTTCCTGTTGTACACGATGCCCTCTCACTCTCTCTGCATTTGCTCATCACCCCTCAGTCAGTGAATAACAATGTTTCCTCATGGAGGAAAACAGGCAGAGGAGCGAGCCCAGGGCCATAAATTCAGATTGTCTAAGCATTCCCAAGTGCCGCTCTGCTCTGGAAAAGCCCACACAGTCTCCTCCTGCATCCTCGGGATGCTGCGTTTGCTTTTTGTGCTTTTATTTACAATCTGGATCACAGCATTTCTCCATCTTGTAAATAACCCTGAGCCTAAAGAGACAAACCACTGGGACGCTTGCTTTTGTCTCTCCACACCATCCGGGCGAGTTAGCAGCATCTGATGTGCTCTCTGGGGATGTTGTCGTCGTCGCCCGAACGGCGCCCGTGGACAGGAGGAGCCACATGAGGAGAGATTCCTGCTCAGAGAAGCTAAAGTTGAAGCGACAGCTCCAGAGTCCGGGCTGCTCAGTTCATGGCAGCGAGCCACGTTGTTTCTTTATTCCTTCTTTTTGTGGGTCCATTAACTCGATTTCTCTCTCTTTTTTTTGCAAACTCTCCCAGATAGACTCACATTTGTGCCTGAGTAACATCATTCAGTTATAAAGGCATGTTTGATCATAAAATGTGTTTTAGGTCGGATCAAAAACACAGTAAACTCGTTCATAACCGACCCGTGAGCAGCATTATGGACCTGCAGTAATAGAACCCATTAAAGGCACATTACGTGGTTCAGTGTGTCGTTCGCCGACTGTGCCGACGTTGGATGAAATGGGCCGTTCTAATCCTCATTAACATCGCTAATTTCACGTGGAAAAAAGTTGATAGTGAGTCTCATTCAAAGGTCGCTGGACCGAGCTGAAGCGTGCACGCTCACGTCTCTGTGAGCAACATTTTTACCCTGTTTTTGGAAGCATTTGTTATTTTTTATGCAAGGGAAAAGAGGGGTAAGACAAAATAGTCTCTAGGAGGTTTTTTGATCATGCAGAGCAGAGAGGAGCAACAATAAAATCAGGAGAAAGCAGGAAACGGGCTTCAGACGGTCCTCCTCAGCCATCAAGGGCTGACCTTTGGCTGGATGGATGAAGGTGTCACAGCAGACGTGTAACGTGTTGCTCCTCCGACAGAGAGGAGAACGGACACGTCTGACATTACAGGCAGCAGGATGCTGTCGCGTGACCTTTAAGGAGGACAAATATCTAACACCCTTCTCTTCAGGCCACCTGTGATCAGGCCACATGTCAGCAGCAGGTGCACGCTGACGGCAGGATAAAGGTTAGCTTCAGCTTCTCACACAGAACTCTGATTTCACCACATCCAAATCACAAATTCAGGCTAACATTCCTGCCTTTTAAACATCTGACCGACTTCCTATCAGCTCAGTTTAATCTATCCTACAAGGTTTTGTTACCACAAAAACAAGACAAGCCCCAGAAACCTCATCCTTCACTTGTTGACTGAGTTTCTGACTGGAGCAAAAGACGGATTCAGAAACCAGAACTCACTCAGCGACTCTGCGGCGGGCGGTGATGCTCGCCACGATCACGCTCTCCGGTCTCGGGGTGGCCACAGCCTTGAAAGTCCCCTTCCAGAACTTCTCAAACAGCTGCTTCTCTCTCAGCTTCTGCAGGCTGGCGCTGGTGTTCTGTGATCCCAGCGGTCCGGATGGATCGCTGTGGTCCAGCTGAAGTGGCTGCATTCTTTATTTTTTCAGTGATCTCCAAACTAGATCTGCTTCAGTCCCTCGTCAAACACCTGCTCCTCGCTCTCCTCGGTTTCCTCGCTCAGGAACTGTCCAAGTACTGAATGACAGAGTGCAGCGGGCTGCTTCTGCTCCTCTCCTCTCTTCACTGCGGCGGGTCAACGTGTCAGCGCGTCTGTCTGCTCTCAGCGTGGGGAGAAGGACAAAAGCTGACCCGCTCCAGCTGGAGGCTTGGTATTGTTCCTGAGGATGAGGAGGGGTGGGGAGGATCGGGTTTCCTCCTCCTGCCTCACATCTGCTGCTCTTTGGGATGGGGTCCGGGTCGGGAGCTGGAGAGCTCCCGTTCCGTCACTCAGACTGGATTATTCCTTTGGAAGGTTTGTCAGAAGGAGTTTGTGGTTTTCTGGTGTTTTGCTGAGAGGAGACGGTTCGCCGACACACAGGTCGGCTGAGCGGGTGATGAAGCAAGTGCTGCAGCGTGTCTGAGGGCAGGTCTGAGTGAGTTGGAGAGGATGTGTGTGTGCCGGTGTGTGTGAGGAGCTCAGCTGAGAGTGGCTTGTTTTGTTTCTGCGTTTGTGACGTCAAAACTGGAGGCTGGACTCTGGAGGAGGGACACCTCTAAGTGTGTGTGTGTGTGTGTGTGTGTGTGTGTGTGTGTTGTCTCATTTTGTTCTTTTCCAGTTTCTACTTTTTTCTTTAGATTTGTTTTTGTCCTTTTCAGGCAAAACTTTTCAATTTGTATTCGTTATTCTTTACTTTTATTTATAATTTGTGTTTAAAATAAAGAAACTGGAGCATTTTTACTCTAATAACTGCTAATAACTCTAATATCATCAGCAAAGCAACAGGTGCACAGAGCAGCTGAAGGACACGTCCAGGTTTACACAAAAGTTTAGAAAATTAAAAAAAATGTTTAGAAATTCATCATCATTTTGAATTTCTTAACGTTATGGCAACGATTTTGTCCGGTAAATGAAAATTAAATTTGTGTGGCCACTGCTCATGACCAAGGGGCTCCTCAGAAACACGTAAATGTAACTTTTCTCAGTCTTTAATCAAACCAACAGGTGTAACTTTATGTCATTTGTAGAACAGGTGAGGCTCATTCATCCATTTGATGAGCTAAAATGAGCTAACGGTGTTTATTTATCTTGCATTTTCATCTAAAACAAGAAATTTCTCAACCAAAACAGTAAAAGGCATGAATGGAGAACACTTGTGATTTATATTTTAATATGGTTTTCTCTTTATATTTTGGATTAAAACATGTCTGCACAACCTGTGTCAGTAGTTTTTCTTGTCGCTCCCTCCTCACCCTCCATCAGAGCCTCAGACAAAAGAGTCGAGTAAATCAGAATAACAAAAGGCCTTTTTCCTCGGAGCGGACCAGCCGGAGCATGTGGCTGAAGCTAACCCGCCCTGGGGGGGTTATGGTTTTCCCAACCATCGCTAACATCGTTGTTTCCTCCTCAGCCTGTCTCATCACAGCTCAGAGGGTCAGCTCCACAGTTCCCTCTTTAGGTCTCTACTTCCTGTAATCAGGTCGACTCCTGTTGGAAATCCTAGGTGGGAATATTTAATACTACCGGGATAGCCATCTGTTTAGGTTCAATATTCCAAATTAAAACTTCTATTTATAGACTTCAAGATTTGCTTTCATGCTATAAACCAAGATAGTTGGTTTTTAAAGCCATCAATGCAACTTTTTCATATGTTTAAATCATGTTCTTGAGCCAGTTTGTGCTAAAATGACCTTTACAGGGTTAATGAAATGTCACTCAGACCCCCACCGCCCTCTGTGGCCAGAATACCACACTTGCAACTTCAGAGTGGCGGTCTGGTCCCTGTTGGACTTAGTAAAGTGGAGCTGACATGCCTGGTGCTGCAGTCTGCTTCCAGCATGTTTCCTGCATGTTTTAGATCATGAACACAGCTGATGTGTTTGATTTAGTGATGAACCACTCCTGTAGACACTAATGAAGGCTGAGGAGACGTTTCAGCAGTTAGATTAAGGTGTTAAAAAGAGAAAAGCACAGCCAGGAGAGAAGTTTTGCTTTTAGTTTCACTAAACGGACACTAAGGGGTGTTACAAGCATACAAAACTACCAGATATATGCCTTTAAAGTGACAGTGTGTAGTTTTCTGGCGATAGGGGGCAGTACACACAATTCAGGGTAGTATTACACCGTATCACCATGACTGTCGCTAATTTAAAAACACATTACGGTAAATGTCACCTGTGGAGCAGAAAGCTGCGACCTCGGCGTGACTCCTCAGACTTTGATAGTCCTTCAGTTAATTCCATGGTGAGAATGCAACGCTGATGCTAGTTTTCTGGTGGGGTAGGTTACGGATCTGCTCAGGGTCCTGCGCCTGCTGATGATGTCACACTACTGCAATACCACTCGGCCAAAATATATTGCATCTCTTTTTGGATTCTGTTCTTTCACATAGGCTTTGGAAAGAGTTTAGCAGTTTTGATATTAAATTCTCATTTTTTTACCGTCTAAATGTTTTCGAACGTGGTAACGTAACTTCCGTAAGTCGTACGTCCAGCTAATCATCTAGTGTGATGTCATCAGCAGGCGCAGGACCCCGAGCCGGCTCACGTAGAAAAAAACATGGCGTCTAATTTGGCGTCCCCCAGAGACTATAGACCCACACCGATGTCTTTTAGACCCGATTTTTACGGTTATATGTTACAAAGCCGCCAATATTTTTCAAAAACGTTTTTTATTCATTTTCAACCACATTTCGATGGTAAAAACGACACATTGTCACTTTAAGTTTCTAGAGCTGTATCTGTTCAGAAAAACAGTCTACTTCTAACCAATCAGCTTTGTTGTTTCTGTCTGCATGAAGCTTTCTGATTATCTGCGTGATCTATGATGTTTGGTTTCCTGCTTTGGCTCATTAACAATCTATCCAGCTACAAATCACACTTATTGCTAACGGTCCTCCAAAGCATAAACATAAATATTTAGATTGATTTTCAATTTACAGCCAATAGCTGCTCCATTAATCCAGAAAGCGGCGAGCTCTCCAACATCTACCATCCTTTCTATTTTATCAGAAGGATCTATAAACAAAACCCACTTCAGACCTCGGTGGGATTCACAAAGACTGCTCCTTAAAAATATCCTTTTACTTGTTAAACGGGCCTGTTGAGGAATAAAAAGGCCTAATTTCTTGCACAACGACCATTGAGGGACTGTGAAAAGCTGCGTTGTTTCGTGACAAAACAGAAAAGATAACTCATCTCAGCAAAGCGTCACTTCTCTGTAGCAAAGTTTCAAAAGAATCTCAAGGTAAATTCAACATTAGATCCTTGTTTTTATGCACAAAAGTCGACGATTAAAAGTCTCGCCTCGGGGCACGTAATGTTCTAAACACGCAAGGATTACCATGACAACCAAAACGCAACGTGTGGAGTTAAAAATGACAAAATTAGAAAAAAAGAAGACTCTGTATCTGATAGAGGTGATTGGTAAATGGCCTGTGTAGCGCCTTCTTAGGGTTCTACCACCCCTCAAGGAGCTTCACAACACAATCAGTCATCCACACGCTGATGATGATGAACTACAATGCAGCCACAGCTGCCCTGGCACACACTGACAGAGGTGAGGCTGCCGTACACAAGCGCCACCGGTCCCTCTGACCTCCACCAGCAGACAAGGCAGGCAACCTTCCGATTACCCCGCTCTACCTCCTGAGCTACTGCTGCCACCCAAGGTGGCACAATTAGGGTTATTGGTACTACTTTACTGTAAGGCGCCCCTTATGAATGGTTAATAAACAGTTTATAGGTATATTATTAATGACTCTGTAACTTTATAAACGATTAATAAGTGTTTATTATGCGGTAATTAAGGGAGAAAGAGAGAAAACTGACCAGGTTCTTGCAAAATGAGCCAAATTTGTTCTCTTTCTTGCACTAATCAATGTAAACTTTTAATCAATTATAATGTTTCTGATTAATTAATAACACATCTATAAACTATTGTTAGCCATTTATAAGGGGAAACTTATTTTAAAATGGTACATATTAAAAGTATTTGAGATTTTCAAAGTGGCATTAACAAATTCAAACTTTATCAGAGTGATGCACAATGAGCCCATAACCTGTTAGATATTGAGTAGATTTATGACTAAATGGACATTTTTCCCTTTAAATAACACAAACATTTATGACATTTCTACTTGTTTACAAGGAAACCAGACAGGTAGAGTCCTCATTTCTCAGCCATGAGCAGAAGGTGTCTGAAATCTCTGACTTTTATTAGAAACACCTGAATATGTTTGTGTGTGAAAGCAGGAAGTAGAAAATGATCTGCTGCCTCTCACAGGTATGCATGAAGTCACAGCTCTGCACCTCATCAGCATTAATAATGCACGTGTTTGGTGTAAACCCGTGATGTACAACGCAGCAGAGGCTTCATGATAAGTGCTGCTTCTCCACGGTCGTTTGCATAAAGATGAAGCAAAAGGTCTGAAACCAAAGCAAAGCAAAAACCAGGAGATCCATTAAAACTTAAAACACCTCCTTTATGGTCGAGAATTAAAATAAACACTTGAGGTTTCACTTGGTTTTGTCGAGGCCAGAGGGTTGGACCTCTCACTGGAATATGACTTTTTTAGACATAGGCGAAGATCTGGATTTACCGATAGATCTACGTTCCTACCCTCACCTATGGTCACCAGCTTTGGGTATGAGAGTGTTCCTCTAGGGTGGCTGGGCTCTCCCTTAGAGATAGGGTGAGAAGCTCGGTCACCTGGGAGGGGCTCATAGTAGATCTGCTGCTCCTCCACATCGAGAGGAGCCAGGTGAGGTGGCTCGGGCATCTGGTTAAGATGCCTCCTGGACGCCTCCCTGGTGAGGTTTTCCAGGCACGTCCAACCAGGAGGAGACCTAAAGGAAGACCCAGGACACGCTGGAGGGATTATTTCTCTCGGCTGGCCAGGAAACGCCTTGGGATTCCCCTGGAGGAGCTGGCCCAAGTGGCTGGGGAGAAGGAGGTCTGGGCCTCTCTGCTTAGGCTGCTGCCCCCGTGACACCACCCCAGATAACCGGACGATGATGGATGGATGACACTGAATTTTTATTCTGTGAAATCATGTATTTGAACATTGTTAACTTAAAATACACCTGCAAAAATGTTATTCATAAAAATTCAACAGCAAAATCTCATCTTCATAAATTCAACAACAGATGAGGTGACCTCCTGGTGACCCAAGCAAAGTTATCGTCGCTCGATCGAGTCGAGTGGCTTATGGCCAATCAAATTACGCTTCTCTGATCACGTGACACCAGTGAGGCGTCGACTGCTTTGGCTTGGGTCGCCAGGAGGTCACCTGATGATGTTTTTATGTTGAATTTATTATGTTAAATTTTTGCTGGTGCATTTTAAGTGAAAACATTTCAAGTGCATAATTTCATAGAATAAAAATTCAATTTCAAATGTCTAAAAATAGTCAAGTACCCTATTTCTCCCATAGTCTTCCTCCTGCTGAGAGTTTTTATGAAGCGATTCTGCAGGCAGACGTTTCATTTGAGACGTCATGAAGGACGGGAAAAGTTGAAAATGTCAATTTTGTGGAAAGACAACGATGCTTTTCGCTGACGTGCAGACGCTGAAGTGTTTTTAAAAATCTAGAGGTCTTTGTACTCGTCATATAATAGATACTTTATGTTTTTGCATCAAACAGATTCAATAAATACGAATCAGGAAGTCGTATTATTTGCTTCCTTTTCAGGTAAAACATAATTTGTCTGAACTTTTCTAAAGAAGCAGCAGAAACAGAAACTTTTAGATGAGGCTGATGTCTTTGCTCCCATTAGAAGCTGACAGTAATTGCAGTTATTAGAGCAGATGAATTCATCTCTATAGATTTTTTATGCTGTGAATCTTTTCAACAGAAAGGAGAAAAGGCAAATTGTTAAGAAACATTTTTATTTTCCCCAGAGAAAGCCAATCGGGTTTTTTATGTGCGATTCTGCCGCAGACGAATAATAAAAAAAAGAAAACAAACTTTCTAAAGCATGAGGAGAATCTCTTTTCTTACATGGTATTGTTCATTTCTTTTCCATTTTCACTTTCAGAAGCACAAACCCACACTACTTTAGGAGGAATCGATTGGTGGTGTTATCTGGAGATGAGCATTCACTGAAGTGTTTCTGCTTTATTTACACACCTGTGCTGTTTTAGCTCCAAAACCAAAGGAAAAAGTTCTGAAAAAACAAAAACTCTTTTCAATAAAAATATAAAAAATGTAATAATGAATTAAGGAATATTAAATAAAAAACAAAAAAGCTTTTTTACTAGGGGTGGGAATTTAACGTGTTAATTATGAATAATTAACTAGGAAAAAAATAACACGTTAATTAAAATTAACGCATTTAACCCTTTGGGCCCAAGGGTCCTCCACTTGGGGGATGTTGAATTTTAGCAGCAAACGTCATGCCCTCATCAAGCTACACCTCAGACCCTTGGCTACAAGACCATGCAAACCTTTTTTATGTGCTCCAAACACAACTAATGCTACAATCACATGAGTTATCGGAAATCCCTCTTCATGTGTTTTTGCCTTCATTTCTGTCTCTCATGCTACTAAAAATCAGATAGAACACATTCTATCCACTCAAGGCCCTATTGAATCTAAATATGTATTTCCCAACACAAGTTTCACAGAGATAGATCGATCATTTTAAACAATTGCTTTGGTGGCAAATTTTCTTGAACGATTAAAATGCGATTAATCAAGATTAATTCATTACAAAGCCTCTAATTAATTAGATACACTTTTTAAATTGAGACCCACCCCTACTTTTTACAAATCTGACAATTTACCCTCTCACATATTTTATTATGCATTATTACAACACAACATGATTTAAAATAAAATAATTTCTTAGATTATCCATCCTTAACGCAGATCAGAATGTTAGAAAAGAGCATTAAAATGGATTTTTTCATTTAAAAAAAAGTCACAAAACCCTTTTTCTCTCATCAGACTCCACGTGCAGAATCTGAAATCGCTCCTTTGGTGACTCAGCACCGTGTGCAAGCGGAGCAGGTGAACGCCCGGTGAAGGAGAGGCTGACCTGCACAGGGTAAGGAGACAACATCTTCCCAAATTAAATCATGAGCCCCCATCGAGGTAAACAAACTGCACGGTTTGGAGGACAAACTCAGCAGATCTGCTTCTCGTCCTGCGATGGGACGCAGAATAATGGTTGCATCGGGTTTGGGGACATTAGCTTGTTAAATATGAGGAGTTAGAGTCACAAAGACAGGATATAACATAGTGAAACAACCAAGTAAACTTTGTAAGTTTTAAACTTTTGCAGATACATTTGTTAATAGTGTGGTCTATATTGTTTTTGTCTGTTTTTTTATTTATTTTATTAAAGATGCAACATGTAAAAATAACATCCTGTGGTCAAATTAGGTTACTGCAGTCCATTTTCCTAAGCAATGAAATCACTTCCTGTGATGCCAGAGAAACATTACCGTAATCAGTGTAGCTCCAGCCTAAAGCCTGGTTTATACTCGGTCCGTCTGCGTGAAACGGACGCGCCGCCATTTAGCGTCGGCGCAAGGGCTCTCCGACTGGCTCACGGAGGGTGACGGAGACATGCCCCAAATTTTAAACATCCGTCGAAAGTGACGGAGACCGCAAGCTTGTGATTGGTCAAGATGACGCTTCCTGTAACTTCGTCACCAGCACCGCCGTTGCTCCGTTATAAGTAAAAAAATATTTAGCAGCAGACCCAGAATAGATTGAAGAACGCATCGCGGAAAAGTCAGAAAATATGAACGTTTATTCACCCGTGACTGAAGGAGCACAAAATACGGAGCAAACGTGGATGGAAACGACGGGAAACGTGGGTTTAGAGGTGGCGACTGGATGAAGAGGTGGAGGAGAATGAAGGACAAATTAGTCCGTGTTAAAAAGCCTCTGAAATACATTAAAACAATGTAAACACATGAGTAAATACACTATCGTGAACCAGATACATGAGTGTCATGGTGGCAGGATATCACAGAATAGCGCTACGCCCTCTGTTGTCCTGGCGGGGAATTGCTTTGCAGCACTGTTTATTCCTTTTGTTTTTAACTCACTTTTAAAGAACTTTGTTTTTCGCTGAAATGAAACAAGTCATTCATTTGGGACCAAATCTGTGGGTGATTTATAAAAACTCTCAGATGGGCCTGAGACCGAGTGTGCTGTGATGCAAAGAGTCGAGGTAAACAGAGAGGCAGACAAAAGCAAAAAAAGAGAGAAATACCTTGAGACGTTGCCTTTTTCAAGTCCCTCCTGTTGGTATTCAGAGTCTGGCCTGCTCGCAACTGTTTTTATAAACAGCAGAATCAATATGGCTGCCGCTCTGACCCCGGAGCGTAAGGAAGCCATCAGTAGACTTACAAAACAAGTTCAGGAAGGGCACCGCTTTGTGTCTGGCAATAAAAAGCTTTCTGAGGGGATGGGGTTGTGTTTAGAGCTCTGAGAGGACCTTATAGTGGTCTTACTATCTCAGCGGTGCATAATAAATGTTTGACTGTGATGCGCTTCTATACAGGAACGAAAATGTGAGCGTTAAACTCCTTTGTTTAAGAAAAATCTAGTTTAAATGAGTAAAACTTTCTATTATCTTCCTACACAGATAAAAGCAGGCCAGAATCAGCTTTTATAATTTGTCTTAATTCTAATTCTGCCCTTGTTTCATTTCTTCACACCCAGAAAAAACATCTTAAATACCTCTTATTCTCAAGGCAGCTCCAGAAACGTTAGTCTTAGACTCGTCAGAGAAGGAACGTTTACCTTACTGCAGATTTGAGATCAAATAAAATACTATGTGCAGTAAAGTTGCTTTTAAACACTAAATACCAGATTATATATAGATGTCATGAAGCACAGAGCAGACAGCTTCTGACAGGTGAGTAAAAACAAAGAGCTGCAGTAATAAAAGATGCAACAGCTGACAGAGCAGCTACAAAACCTACATCAAGAAAAAGCCTGAAGGCTGTCACAACAAACCAAAAAAAAGTCTGATATGGACAAAACAATCACTACGTAAGTCTCTCAAGTCTGCTTTTTCTGGGCCGATGTGTGACTTATGTCTGACTTTTATTGACAGTCTACATAGAATCAGACCCAGGTCACTTTCATACGTATGTTGTCCTAAATTCAAAACAGTTTTTTTCTAAAAATGACCTCAGTCTGAGTGATCATGCCACATTTCATTCAGCTTTTACGCCACTGAAGTGTGACAGATGGAGGAGTCCTGCACCAGGGGAGGCAGGAAGCAGCAAAATGTCAGATGAACAGCGGACAACACAAGCTTGAGGGCCATAGGCCATGTTCTCACTTAGCCCGCCTTTTGCAAAACCAAACATTCTCCCCCGTCCATCTAGGAATAAAAGCTTGGTGTCACACCGCCTTGTTTTGAGCTAAAAACAAATCCAGTGCACTGTGAAGCACATTCATAAGCATGCCACACCTGTAGGTGGCAGTAGTTGCCCAAATCTTCAGCGTCTTTCCCAAAGAAACCTTCATCGGGTATCGAATAACTAGGTGGTGGACAATAACCATCCTTAACATCGTCCTCCGCCTGTGGTTATTGAGCTTGTGAAGACAAATTAGTGAGTCACTTTTGTCGTGTGCAGAAATGTTGCCAAACCTAAATATCTGGTTATTTACATTCACAAGCAGAGATTTTGTAAATCTCCACCTTGGTAGGAGGTTTATGCTTCACTTTCGTGTGAAAGACAGGCAGAACCGTGGAAAAATATCGTCGTTTTGTGGCTATGCGTTTATCGGGCCATAGGGTCCGATAGCAGCGACTCGATACTACAGTGAAATGTATTTATCTACTTATCAACATACTGTGTATGACTCGTCCTCGCTCGTCATCTAGAATCTTCTGGGGCCGAGCCGTTGCTGGCAACAGCCATGAAACTCACGGAATGAGAGTGAGAAAATCACTCGTGTGTTTGGAAAATGGGCTGCAGTTCCCAACGTTGACCACAGGGTGTCATTGTTACTTCATTCTTACATAATGCATTTTTAAATGTTAGTTTGAGGTTCACTTTTGGTGTTTTTGATTGTTTTAAACGCTCAACTGTTGTTGTTTTATGATTCTGTCAGCTCATCTATGAAGTAACCAGAACCCTTCATTTATGAAACATTTTAGGGATTCAGACACATTAATAAAGGGAAATAAATCCACCCATTAGCTGTCCTTGGATGGTCTTTAGCTAAGCAAAGGTTTTAGTAAATGCCCTGCAAAAGCAAAGGTTTCTCCAAGTTAAATATTATTTACCACCAGGGTTTCATCTAAGCTCTTATAGCCTGGGAGGAAACATGAGTGGGTTTTCTGCTTTTACACGCACAGAATATTAAAATACATAAAATGTGGTGCTAATTGTCTACAGGCACAGAATAATGAAACATTTGTAGTAGAGGTGGAATTGGCTTGTATTAAAGGATTTTTATAGGAGAGCTTTGTGCGTGCATGGTGCCCAGCATGCTCCTGAGATGAAACCTGACAGCACAAGGTAACAACAAACCTCTGATGGGCTCAGCAGCCAAAATTAAAAGCAGCAACATGGCCGCCACATCATCAAACTCTTGGGATTTTCTCACCTTCCATTCTCCAGACCCCGATGGATCCTGGGATTTATTTCTGTCTACATGCTTTGAGTCTTATGTAAGTGCTCCAGATCTGAGGCGCTCAGAGGGTTTTGTGAGTCCATAATGTGCCAGTTCTCTATGCACGAACAGAGACAGGGAGGGGGGGAGGATGGTGATGACTTGACTGAAACCACTGTATGTGATGAGTCCCTTGTCCTGAGGGTGTATGAGCGTGGATGTGTGTGAGTGTGTGTGTGTGTGGACTCTCGTAAAGTGCACCCTCGTTCTGTGCAGACTAAATCATTGTAATGGAGCTTTTATGCCAGGAGAACTCAATGGGAGAGGACACTCACAGAAGAAAAATCATGTGAAGGCAAATTGCTTCTCCTTGTTTCTCATTGGAATGCCGTCGGCGTGTGAGCTGTTGGTTTTTAACACTTAAACGGCTGCCGTCGCTAAACGCCGGGCCCCTTCACATCAACTGGTGCTTATTAAAACATTTTTTTCATGGATAAAAACACAACTGGTGTTCAAAATGTGATTTTAAAGATGAGGAAAAATGGGACAAAGGGATTTGAAAAACAGCGTTTGATGATTTGCTCTAGTGTATAATTAAAAACTCTTTTGTTGTTGAGTTTTTTGTTTGTGGATCAAAAGAAAATCCAAACAAAAAGAACTGATCAACCATGAAGAAATGATTCGAACAAGTTCTGAAACTGTTTTCTATAAATCCATCAACTCACATAAGGAGGAAAATCCTCACTCATGTTTGCAAATCAATTGCATAAATATGTAAAACGTTTTTATGTCAATATCTCTGAAGGAGCAGATTAAAAGCCTTGAACGTTTTTCTCTGTGTGTGAAAACCCTTAATAATCAAGCTCTATTGTGTTTTAACTTGAAAGCGTGACACTAAATAAACATTGTAATTTCAGAATAAAAGCCTATTTGTTGATGCTAGTTCTGTCAAATGTTTATAAATAAAGTTGGTTTTCCTCTTTATGGTCCTAAAGTGATGTGATTTTCCCAGCAGAGACATTTTCTTGAGCCAGTATGTGCTAAAAGTATCCTTTACATAGTTAATGAAATGTCATTCAGACGGCCCCACCACCCTCTGTGGCCAGAATTTTGCACTTGCAACTTCAGAGTGGCGGGCCACCACCTGTGGACCTGGCGCTGCAGTCTACTTCCAGCACGTTTCCTGTATGTTTTAGATAATTGTAACGGACATAGGGTCATTCCTGGCGACCTTTGGGTAAACTGTATCCAACCTCCTGGCTGGCTCGCCAATTTTGTAACGGATATCATGAACACAGCTGATTTGTTTGATTCAGTGATGAACTACTTCTGTAGACACTAATGAAGGCTGAGGAGACATTTCAGATTAAGGTGTTAAAAAGACGAACGCACAGCAAGGAGACAAGTTTTACTTTTGCTTTCACTAACGAACACTAGGGGGTGCTAAAAACAAGCCAAAACTGCCAAGTGTTCCTTTACGTATCTCGATCTGCTCTTGACTCAAAGAAAGTCTAAGTAGTCCAAAGTTGTTTCAAACGAGCCGTATTCATCTGAATTTCGCTCAGTCACAAGAACATCCCACACACCAAAATGATAGAGCGCTGTGATTGGCCCACCACCAGACTGGCGGGGGCTGTGGAGGTTCCAGTAGCGTGTGGCTAGACACATGCAGAGAAAAATCATTTAGCTTCTGCTACTGTCTGTCTAGGTTTCTAGACCACAACAGTTTAACAGAAATAAAGAAATAAAATTGGCCCTTGTCACCTGTAGGATCTCCACCAGGGGGCAGTAAACGTGTGTGGGACTGGATATGGCGGGTTTGGGATGAAGGCACTAACCCTGATACTCCATCTGGAGGATTTCAGTCCAGAGGTGGTTTGATGTGAATTTGTGACAATAATCCACATGGGATTAAGCATAAATTAGGCATGAATAAACTAAAAAAAAGTATTCAAATTTTTCATAGTCTCAGCTGATTTAGCTGTTTAATTTCAAATCTAAGATTTTTCTTTAAGGCTCATATTAATTTTTTGCCTCCTGGCAGTTTAAGGGTTAATGCGTCCTTTTAAAATGTATTTCCACTAAATCACTGCTACTAATTAGAATAAACCATTAATAACCAGCACAAACATCATGCTTCTTTTTTCCTTTCTAGTAATAAAAGATGATCTTAATGATTTCTGGTTTCACTGCAGGTTCCTCTCTTTACTTTGTACATTTTTAAACTTTAATCAGTCTCAGCGAACTTCATCTTTGTCCTCGCTAGACTCCCAACCTCCAGTCCTGTCACGCCTCACCGTTGTCTCCCGCGTTATCCCGCTCTACCTTTTAATATTCACAGGGAACCCTCACAGTAGCTGCTCGGAAATAACTTAATTCAGACTCTGACTGGTGCGTAATTCTAAATCTGAAAATGCAATTAACACAGGGGCCATCCCTATTATTTCTTGGCCGTGGTAAAGTATTTCTCTGAAATGAGAAGATTGGCTGATAGAAGAAGTAATAAAATATCCTGTGTGTGTGTGTTAGGTGTAGTATTTACTGCATGTACCTGCAGCCATGGCTTTAGGAAGGAGGATGGAGGGAGGCGGGTGCATTCGTGGTAAAGCCGGTGATGGGAGACTGATCTTCTTTCCTGAAAGGTCATGCAGGTTTTTTGCTGTGAGGAAATCAATATTTTGGAGATATTATAGAGCCTCAGTTAGAGCGACTCATTATGGGCGGCCATAAAAACCAGTGAAGGGTCCATTTTGCAGGAATGGTTATAGGCAGTTACAAAATGAATAACATTTCAAGCTAAATAATGAAAAAATAAAAGCTTTTTTTCTCTACTTGCCTGGATTGGAGGCATTTTTCTGCGAATGAGGAAAATCGTTTCTCACTAAACAGAATAAAGTCTTTGTTTGTTTTTACGTTATTTATTTACATGTTTTGTGAATCCGTATAATCTCCTCTAAAACAAACGTTTGACGCTAATCCCTTCCATGTTAAATAATCACAAACAGAGAATGTTGTCTTGTACCTACACTACGCTCTCTGGGATTAGCACAGAAAAAAACAAATCTGCCGAAGGAAACAGTGAAAACAACCGGGAACTTATGGAACAAGCCTCGTTTGTGTGTGAGCATCCTGAGACGTGACAGAAAAATGGTGGATTTTTAAGATGATTAATTAATAAATGATGTGTAAGAGGATGAGTCGACATTAAACCCAACCTGTTGAGGAGAAGGTCAAAAGTTTTCCCTGAACAAAGATAGAAGTTTAAATACTAATTAGACTCTTTCAAGAATAGCTGAAGAAACCAGACAGTATTTATTCTGTTTGTTATATTTACTTTAACCAAGAGTTCTGGGTGTGTCTTTACAGAGAAAACTACAAATATTGAAGCATTTCATAAATATGAGGCATTATTTGAGTACCAGTTTATTTCTAGAGCACATTTAAAAACACAGCATGACAGCTGACCAAAGTGCTGTACAAAGTGAGTCAGATAACAACAGAAGCAACAATAAAACACAACACGATAAATAAAGAGAAATCAGCAATGGGAAAACGCCATGCCATAAAAATATGTGTTTAATGCTCATTTAAAACGAGGGAGGGAGGGACAAATTGTTATTTCTGATTCTGAATAAATTGGCAAAAATGTGAAGTAAAAATAAATCTGAAGTTTAAAAAACAACAGAAGACGATGATTTCTCTGTGATAATTTCATCCTGCGAGGTCAGATTTGACTTTTCCTGGGCAGAAACGACGTTTCTAGAGATGAGATGCTGCTCTGCTCTCATTCAGAACATCAGAAGGATGAATCCAAGGTCAAAAACCTTAGCTAACCGTTAGCATTAGCAACTCCACAACGTGGCACAACTCCTTCAGGCTTATTTGCAAACAGACTCTACAGTCGTGTTAGCCAATCAGAGGAGAGATGTCAGACTATCAGGAAATGAGACTCCAGATCCTGCCGTCTGCTGCTCCCCTCTCCTCTGGCTCACTTCTAGTTCCTGAAACAGGAGCGCCAGAGCTTTACACCCACAGAGATCGACTCACAAGGCATTCATTCATACTAGAGACCACTGCAGATGTGTGTGGAAAACAAGTGAACTTGGTTTTTAAACCGTCACGTATAATTATTACAGAAGTATCAAAATATCCTGTGACGCCAAACAAAACAAAGCAATAAATCAGCAGCGTGGTTGGTCCACTTACCCAACAGCTTTCTTCCATCAGCCGTTTCCTAACAAAAGTGTGTTTTTGAATATGAATAGATATTTTTCAGTGGCCGGCGCTCATGCTCATACATTTTGCTGAATGGCACTGGGGTGGAAACTGGCAGGCACCGGTCCCGCTGCTGCAGGGCAGGAACATTCAAATGCACTCAAGTCTCTGAGGGTTCTTCATTCTGCAGCAGGGATGTGTGTGTGTGTGTGTGTGTGTGTGTGTGTGTGTGTGTGTGAGGGGGGGGGGGTGTCAAGATATTTTTTAGCCAATTTTCTCTGCTTGTTGTGGTCTAAAAGCGCTTTAGAAGGATCCTACCTGGACAAAATGACCCAAAGCACCAAATTGCAAACATCATAAGAGCTGTGTGCATAAATGTGAGAGGAGAGAGCTTTAGTGCTACTTTTTCTAAAATTTTCATTTACCACATTTAAATGAAGCATCTGTTCTGCAAACTTTATTCAAATCTTCTGACATTACGTCGATCTGCAGAGCAATTAAGAGGCTGTGGACTGTGGAGAGCTGCGCTGCATGGAAGCACAGCTGTTGAGCGTAAGGTCACACACAACTGGGACCATTTGGACTAAAGTTTGCATGTTTTCTTCTGTGCATTTGTGATTTTTTCCTCAGATTTATGCATTTTCTTTACCATCTTGAGCGTGTTCAGGGTTGCAGGTAGCTAGCGACAGGTTACCAGTCCATCACAGGGCCAAGATAGAGACAAACAACTATTTAGGACATTTTGGAGTCTCTAAATAATCCAACATGGATGTTTTTTAAGGAACAGGAAAGCCAGACTCACTCATACATCATCTGGATTTACAGGTTTTGTAAAAACATCCATTAAAAACCATTTTCACAAGTATAAATCATGGTTATTGATCAGGTGGGTTTTGAAGCTCTTCATCATTGATGGTGAGGTCAGCCGTGAGTCCACACGGACACCCTTCGCTTCCGCCCCTGCTGCAGCTCAATGTCACAACAACCGGCGGTTTATTGTTCTGGATTATGTTTCACCCCAGAAGACAGAAGCCCTAAAAACGAATCACCCTGCTGAATTATGAGGACATGAGAGCTCAGTCCCTTCACGCTAAATTTGCTCAGGTGAAGGGTGAAGTTGACAGCGATGGTCAACATTGAGATCAATCACAGGACACAAACGGATCGATCGGCCCGCTCAACTCCAGAGACGCAGGAACGCACTGAGGATTATGGATCAGCTGCTGAATTTGTGGCCTCCTTCCTCTGTCTTTATTTATGAAGAGAAACATGTTTGTGTTTAGCGAGGGGCATTCAGTTTTATAGATTTTGAAGAAATAAAAGCATTTTAACTAATAGTTTAAAAAAGACATGTTCTGAAACTAAAATATTTGCAAGTGTTTCACGTTTTAAATCATGTTCTTGAACCAGTATGTGCTAAAATGACCCTTTACAGGGTTAATGACATGTCACTCAGACCCCCACCGCCCTCTGTGGCCAGAATACCGCACTTGCAACTTCAGAGTGCTAGTTTGGTCCCTGTTGGACTTAGTGAAGTGGAGCTGACATGCCTGGCGCTGCAGTCTGCTTGCAGCATGATTCCTGCATGTTTTAGATCATGAACACAGCTGATGTGTTTGATGTAGTGATGAACCGCTCCTGTAGACACTAATGAAGGCTGAGGAGACATTTCAGCAGTTAGATTAAGGTGTTAAAAAGACCAACGCACAGCCAGGAGATAAGTTTACCTTTTGGTTCAACTAAATGGACACTAGGGGGTGCTAAAAGCAAGCTAAAACTGCATAGAATCCAGCTCAGTAAACGAAAAATCACCTCTATACCAGTTTGGGTCCTGCAGTTTGTGGTGTGCAGCAGCTCCACAAATACTACCCACTCCACATGAACCAGTTTCACTCACAGACATCCCCCTGTCAGATAAAACGTGACTTCGGAGTAAACAAACATGGCGGAGGAAGAGCATGCTGCACCCTGATTTCTGATTGGATACACTTCTTATTCAACAAGCAGCACGTTCGTTTGCCCCCGAAAATCATACCAAGACATTCCAACGTGTTTAAAAACCCAGATTTATAATTGTAGCAGTCCCGACGTCCTTCCGAGCAGACCAGAGCGCTCGTAACACATCACACATGGTAGGATTATCTGATAAGATTATCCTTGGAGCCGTTACGTACAACTTTGAGTTTGTTAGGAGAGGCGGGGCGAATCAGCACAAATTTTCTTCCGTGTGAACCGGGCTTTAGTTGGTCCTTATATTCCACCAAGCTGTTTACGGTTTGTGTGAATTAACCCGTAGCATGGTGCATGTTATACTCCAACCACAGAGCAAAAATAATCTGGGATTCATCCAGGCTGGAATAAAACTACTGATATGGTCAAATAAATAAAATCTGTACCCTGCTTTGACCTTTAGTCTGTTATTTATTATACAGAAAATCATTCCGTTTTCCTTTGAGGTGAAATCGAAAATCCACTCTTCACTTTGAGAAAACACATTTTCTTATAATAATTCCCAGAAAAGAATCACTCCAGGAGAGAAAAACCCAAACAATTACCATTGAAGGGCCCCTGCTTCCTTCTGTGGACAATCATATCTTCATCAGAAGTTCTTCTGCAGGAGATAAGGCCTCCTGCGCTCCTCCGACTGGACCTCCATATCACCAGAGTCAAAACTCAATCAGCCCTGCCGGCTGCGTGGAAATACCTGGGGAGAGGCGGGAAATCACCGCCTCGCCTGCTTCCCAACACATTCTAAAGGCTTTTCGTCTGATCTCTATCACTTCCTATTACCTTCAGAGTATGTTTCAGAGTGCGCAGAAGCCTCATCCTCCGGTAACTCCTTCATGAATAAATGAAACCGAGGGGTGGGTACCTGGATCTGTCGCATCCCAAAAAGAATCTGAAGCTTCTCATTTGGGGAGTTTGAGTGTTTCTGTGTTTGTCTCTTTTTTCCTCCTTGTTGTGACTCTGTAATGTTATCAATAATTCGAGTTGCTGCTTCTCTTGGGTGTGAAGCTCGAGGGCGACGCCGTCGTCAGCCAGTTTCGGTTCTCAGACACATCAGATTTATAAAGACGCTGAGTCATGAGCAGTCAATTCAATTCAATTCAATTCAGTTTATTTCTATAGCGCCAAATCACGACAAGAGTCGTCTCAAGGCACTTCACAAAGTAAACATTTCAATACAGTTCAGTTCATAAGCCAATCAGTAAAAAAGTTTCCTATATAAGGGACCCAGCAGATTGCATCAAGACACTGACTAGTGTCATTGTGTTGGTACAATCCTCATACTAAGCAAGCATTTAGCGACAGTGGGAAGGAAAACTCCCTTTTAACAGGAAGAAACCTCCAGAGG
>SSNS01000007.1:635926-674527 GCA_006937985.1 Aphyosemion australe | reverse complement strand
GACTCATTTAAACTAACATAGTCCTCTTGCTGCAGCCAGGATTCTGTGAGACAAAACAGAGAAATCTGATTATCACAAATCAAATCATTAACTAATAAAGTCTTTGAAGAGATAGATCTAATGTTCAATAAACCACACTTAATTGTTCTAGTTTTCTGTTCAGTAGAGTTTGTTTTTATTTTTATGAGATTATCATGATTTGCTCTATTAAGCCTGATCTTTAATCTGTTTGATTCTGGCCGTGGGCAGGACACTGTCTGGATGGGGGAGTGGGTGGGTAACAGTACAGAAGCTGCAGAGGGGAGGGTTAAACTACCACTCTGCTTCCTGGTCTGGACCCTGGGTTGTCAGGGAGGACTAATAAAATTGGCCATATTCCTAGAAAGAAGAGCTGCACCATCCAAAGTGGGATGGATGCCGTCTCTTCGGATCAGACCAGGTTTTCCCCAAAAAGTTTTCCAATTATCAATGTAGCCCACGTTGTTTCATTACATTGCATTACAGCTTTTAAAAAGACACCAAAAAGCCAAAAAAGAGTAACCCCGAATGCTTAAGTGCTGCGTAACGTCCACCAAGCGTAATGCGCCACTAATGGTCGCCATTATAGTAGATGGGTGCGTTTCCACCGGCAACGAAGCGGTGCGTCTTAGAGGGTATTGTCGCTTTGCTAAATTTACGCTTCAGGTCTATTTTTTACGCTTCCAAAACACGTCAAGCTCAGCCGTGCAGATCAGGCCAGACAGGAAGTCAAGCATCCAGTAACTTTCAAAATAAAAGGCATGTGCCAATTCTTAGTTGCTTATCTAATAAAAAATTACACTATTACCTGTGATGCCTCCATGGTCGAGGTAAACAGAACAGAAAAAAAACACAGACCTTATGGAAACATGCTACTGCCTTACATCATCATCAACTTTAGTTCTATAACACTTTTCATAGTTCAGGAGATGAACCAAAAAAACCATAAAAAAGAAATGATTGCGTGATCTTGCAATTCTCCGGTGATTTCAGCTGCATGCAACGTGTCACTTATGCATCCAGCGGAAAGGCCGAGTCACACTGGGAAGCTGTGATGAACTGCATAAATCCAAGATAGTTTCTATGATGCCAATCATCTTAAAAAATTAAAGCTTAAAATAATTGCTGCGTATTAAACACACTCACACTCAGAGTTGCTCAAATGCCAGTCAAGTGTCTAGTATTTTTTTTCCTGCAGGTATTTAATGATTAATTTCCAGACTGTCCTAATCTGCTGCGATGCTGCAGATGTGCTCAGCTCTTTGCCACAGGTCAGGATTGTTCCACGCGGCGCCGGAGGAGGTGACAATCAAACCACTGTGTGTGGAGGGGAATGGTAATGTGGCATTTACTTTCATAGAAGTTTTTTTATCATCAAAGCAAAAGAAAATAAATAAAAAAGGCATTCAAAAATAACTCAGCAATTTAAATAATTTAAAGTCTGAAAAGGAATAAACCGTGTGTGTGTGTGTGTGTGTGTGTGTCCACAGTTGCAGGCAAATGCACAAACTGCATCACACGTAAAGCTGCATTAGACTGTGGTGAAACTAATCCTTTTACAGCGTCTGGAAATGTCTCCTGTTGCGAGCTGTAACCTTGATTCTGCTGAGACAGTGTCGCCACGGTTACAAAACCACTGCTGTGGTTTTTTTTAGCCCTTTCCTTCTTTTTCTGCCTTTCTTTGTCCTTTCATTTTATCTACAGCTGGCATACGGCTCTTGTCACTGGGATTCCTTATCAATGGCTGACCAGAGCCCCACCCTCTAAACTCCCAATGGCCACTCGGATGAGCGTGGACACACACACACACACAGTTGCACAAAGTGTGAGGCTGGAAAACAGGAATATTTCCAGCTCATCCCCTCCCTTCATCTCAGTCTCGGTTTGGAGCCACAGAGAAACGGCGTCACAAGAGCTCTTGTTAAAAATACTCATTATGTGATTTCCAGAACACGGAGCGGCTCAAAAAGACAAAACATTTTAAAAGATTTATGTGACTCTCAGAATATATACTGTGCATTTAACAAGGTGTGAAGTTATCTGACAATAAATGTACAGTTTTAGTCAGATCAAAACAGTTTTAAAAGAAGTCATGATTTGATATTTCAGTTATCTCCTGTGTTTGCACAATGGAGCACAGAATAAAAAACATCTCATTCCTGCAAAAACATCCTTCCTTCATGACCAACAGAGGAAATAATCTCCTATTATCTCTAAAGGATTTGATGAATATCCACATCAAATTGAAGTTAAATGTTCTCCCCACACCAGAAACCTTGTTTTACTGCAACGGGGTGATGAAATCAGGAGGTAATTCAAGAAATCAAGACCAGTTTGTGCACAACAAACCAAAAAAAGATGATTTATTGTTTTAAATTTCAATGACTGACCTGACTCATACCTAGAAGCTGCAGTAAGTCTTAGGGCCAGAATATTCCTGCTGTTTAACGACGTGTACGCGTGTTTAAAACGACTGTCGCGCATAACTTGCATTGATTTGACGCATTGTTTGTGCACATCCCCTGAAATTAACGCAATGTGTTTGAATGCTGCAATATACGAGTAACCAGTGGCTGGAGTTGACAAAACAAGTGAGACACACTCACCATGGTGACTCCATCTCTGGTTCAGAGGTCTTTCACACCATAGACATGTATATAAACACTAGATGGTGAAAGCGGGAGTCGAGGGCGTCGCTATACCGCGAACATCTTGCTTCAGACAGCAGACGCTCCGCTCTCAACGGTAGCAGATGGAAGGTGAGTGAACAGCTTAAACAAAAACTCTCTTAACTCGATGAAATATTAACGGATTTACAAGCGGGTTGCCTAATTACAAACCTTGTAGGCTTGATAGGACGTATTTGCACATTGTTAAATTAACGGGCCAAATCCGTCATATTTCACAGCCACATCTCGGGCGTTTATAACAAACCAAACCACTTTAAAAGTACATGCACCATTGACACCAATGTTACGAAAGGGGGCAGCTGTCTGAAGTAAGATGGCCGCCACGTTGCTACGTCGCACTCCATTGGCGAACAGCGCGGGTGAGCCATCTAGTGCTTATACATATCTATGCTTCACACAATCTAAGATACCGCTGCTGTCTTTTTCCTGCCGTGATCTCAAAATTAACCAGTTACTGATCTCTACTGCGCCCCCTAGTGCAATCCTCCAGTACTACACGCCGTGCAACAGCAAGTATGTTGGCCTGCGCCAACGCGATGCTAAAAGGCAGGTATATTCTGGCCCTTAGTCTTTTAGCTGAAAAGGGACAATCTTAACTCTCTGATTTCATAAAAACAAATAAGTACGAAGAGCATAAATATCTAAATGTGCTCGTTTTATTTTCTGAGCAGATCAGTCAAAATAAAAAAGAATAAATCTTAACAAAGAGACAGGATCATAAACAAAACTGCAGAGTTTGTAATAATGTGATAAAAATGGTTTTCTCAGTGAAAAAGACTATTAAGCTGTTTGCATAAACCTGATAAACAGTTTTGTGTGCGAACCGTTTACACACGGTCATTTCCACAAGGAAACCTTTTTAGGGAACAAATTCTGCTCCTAAAAAAATGGTAAAAGGTTTTCTTTGTGTTGAATAAATGTGACAGACACAATAAACCTTTTAGGTTGTTTTTTATCACTTTCAGAGAAATTCTCCTTTTCTTGTCACCTTGAAATGGTCTCTTCTTAGGTAAGTGAGCAGACTGGATGGTAGTCCTCAGTTATTGTGTGTGTGTGTGTGTGTGTGTGTGTGTGTGTGTGTGTGTGCGTGTGTGTGTGTGTCAGACGAAGCCCATACTCTCGGCGCGCCATGATGGATGTCTGAGAGAATGACAGATGACAGCCGGAGGAGTCCTTGTGCGAGCTGACTCAGGGAACCCGCCGCTCTCATCCCAAATGATGACATTTAATTTTGCGCGCTGCTTTTTTTCGTACATTACGGCGTCTGCCGAGGTGATAATCAATAGTTCTTGTTCCCACTTTCTCCCATCACTGTCCTCCGTTGTCCTTTCTCCTAAATCTCTCCTCCACTGCCTCGTTTTCCCTTTTTTTCCCACCTCCTTGCATCTTCTTCAGTCTGTCATCCTTGCCTTACTGCAACACATATCTCTGGATAACTAATGATAATGGACTTTGCTCCCCGATGTGGGAATTCTGCAATCAGCCACTCTGCATGACACATCTTTGATGGCCTTAATTTTCTCAGACTTGAACGCCCCTCAAGATCATCAGCGGCGAGGAAACTGAGCAGACAAACAAACGCTGCTGACAAAGTGCGAGTGATTAATTGTGCCAGAGCCGTGGTCGTGATTCAGCGAGTGAAGGCAAATGCTCTATTTGTAGAAAAATAATCTGCATGCGACCTCTCCGTCCTGATTTTGCTGCAGATTTTAGCAACGATAAACCCAGAAGAAAAGACTTTTTCCACTAAAGCATGACTCAATTATGAGATTTTTCATTCTTTAATACATCCACTGCAGATAAGAGGAGATGACTCACTGAGTCCTACAGGGACAGAGAGGAGTTTATCAAAGTAAATTCATCTCTGGAGCAGGAAGGAGGAGCATGTCTTTGGAGCTGATCATGTACTTAATAAATGACAAGGTAAACAAGCTAATGAAGCCACTGATCATGGAGAAATATTCATCTCTCCTTCCACTTGTCTTTTCTAATTTGACATGACCATAACGCGTCTCGCACATCCATCTGCTTCATCCTATGATCAAAAATGCTTTTTCCATTTTTCTCAATCACAGAAGTTAAGATATTTTCGTTCATTTAAAGATTATAAAATTACTCCAGAAAACAAACTGCACAAAATTTCAGGAAATACATAATTAGCTTGTTTTCCCTCGTTTTACTGATTGGTGCAAAATTGAAGCTGACAACATAAATTCCTCCAAAGTTACATTTCTTTTGTTTGCGTGTGAATACAAGCAGGAAGCTGCACAGATTGGCTGTTTTTGTTGCTGGTGAAGGTTGTGAGTGACGAGATGGAGGAGGGAAGAAGATAAACAGCTGAAGGAGGTGTCGTCCGCTCCTAGGAGATCAATGATACTTCAACTATGAAAACCCTGGTGCATATTTCTGCACACTTCTCTAAAAAATTCAAATATTGAGGTAAGTGGTGGCTGCATCTCTTGAATAATTGAATGTTGTCTTTGTTTATCTTAATCTGTTGCTGGTTGGTTGAAGTAGATGAAATCATGCTTAAATATTTTCCCACAAAAATGATTGGAAACAAGGTACAGTTACTTTGCCACACTTGAGTCGTTTCTCATTTGTCCACCCCCCCACATTCACACACACACACGCACACACACACACGGAGAACTCTGAGTTTCTAGCTTCAGGCAGCATCATAGAGCCATTGTGGTAAAACAGCCAATCAGCACGCAGCTCATTTAATATTCAAGTCTAGGCTGAGTGGGCGGGGCAATCCAGTCTTTCTATCATCGAGCTTTATTATTGAATTGTGTTTGGCATTTTATCCGGGCTCCTGGGCCATTGTGACCCCCAACAAACTTTCATGTGTTATTTAGTGGCTCAAAGAACATTTTGCAATTGTAAAAAAACAAAAATCCATTTCTAGTACTTTTCAGTTTTTGTCCCAAAGTTAAGTTTAAGGCCTCATTGCTGCATGTTAGGAGATTGTTTAGAAGAAGAAGAAGCTGCCTTCATTTACAGAGGTTATGCAAAAGCAAACCAAACTGTTATAACCTGCATTGCCTTCACTCAAAAAAACAAAAACAAAATGATTTGCTTCTTTGTTGATGCAGAAGTCAAAGGGTAACATTGTGATATCGTCATAGTCTCTGCTTTGCGTCTCCTGCTCCTAATAGCTTTTATTTCTACTAGATCCTAATATAAAAACTCCTGGTCCACATCGAGTTCCTTTTGTTCTGCTGAGTCTTTTCCTTTGTTGATTTCAGTCACTTTTACCCAAAACCGTTCATTTTTTTCCTTAAGTCCATCTATCTTCTGCTGCTCCTTGTTCGAGTCTTCTTGTTTCAGTCTGTGCATCAGCTCTTTTGTTTGTGAACGTCCTGCTTTTGTGGCACCTGGTGTTTTCTTTTGTTTCATTAAAGCTTCTTTCCTCCGTGTAAGCCTGAATTTTGGTCTTTTTCCCTCTTTTCACGTGTTACTGTTACGTGATTTTGGGGCTGAACGGTGAAGTCCATCTGGGAAGGGAAGTCTAAGCTATAAATGATAATCGTTAATACAAGCACTTCCCCTTTAATACATCAAGAAAATGTGTCACATTTGCAATCAAGGCAGCAAGGACATCGACCACAAGAAGTCATTTTTCTATTCGTCACAATAAAAAAGTTAGTTTTGCAGCATTTAAATTTGCAAAAATAACATTTATTTACAGGTTTAAAGGTTTTTGTGTTTAGAAAAGGTCCTACAAGACTGAATCTTGCATTTGGATTTTCTCGTCCCTTCAGGGATCTTCAGAGGGACGTGAGTGGGAGGCGACTTGTGTTCCTGCATCGAGGGTAAAGAGGACACTCCACCACATGGGCACAACAACAATCCGGCTCTCCATCGTGTTCCTCTTCAGTCACAGCAGAGCAGAGGCAGCATCAAAGCCAGCTGTCTTTCTTTAATCTCTTTGGCCCAGTCTGAGGAGGTTCTGGTCTGCAGAGCCCGCCTGGCGTCGTCATCCAACCTGAATCTGCATCCTGGTGGACGGAGATGAAGACTCCTCTCCTCCACCGTGTCATTCCAAGCATCATTTGTCCTACTTTGTCCTTAATCTCTTTCATCCTCATTTCTCTCTCACACACACACACACACACACACACACACACACACACACACACACACACACACACACACACACACACACACACACACACACACACACACACACACACGCACACACACACACACACAGGCAGAAAATAGCATTGGATGTATGATCACTCATGGGAGGAAGCAGAAATATGTTTGTTGCACGATGCCACCGAGAAGAAATGGACGCCAATCAGAGACATCTGCTCCCTTTGGGTGCCAGCGTCATCCAAACCCGCCATATTGCTTTACGAGTGAAAAAAATCCTCCTGCACATGGTCATTTTTTGGCTTTTCTGCTATGACCGTTTCTGTTTTTTGTCAAGTGGGACTTTTGTTTCTCCTGCCAGACATCAAGTCTTAAAGCAAAGCGAGTGCCCTTGGGCAGAATCTTCCTCTAAAGCACACGTCCAGCTCCTGACACCTTCTGTTTGGTGAGGGCGGCTGTCACAAGGGTGTTTGGGTACTTTTCTCCCTCTCCTTCCTCCACCAGAGGAAAAAACAAACACGTCTTTGACCAAAGCTGGGATGCGGGGATGTGAGTTGAAGGAAAAGGGCAACAGCAAGTGAGATAAACTGTCCTGAGTTAAAGTAAATTTATAAAAAGTAAATTTCTGGAAAGGCTTTGCACACATGATGCGTCTCCAACGCTGAACCACCATCTTATGTTGAACCTGTCAGACTTTGGTGCAAATTAACAATAATAATAGGTACGTTTGTGACACAACTGTCCCTTTAAAACCTCTTTTCAAAGATTTCTTGCAGATTATGACGTTTTACAGTTTTAGTTTCATGCAAACTTCAAATAAAGATTTGAGGTCAACAAGCCTCCCCTCTGCTTCAACTGAAAAGTCCTCGATTGTGCAAACGACCTAATAATTCATTAAGTCTTGCAGCCGTGTCACATCACAGAGCACAGATGGTGGCGAGCTGAGAACAGTGTCTTCCCCACAGTTTTATGCTTCCGTCTGCTGGGAAACCAATTATGCCTGACAGATTTAATATTACGAGACTGAACAGGAGGCGAGACACAATAGAGCTGCACCGAGTCGGCGCATCAAATTTGTCATCAAATGCAAACTTTTATTTCAAAACACAGTCGGTATTTTATGATTTTATTGGACGGCATGAAGGCTTTCAAAGCTAACCTTGTGATGAGATCCTGAGTTACACGATCTAAACTGTGTGCAATGCTGATGATGTCATAAATGGAGTCTCTGCTATCAGTGATCGGAGGGACGTGATGAAAGAAGAGGACATAAATACCATGAAAGCAAAATATTTGGATTTTTTTCATCTCCATCTAATTTTTGGAAGATTTACACCAGGAACTGATTCTTAAATTAGCAGATATGGGGTGTCCAAAGTGGGGCCCATGGGCCACCCGCAGCCCTCAGAGTGGCTCCGCACGGCCCCACTGCATTTCAACAAATAAAGTTAATGTTAATTTAATTTAATAATAAATAGATCCACAAATCTTCATGATGTGATAAAACTACTTGATCCATCAGTTGAAACCTGAAGTGATGATAAAAAGTTTGTCGTTTCTGAGCTCTTTAGATTTGGTTTGACAAACCAGAAAAAGCTAACCCATATACGCTCCTAGTTTATTTTTTTTGCAGACAGGTGTGTTTTTGTGAATAATTTTGGCTATGCTAATGCAATTTATCAAAATTTTCATAAGATGAGTATTTTTGAGGTGATTATTAAAAATTAAAACCCTTACTCTATTTAATATAATGCTAAAATGATTTTATAGCGTTCTTGCTCTTTTGTCATTTTTTTGTGCCATTGACTCCCATGTAAATAATTTTTTTCTAATAAGCCTAAATATTAGCATTTATTATTATTATTCTGTCTGGGTTCCCAGACCAGTTCAATGTTTAGTTCTTACCATTTTCCACTAGATTGCATATTTTCCCCATATATAGCAGGGCGATGACTGACACTACATTCAAATTAAAAAATATAAAAAATGTATTTACATTTCTGGTTTTGATCATAAAGGGGTTACATTTCAGAAACACACAAATATTTTATTATATTTTGTGAGGGCTGAAGCTAAGGATGAAATTCATGTAAACAACATTTGGGACTTCTGAAATATTATATAATATTTCTATAGGAAATTTAGTTTCAGCATTTTTTGACAATAAAGGGTGCAAACTTCATCTGCAAAAGTTTGCAGGAAACTGAACACGGTCATCAGAAAAAGAAAAAGACAGAAGAAAATAAAATTGTTAATACGATAAAAACAATTTTTTTTTGAAGATTAATATTCACACAACTCTAATTCCTAAAATCAAATAAACACATTTCAGAGTAAAAACACCAAAACGTAAAAGCTTTACTGGAGGAGGGAGGAACCCCTTGTTGCTTCTTCTTGTTCTCATGCCCAGACACTTACTTATTTAATTATTTACTGAGTTTTACGGCCAGATCGAGTTATTGTCAGCAAAGATTCTACTGCTTCAGTAAATTTTATGGAAGGCTCTATTAGAGTAAGTGCCTGGAAATAACAAAAGGCCGTTAAGCAGAGACGGACATTAACAGATTCCTCCGAGTGGATTAAAGTCTTACTTTTTTTATTAGTGCAGAAAACAAGTTTGAGATTGATGTCTTTATTTGGTTTTTATGCTCAAAAATCACTACAGATGCAGATTTGCAGAAGCAGTTTTCACACACTGAATTTAAAGGCACACTAGTCAGTTTCGGCTTGTTTTTAGCACCCCCTAGTGTCCGTTAGTGAAAGCAAAAGTAAAACTTATCTCCTGGCTGTGCGTTGGTCTTTTTAACACCTTAATCTAACTGCTGAAACGTCTCCTCAGCCTTCATTAGTGTCTACAGGAGCGGTTCATCACTAAATCAAACACATCAGCTGTGTTCATGATCTAAAACATGCAGGAAACATGCTGGAAGCAGACTGCAGCACCAGGCATGTCAGCTCCACTTTACTAAGTCCAGCAGGGACCGGACCGCCACTCTGAAGTTGCAAGTGTGGTATTCTGGCCACAGAGGGCGGTGGGGGTCTGAGTGACATTTCATTAACCCTGTAAAGGGTCATTTTAGCACAAACTGGCTCAAGAACATGTTTTAAAAATATGAAAACGTTGCATAGTATGGCTTTAAAGGACCTGTATCATGCTAATTTACACCTTCCAGAGTCAAGATAGGCACAATATATGATAAAATATTACCGTTGGCACTATTATGTCATTATGAAATAAAAGTTATTTTTGTGAGTCATTCCTTCAACATGGAAATGAGACGCTTTGATTTGATGAAACCCTGCCTCCCCCTGTGTAAATTCCACAATAGTACACAGCTGCAGGCCTGGAGACCGCAGATACCCACTTGCTGCAGATTCACTGTCATGTCCCACTCAGCAATTGCCGAGTGCAGATTAGATAAGAAAGAAATCACTTCTTCACAACTGTGGAGATTAAATTCTCCACTGGCTACACGGAGAGACTGGGTGTTAGTGTTTACAGTCCAGGGGAGGACTCGACGAGCAGGCCGTTGTGACGCAGCAACAACCGGTCCAACCGAATGTAATAGTTCAGCAAAATTTTGCAGAGCTGAAGGAAAGAAGCAGCTGAGACAGGAAAATGTGTGCATGAAGCTAAAAACCGCTTTGAGAATGTTTTTCATGAGGAATTAACAACAACACATAGTCAAAAGCTCCAAAAAGGGGATTTTGCATGATATAGGACCTTTACAAGTGACTAACTCGTCATCATGTTTAACATCAAGGACAAGATGTCAGTTATGATCTTCACCTCCTCCTTCTCCGGTTCTACCTGGAACGGCAAAGAGGAATGTTAATCTGGGAATGGGAGTGCTTTGACTGAGTTGCAAATAGAGCCTAAGTGCCTCACCGCAGTCGCTGCCACAAATGATTATCGCTGCAGTGATTAGAGCAGTGAGTAATGAAACCCCCGGGTTGATGCTGTCCATCTCATCCATCCCTGCCACTGACCCTCGTTAGCCGGATTCTGCCCAGTGGACGGAGGGAAGGAGGAAGCGCCGGCGGCGTTCTCCTTGCCAGGAGCTGGTTAGACTGTGTCAGTGTATCAACAACTCCTCTGGGCTCGCTTTATCGCTGTCAGCTCCCGCTGGGTTGACGAAAAGTTTATTTCAGTTCATTCAAAAGAGCGTCACCAATCTTAGGTCAAAGTCAAAAATATGCTGTTTCTTCCCCTCACACACACAATTACTAACTTCCCAAACGGTCTTCATTAGTAGCACACATAAGGAGTGTGTCACTACTCAGCAGCGAACTCAATCTTTTATCCTCCCAAATCTCTGAGTGTGAAATCGCTCAGCCGGATGGACTCTGCACTTTTTGTTTCGTTTCTGCAGCGTAATCACTGAATAATGGTCTGAGAGCCGAAGGCGTGTTTGCTAATTTCACATCAATTAATGCAGCGCAGGGAGAGCCCATAATTGATCGCTGCAACAGTAACGCAGGCCAACTACGCTGCTTTCATTTTTTTTAGTGCAATCGTGAGCTTTGGGATTTTAGATCTCATCATAAATCTTAATCAGGACGCCTCGCATTCAGAAGTGGAAAATTAAGCCCAGTATGTATTTTTAAACCTGACTGATAACAGAGCACAGCAATGAGAAAAAAAACCCTGAATCATCATGGGGGCTGTGCAAATCCCAAAAAGCTCACAGTATGTAATGAATGTTGTTTTGAACTGATAGAAACACGAATTGACGACAATGAAGTCTCTGGTTTAGCCTTGATGACATGAAGAATTCATCAAAATAAACTCCAGGAAAACTCATCTTTTCATATAATAACTTTAAAAAACAGAAACCTTTATTTTTTAAGTTTATAGCATTAAAAAGCTCCAAGAAAACTAGACAAACGCATCCAACCAACCAGGCTGTGGGACGTAAAGGTGCAGCAGCACGATGTGCACCCCTTAAAGAAATAAAGAACCCAAAGAAATACCAGGATTTTAAACTAAGATTGTATTTTATTGTTTAACACTTGGACATTCGGGTCTTGTTCACGAGTGAGGGAATGGTGGAGCGTGAGATCAACAGGTGGATTGGTGCTGCGTCTGCAGTGATGCGGGCGTTGTACCGGTCTGTCGTGGTGAACAGAGAGCTGAGCCAGAAGGAGAAGCTCTAGATTTACCGGTCGATCTACGTTCCTACCCTCACCTATGGTCACGAGCTTTGGGTAGTGACCGAAAGAACGAGATCACGGATACAAGCGGCTGAAATGAGTTTTCTCCACAGGGTGTCTGGACTCTCCCTTAGAGATAAGGTGAGAAGCTCGGTCATCCGGGAGGGGCTCGGAGTAGACCCGCTGCTCCTCCACATCGAGAGGAGCCAGTTGAGGTGGCTCGGGTTTTCTGGGCACGTCCAACCGGGAGGGGACCTAAAGGAGGACCCAGGACACGCTGGAGGGACTATGTCTCTCAGCTGGGCAGGGAACGCCTTGGGAATCCCCCAGAGGAGCTGGCCTCCCTGTGACCCGACCTCCGATAACAGGAGGAAAATGAATGGATGGACTTGGACATTTGTCAGTGTTTTTACTGCTGTAATGTCATATTTATTCCATTTCATTATTTTTATGAACTGGCAGAAACGTTTTGACACATTTTGAGAACCAAGTTCAGCTACTTGCACTGTAAAATCTGGTTAGTTCACCTTACTAGAAAAAAAGCATGCAAAGCAACAGCACCTAAAATGATGTGATGTAGCTACTAATACTTATAAAGTAAAACACACTTAAATTCAAGTTACTATAACTAAGACAAACCAGTACATAGTACTAGGACACTTGTTACTGAACTTTTACTTTTACTGAGTTGTTTATACTCAAGCAGGAGTAAACAGTACTGGTTTGCCTTAGTTATAGTAACTTGAATTTAAGTACATTTTACTTTATAAGCATTAGTAGCTACATCACATCATTACCTACTCCTGTGTACTTATTATTTTAAGTGCAATTGCTTTGCATGCTTTTTGTTTAGGAAGGTGAGCTAATCAGAATATAGTTACCCATACTTGAATAAAGCATGCAAATCAACTGAACCTAAACATTTACTTTACTTCTACTTTGTACGTATTCGTAGCACCAACACATAATGATGTATTTCTGTGTACTTATTATGAAGTCGGATTTGTTAGAAACCTAAAATCTGTCATTCCAATTTTGCAGCCGAGAGGTTAAGATGTTCATTTGTGTGCTTTTGTGTTTCTAATTTTTGTTTTGCAGTAATAATAACAGATGCATCGACCTAAGCATTGTGCAAAGACCTAGGACGTGCTACAGACGTGGTCTGGACCGACGAACCCAATAAAGACATGATCATGCATGCGACGTTGACTGTTTGCAGGGAATATTTGGCTCGTACTGCAACAGTCTTCTGAGTGAAACGCAACCAAATTCAGCTTTTGTTTGACTTTTACAGAATTCACACATCTGGATATCAATATTTTAGCTTCTACGAGTGGCCCAGACCAGCATTCAGCATCTAAAACATTCAAGTCATCAACGTGCTCGACACTGTAGAGGTTTCATCACTTTGGGTCCAATTGAACTGTTACTGCCTGTTTAAAAACACTCATCTTTCACAATTATGTGCGAGGACTCAGCCATTGAAAATTAGCCTTGAATATGAAACTGTGCAGTTTTACAGTCACAGTCGGCATTCAGTATAGCATGATTAAGCCGTCCAGACCGAATGTTTAAACACAGAAAAGCTTCAAAACATCAGTCAGAGCTGAACTCGTCGTCACATTTAGCCTCAAGCAGTTTCAAAGAAATCTGTCCTTAGAGCTTCAGAGAATTTAGATTACTAATATTAAAGATGTTGAGTGCAAATATGAACAATATTTCTTTGCTATTTGACGTTTTTTTCTCCAAGACTCGATGGAAAACGAGAGAAAAATCCTCATCGTCTGTCATTCTCTCAAGGAACTTTGATCTTTCCTAATATCAATTAGCTTCTTTTCCTGGGTTGATGCAACTCAATTATATTCATTGGTTTTAATGCATTAAACAAAATTTCTGTTTCTTTTAAATCCCTTTCTTAGATCATCGCATTCCTAAACAACCTTAGCCAGTACGCCGAGAGTCTAAAATGAAACCGGGACGTGGTGGAAGTGAGATTTGTGGAGGAAACCTCGTTCAGCTGGCTGTTTCAAAGTCACGGGCAAAGCCCCTGAAGGACGGATTTAACACCTAGGAAGAAGAATGGGCATCTCTGGTGCATTCACTAACAGGGTGATGAATGAATTACAGCTCCTAAATTTAGCCGGGCAGTCTACCTTGAAATCAGGCTAGACTTCCATCTTACGAATGCAGACAGGCTGCATACTACGTCAGAAGCCGCGACCTCTATTTTTGCATTAAGGAAAAAGAAAGATGGATGTCTAAACAACCACGGTTTCAGTGTGTTGTGCATTTGTGAGGTAAGTCACGCCTTGGGGGCAAATGTGTGAATCTATTGGAAATATAGTTTTTAACGAGAAAGAAAATTGGAACATAAAATTAAAAAAGTGTTATCCTTGGGTTTTATTCAGCTTTTCATAGTTTATGTTTCTAGTTTTGTTTGCTGGCCCTAAGTTAATAATCATTACACCTCGTTGTTTGTTTACTTCCTGCTTTTAAGTATTCCTTCATCGGATCCTCGCTTTTTGAATTGTTCCCATCTGGTTTTAGAGTTGGACACAGAGATGAGTCTGCACTCCTAAAGGTTTGAAATGATGCGTTCCTAGCCAATGACTCAATAGACGCTGTGATTTGGTTATTTTTAGATCTTTCAGTGGCGTTTGACACCATAATATTTTATTATTTCAGCGTAAGCAGTGGGTGGGGATCACTAGACATGTCCGGGGGGGTACTGCGGGCTTGAGGAAGCCTCTCCTGGATTGTCTGGAGGAGGGTACAGCCTGGGTGGCTTCCAGTTCTCTAAACCTAATGACGGAAAAACAGAGGTCATTGTTTTTAGCCCATAACCATCCCTCAAGGCAGGGAATCGACCTCTCGTCGCCCGTGTCCTTTGAGAAGGATCTCATAACAGATCTAGGAACAAAAATGTTTTGTTTTCAGTCATATTCTTTGAGAAAATGAAAAAAATAAATAACTAAATCCACCAGGGTGTGTAAGCGTATCGGCAGACGTGTACGGCGAGAGGAGGTGGGGCTTCTTTGGTCTCGGCCACTAAGCTGTGGGATGACCTTCAGCTGGAGGTCAGACAAGCACCTCTGCTGCCGGTTTTTCTCGACAGTTTCATCCTCACAATTTTTAGCTACAGTTTTAGATCATTTTGTTGTCTTTTATGCTGTTTAATTCTTGTTTTATTGATATCTCTGTTGGCTCTCTCAGGGTTTATTCAGGGTCCAGTAGTTTGGTTTGACCTCTGGTCGATGGAAAGTACTCCATAAATTAATGATGATGAGCTTTGTGTGGATTTAGATGCCATAAATGTCTTCTTTTAGGAAGCTTCCAGATTTTGAAAGAAGTGACTTTTTCAAAAATTTCTAGCAAAGTGTTTTTATTGATGCAGCAACTAATGCTTTCTCCATTTTACATCCATCACCACGGCCTCCTCACCTTTTATGCTGTTGCGCTGCCATGTTTCCACAGTAACCATACATGAATTGGGTTTAACAGCATTATGCATCTTATGAAGAGCATGTGGGACAAAGCTTTATATGAAGCATGTTTTAATTAGCCATAGGCCCAGGTGCATTAATGAGGGCTGCATTTTCCTCCTGCAGCGGCGAGCGCAGGTTGTTAACGGCTAATGAGCACAACTTCCTTGAGTCACCATAATGTATCTGACAAAACTTCAGACCATCATTGATGTCCTGCTCCTGCAAATCAAAGATAGGAGTTTGCAATTAAAAATAATGGAAAATTTAACATTTTGCTAAAATAGGATGGTGAAATAACATTTATATATTCTGCAGCGGTGCTTTTAGTTTTGTTCTTTAAATGAATTTTGATCTGTTTGCATCTGAGTCGGTTCTGCGTTGCTGTTTCTCTTCATCACCGACGACACGATTGGTGCTTAGCGGTGACTAATGTGGAACGGAAGATGAAGGAAACTGGAAAAGGAACTCCGAAGCATGCTCCTGAATATGATTTATTTCCATTGCTGATGATATTTTCAGGGGAGTCCATAATCTCTTACACCGGGTGATGCCCAGAGAACCCCATGTTCCTGTGTGAGGGTAAAAACCAGCGGATGCTTTCCTTCTCATTTACATTTTAGAAGATGTTATGGTTTGTGAATAATCCACTTTTATCAGATTTACTTTGTGTTTCAGGCTTTTTCCAAACACTCAACACGAGTTTTCTTAGTCAACCTTAAATAAAACAAACAGGACTTTACGTTTTCTGACACACACAACATGGCAGCAGCTCATTAAAATGCTAACTGTAATTTCTAACGAAGCGAGCGAGGAGAGAAACACGAGGAAAGCTGAGTGAAGTTTTGTCAGTAGAATTGGTTTTCTTTGAAGTTCGTGATGAGACGCGACACGGAAAAGCGTTGTAGGGATATTTACTTCACGTGTCTTCAAATGAATTAAAATCAGTGAATATGTTTTAATCTGAGCTTTTCCAAGACTGAAGAAATAAAACAAGATTAGTGACAGATTTGTGTTTATTTTTAAAACTGGACTCATGTTTGTATAAGTCAGGGTTATGGCTCATCTTATGGGGACATGAAGCCAGATATTTAGGACTCACACACTCAGCCTGTCCGTGGCACTAAAGCAGTTTAATCTCTGTCAGTCAGATAAATCATTCCTTTTTTCTTCTGTGGCATCAGATTGATCCTTTAAAAGCACGGAAAACCTAAACAAACGCAAACAAGCCTTTTGGATGACAGAGCTAACCCAATGAAAAGTTTACAGTGCAGTTATTACAGTTTAGCATGGCGTGGGTGATTCTCAATCATTCTTGACAGAGCTCTGTCACATTAACGCTGCTATAGCGAATCTACAGAACAAGCTAGGTTTTAAACTCAAACACGGTTACGGGACACTCACCCCTAACATCGGATATCTTCCCTGAGATGCTTCTGACGGAACAGGAAACCGGATAGTAGCTCTCCAGGACCAGGATTGGGCACCCCTGTTTTAGACAAATGCAAGAGAACCATTTCATTCTTTTTTGTTTGTTTTTTCTTAATCTCCACAATACCATGTTCGAATGTTGTTTAGAGGCATGAAAAAAATTTTTATGCTGATTTTTTTTCCAAATTTGCCATTGCAGCTTTAATAAAAACAAACTGTAGCTGACTCCGCCCACCCATCACCGGCTCAGGCTGCTATAAGCTGAGAAGCTCTGATATACAGGAGGGGCTCAGAGTAGAGCTGCTGCTGTTGGAGGGAGGAGGGTCTATGCTAATTTCCCCATTTGTGACATCACAAACAGGAACCTTGTGAAACGGCTTGTTTTAGGAAAATAATTCCTAAAACCAAACACCGACATAAAACAGATGGACAGGTATTTTTACATTTTAGTGTTTATAAACGCAGTAGAGACTCACATGGCAGCACAAAAGGATGCATAATGTGAGTTTTGCGGGACATGTCCTCTTTAAGGATGATGACTTGTTTTAGACAAAAAATGTGTGTGGCTTGGTAAAGGAAGAGTTATCTGAGTGTTGACGTTTGCCAACGTCTTTTCATATTTATACTCCACTAAATTATTACTATCAACCATTCATCTTTTCCCTTTTGTTCTGCAGAATCAACACGTTGTCGTCTACACTTTTCATAGAAACAAAAAAAGAAACAAGTTCAGTCCAAAATGAACGACTGGAACAAAGAAATATTAAAAAAGTCTATTTTCACATTTTTAAATTCTGTTTCACCTTTTTGTAACGTAACATGCAACAAGGAAAATCGTTTGTATCTTTCCACAGCTGGTTGGCGAGTCAAACAGATGAAATGAAAGAAAGAAAGCGTCTAGGAATCGGTTGTGTGTCGCTATGAGAGCGGACAGGACAGCCTCTTCACGCCTGGATGGGTTTTTATTCTTTTATTCATTTGGGCAGAAGGTTACGCCCAGGGCCGTTAAATCACATTGCAAAGGTCGCTCCTGCCCAGAGAGGTGTTGTCTTTAGTTTGCAGCTTTTGTTTTTTATTTTTATTTATTCTAGTGGACCCGACATGTCTGCTTTGGCGTTCTTCATCCCCATCACTGGCCCGGCGCAGGTGTGACTCACCAGCTCCCCAGAAGGGTTTGTGTCCAGAATCTGATCAAAAAAAAAAAAACTTCAGTGATTACTGAGCCAAGACCTTCTGTTCGCTCCGTCTCAAGATGATGTGCAGTCGGTCGCAGCAGAGTGAGCGGACAGGGATTTTATTTCACTTGGAAGCAGGAGTGCTGTTTCACTGTGATGCATTCACACTTGATCGGGTTACTCTTAAGCGCGTTTTAGTGTTGAAGCTTCCAACTATTTTCTTTTTTGTTGCCAAGACCACGTCAACACGCTGACGTTTTGACAGAGGAACTCCTCCTCTTGAGGAAAGGAGCTCAGGAGGAGTAAACGTGGAGGAAAAACCTCGTACCTTTGAATACGTGACGGGATTATCTCCTTTAATGACTCGTTTGAGACGCAGACAAACACAAGTCAGCGTAAGAGAATAAAAACAACATCATGTAGCTCAAACCGAGGGAGGCGGTGAATCACGGCGATAACAAAAAATGATGTTTGGAATCGGCTCTTAAGACACAAAAACAGGCTTTGAAGCTGTTTGACTTGCTCTTTTATCCTAATGCACCAGTATTATGTTTAATTTGCACAAACAGCACAATAGATGGTCTGAATCAGACGCTGTAGGGTTTGGAGTTAAACTAGGATGATGGTTTGTGCTTTCCAGACACTTTTATCATGTGTCTGGAGCAGAAAGCATGCATGAGTAGAGCTGGTGATCCCCTTTAGCTGAGTGAGTTTTATTTTTATGCATCTACAGTTAAAGACCTTCTCTGCAGACGACGTCACTCAAAGCGAGCCAAGTCTCTAGAGACAGGAGGAATCCTCTGACTCAGACACACCAATGCGATTTGGAGGTAAACAAAACTGTAATTTAATTAAAATACATAGAAGTATTATAGAAATCTGTAGACCAGCCGTAGCAGCAGCAAAAAGATTTTTCTCTGCAGGTCGGTCATTGCAGCCTCAGCAGGTCAACCATTGGCCTGACCAGCTTTATCTCTAGCCAATCACAGCGCTCTACTTTTGTTTGGTGGAACTGAAGAACTGAGGAACAGACGCTGTGTGGTGCGGGAGTGTGGACGAGTGAGGGACGAAGTGGCGAGAACAAAACCCATTCAAAGTCTGAATATTCCCGGTACATCCCGGAATGTTTCATGTGTGCTCCAACATTCTTCTTTGTCGTTTTCCTCTCATCCAACAAGGCCGTTAGCAGCTCAGGCTAGCGTTTGCAGTAGCTCGGCCTAGCCTTCTTCTGTGGTTAGCATTATATTATATTCCTGACACTGAAGTGGGGTTAATCCAGATGTTTGTTTGTTTGTTTATTAAGATCCCCATTAGCTACCGTTAAAACAGTAGCTAGTCTTCCTGAATGTAAGGGGGTGTGGCTTGTTTATTTCATAATAAACCAGCTTTTCTCAAAACAAACCATCTTTCTCACCTTTTCAAGATAACTCATTAGAAAGCAGCTCGGACACGGCCCACGGCTGGAAGTTAAATTTGTCATTCAAGTTTTTATCTCTTAGATGAAGCGTTATTTCCAGATTTTGTGATTCATAAAGAATGATGTCTAATTTTAATACCCCAAAACTTCCTGGTATTCCCAAAGTGACAAATATGATGCATTTTAATGAAAACACAGATACTCTTTAAGCTTTAGCGCCTTTAAAACCAGCTGTGATTAAAGAAATCTTGACAACAAACATGATTTTTGGGTTTGGGTTCACTTTTCACTGGGTCATCATTTCACTGCATACATGACGTTCTTGATGTAATAAATGATATGCAGCATCTGTGTTTGATTATGTTTGGCTTTTCAGCTCAGTTTGTTCAGGATTTGCATTTTGGTAAAATTTGGATGCATTTTCAGTTTGGTCAAGAGTCTGGTCTGAGCCGCACTTTATAAATAAAACCAAACAAACTCTTCAAATTCTCTTTGTCTTGGTGTTTCAATAGAAACCATAGAAGCACTCGGCCCATCAGGGCTGCACACACACACACACACACACACACACACACACACACACACACACACACACACACACACACACACCAAAGGCTCTTGACATCTTTTTAAATCTCTATTGTCAACTTCTCAAACCTGCAATCATTATTTCCAGCAGCTTTTCTGCAGAAGACATGACAGGATAAATACATAGAAAGGACAATTTCCCCCCTAGAAGATGACGTTTTTGTCACTGCCTAATGTTTATTCATCCAGCTGAGTGAAAATTTCAGGAAGGAAGAAAAGTAGAATATAATCAAACGTGCTGAGAGCGTTCCTCTGCTGTCCCCTGTCAGGCTTTCCACAGATTTCTGTAGAAGAATGGTAAAATATATCTGTATTTGCAAACACGTTTCCCTGCTTTGGCCTGAATCTGTGAAGGTTTTGTTCTTCTGTTTTCTGCAGCGTTTGGAGTCTTTACACTGGAGTTTCTCTACCCTACAGAATCTGATGACTAGCTTTTTCAATGATTTGGCATTGATCTTTTTAAATATGTTTCTGTCTCATGAAGGAAAATTGTGTTTTCTCAAAATATGAATGTCAATAATGCTCTCACATGTCCCTTTCTCACACATTTGCAGACTTATTTTATGCTGTAAACACTCAGACGATTAGTTTTAAAGCAACACAGAGCAGTTTGCTGCTCCTCCGCCCTACTGGTTGAAAGTGGAATTACAACTACTGTAAATAATCCTGCTGCAGCCTGCTAACAATGAGCTAACACTAACATGAACCAACTAAAACTAAAATAAACAAGTAAAAAGATCCACACTGTTGGACAAAAAATACTTTTACTTACAAGTCCAGTAGCAACAAGGCCAGGTCACCATCAGTCCGTGATTTTGTAGCTAGCTAGCTTAGCTCCAAACTAGTGTAGGCCCCACCAATGTTCACTCCAGTTTTAGCTCTTTGCTTCACCTCCAAAGACTCCAGGCTCCACCATGATGCCAACAGAGGAAGCAAACTTCTGCAAACTGAAAATGATAACCACTGATAAAGCAGGTATAAGAGCACCCCCTAGAACACCTACCCGCTCCACAAAACTGTTTAGTGCAGTATCTGACCGGCAGAGGGCTGCAGAGCGGTGTCAAATATGAAACTGCTCACGTTTCTAAACCAACAATCACTGAGATCAATGTTAAAGCTCTAGCTTAAAGTTTAAAAAAATATTTAGTGTTACTTTAATTTCCTTTTGCAGAAATCATCCCTGAAAAAATGCAAAATCCTGGAAATTAAGAAGATGTGAGCTTCTCTAGGATCCACAAGTGACACAGCCGCATTAGAAAACAGGATCAAGTTCCACTTTTTATGAGAACGGCTTCGTCTGAATGGCTGAATCCATAAAATGGACACTAAACGACTTGAATGCATTCATCTATTCTTCGTTTACATGCATTCCTTCATACACTTGATAATAATAATAAATAATACGCCTCACTACTGTTGGTACGGATGCTTTTGCTTTTCTTTCAACATGGACTTAATTAAAATCCTCATAATCTGATCTTGTTTATTTTCATGCAACAGTTTCTGAACTCGATTTATTGATTTGCTTTTTTTATGAATTGTTTGTGCAGGAATGTAACTTTATCCTGGTTTGTGTCTCTCTGATGTCTGCTTGTGTCATGGTGGATATATATGCGTTTCCCAGCTGGGTGGGAGTTTAACCACGTCCTCTCAGCGTGGTGGAGTCTCAGGCCTGAAGTTTTAAAGCTGCTCCCAGACTCAAAGTGTGACCAAACAAATCTGTTTACTAAAGCGTCTGTAGCGTGTTTTTGCAGGATAAGAGAACATTTGTTGTTCATGCTCAACTTCTGGAAAATAATATGATTTGTGCACAGCTTTAAAAAAAAAGTTCTGCAGGTGTCGATGAAAACAAGCTCTTGATTAGATTTCTATACAGTCCTAAAGATGGACGTTTTCCTTCTTAAACGAAGCGTTGATTAGGATAAATAATCCAACACAGATGCAGCTGTATGACTGTCAAATTAACCTTATGCTGCTTTTACAGAGGGGGAAAGCGACATAAAATAAAAGCACCAGTAGAACAAAGGCTGCCTCCCTCCCCCCTGCTGTGTTGCTTTGGTAATTTTATAACACGAGCCCCCGCCTGCAAACAGAACCGCATCATGAAGCCGTAAACACATTCTGGAGGGAATTGAAGTCTGATGAGGTGAAGAGAAAATGGAAAAATAAGGCAACTATATTAGAACAGAAATAAAACAACCAATTTCATGGAGTTTGCTTTGTGTTACGACAGGAATCTTTTCCAAGAGTTCCTTCAGATTTTTATCATCTGCTCTTATGTTGTTTTACAGCTGTGCAGGATGTGAAACAGTAACTGACTGGTTATTACTGAGGTGTTAAAGGAACACTTGGCAGTTTTGGCTTGCTTGTAGCACTCGCTAGTGTTCGTTAGAGAAAGTGAAACCTATCTCCTCGCTGTGTGTTGGTCTTTTTAACACCTTAATCTAACTGCTGAAATGTCTCCTCAGCCTTCATTAGTGTCTACAGGAGCAAATCAGCTGTGTTCATGATGTAACGGATATAAAGTTATTAGACTTAGTTCATATCCGTTACAAAATTGGCGAGCCAGCCAGGAGGTTCTCCACGATCTAAAACATGCACGAAACATGCTGGAAGCAGACTGCAGCGCCAGGCATGTCAGCTGAATTTTACTAAGTCCAACAGGGAGCGGACCGCCACTCTGAAGTTGCAAGTGTGGTATTCTGGCCACAGAGGGCGGTGGGGGTCTGAGTAACATTTCATTAACCCTGTAAAGGATCATTTTAGCACAAACTGGCTCAAGAACATGATTTAAACATATGAAAAAGTTGCATAGTATGGCTTTAAGACTCTTTTTTTCTTACATGCATCAATGGTTTGCAAATTTTAAGCTTTCACAAACTATTTTTCTGATCTGTCTGAGATTTTTGTTGCTGATCATCAGATTATTGTGCAGATTTGATGAAATGTAAGCAGCCTCCTCCTGCTAAAGGATTTTAGCTGAATAACTTTCAGGGGCATTATTGCTGTTCAAGGATGTTTTTTAAAGACCAAGTTCACTGAGAAATCCTTTTTACCTTTTATTTTTGAAAAGCGATTGGTCACTCTGAGTTTCACATGCAGGTGAAACGGCGACCAGGTGAGATAACTGATGTCGAGATGAGAAGCAGGTGTGACTGAGGTAAATCGAAGCAACTCAGGGAAGAAAAACAAAAAAGGAAGCAGGAAATTAAAAATCAGCCTGAAACATAAAATATAAGAAACCCACTCCAGAAGTCAGGAGATGTTGTTTCCTGCTACACGTTTGCTCTCTGAAAGCAAAGGAAACACTCTGAAAGTCCCGAATTTCAACTTTCCTTCAGTGAAACATCCCGCCCTACAGACAAAACAAGGAAAACCTTTTCTGACCGAGATTTTTTTAAAGAAATGAAGGAAAAACATGTAAAAAGAAAGCTTATTGTGCCCATATTTTATTTATTGTGTGGCCGTTTTAATACTTTAACTGTGGCGCTCCATGAAAGGTTCAGAAACTGAACATTCAGCTACACTGCAAAACCTGATTTCTAAGAAAGTAAAAAAGCCTCATTTTTAGACAGTTTATTATATTTTTATTTAAAAAAGAAAATAAATTCTTCGCTAGAAAGATAGCAAAAATAAAACTAGAAAAAGTATCTAGTTTTAGGTTTTAGCTAGTTTAAAGATTTCTAGCCAAGCAGCTTTTGCTTACCCCATTGGCAGATTTTTTTTTTTTTACAACAAGAAAATTTGAAGAATAAGAATATTTGCCTTATTTTAAGTAATATTATTATTTTTTATATTATTTTTCTAGAGTAGAATTTATTTTCTTTCTAGACTAAAAATAAGACAAAATGTCTAAAATTGAGGAATTTTTTAAACTTTTTTTTTAGAAATAAGGGTAGGGCAGAGAATGCTGCTGTGTGTCCTTGGGCAAGACACTTAACCCGCCTTGCCTGCTGGTGGTGGTCGGAGGGACCGGTGGCGCCAGTGCTCGGCAGCCCCGCCTCTGTCAGTGCGCCCCAGGGCAGCTGTGGCTGCATCGTAGCTCATCCCCACCAGTGTGTGAATGGGTGAATGACTGATTGTGTTGTGAAGCGCCTTGGGGGGTTGTAGAACCCTAAGAAGGCGCTATAAAAAATAATAATAATAATAATAATTCTTTGCAGTGTAAAAATATGAAAAAAAGTTGAGAAACAACAGTTCCACTCAAACCTCTTTTAAAAGTAATTTTATATTTCCATGGGCAGAACAGGGAGAAAAGTAAAGAATGAAATCGTTTAAATCAGGTCAGAGATGTTCTCTCTAATCTCTTCTAACCCAGCGATGATACGCTCGGTGCTTCTGTCGTTTTCTTTTTAGAGTTAATTTGATCGGCTTGTTCCATAAATTCCTGCGTGACTCATGTAGCTATAAGCATAATGTGACCTTATTGTATTTGACACACATCTAAAATAAATCACTCACTTCCCATTTTTGTGGTTTGGCAGCTTTTTGTTTTTCCTGATTGTCTCATCGGTGTACGGAGCGTGTCGTGCGCCGCTGCCCGCTGGTTGTGATTAGAATTCAACCTGCAGTGACATTTTCTTTTGTCTCGTAGCTCTGAAACAGAAGGTGTTGATTCAACCTAAAAGTGACTGAATTTTATTAGTAAAATAAAAAAAAAACATGTCTGCTTTTCCTCAGGTGATCTCCAACACTGCAAAACCAGCACTATACTTGAAATAAAGTAAATATTCTTGAATAAGATCGATGAATTTTCTTGTTTTGAGTCAAATAAATCTGTCAATAGGGAAAGCAGAAGTTGCCTGGCTAGAATTTTGTCTAAAATCAAAGACAACGTTGCTTCTTACTAGCAAAGAGTTTTATGTTTTCTTGTGTGATTTAAAAAAGCAGAATATAAAAAAATGTGACTTCTTATAAAGAAAGACTGATATTTAGAAAATCCTTTACCTAAAATGAGGTTTATGTTTTCTAGAACAAGCTGATTTGAAGAATTATTTGCTCATTTTGAAGGAACTATGTCGTGTAAAATCCACTTTTTGGAGCTTTTGACTGTGTTATAAAGTTATGTCCTCATGAAAAACACCCACAAAGAAGTTTCTGGCTCTACGCATGCATTTTCCTGTTTCAGCAGCTTCAGCCCTTCAGCTCTGCTAAAGTCTGCTAAGCTGCTGCAGAAAGGCTGGATGGGGCATCATGCCCCACTCCTCCCCATCCAGGTAGTCTCACATCTGGATCCCTCTTCCTCTGGACTGTATATATATATATTTTTATAAAACTAACCTGAGGGAAAAGCTCAGGAGATGACTTCATTAAAATGATAAAAATCAGACGGAGCGAGATGTTGAACCAGAAAACGCGCAGGGTCGTTTCATTTGTCTCATCTGAAAGAAACTAAAATGTTTTTGCTTGATGAACAAACTTTGTTGAATGAAAACACAAAAGGACGATGTTGAATGGATCCCTGGCAGCTTCACTGTTTCGAGGTAAACAGCTCAGTTTTGTTTTGATTTTGGCAGCATGAGTTCCACTTTGAGAGGAAATTACCAGTTACCGACTAAACCCGGGCTCGATGAGGAGCAGTCGCCGAACCAAACCAAACAAAAGGAGGAGGGTTGAGGAATCCATTTGTGTCAGGATGTCAGTGTTTATGCTACGTTTTTGTGCAAAAGTTAACAAACTTTTAACATTTTTATCCAGGGTTATATTTTACGTGGCTAAAGCTTTGAGCTGTTTTCCTCATTATCACTCTTGTTCTAGTAAACCATTTAGCAGAGACATTTTAGCCTCATTGTCTCAGTGAAGCTGGAAAATATATATCATAAAATATATATATATATATAAAAATAATCCTAATCTATGTTTGAGTCCTTTTGTGAATATTAATATTAAGAAGAAGGCGGAGGAGAAGAACATGGAATTACATTTTTAAAGTCCAATACTTAGAAACGCTTCCTGTAAATTCTTTCATAATTAAAGCAGTAGTGTGATATAATGTAAGCAATACGTCTTTTTTTCTTTTGCTAAGCCCGCCCCCTGCCCCGCTCCGTGCAATAGGAACTGAGCACAGATCAGAACTAACCAATAGCGTTAGACTACCGCTTATGCGCTTCAAATTTAAGGAAGCTGATGCAGCGTTGATGAACTTTTCACGAACAAGAAAGTCTTTAAAATATAAATATATGAAAACACAACACATGACATGAGAATAATAATTGTGAATCAACGTGTTTTAGCTCTGCTGGTCGGCTACAGAAGCACATTCATAAACAAGGAACGTGCAGTCGCCATCTTAAATAACCGAACCGACCGACTCTTGGTGTGATACGCTTGTCAGCCACTAGATGGTGCCATCAGATAAAGAAATACTCCAGACCATAGACATGAATACGTAGACGCCCCATTGGGCGCTGGAGAGCGTAACAGCATCGCCGCCATATTGGATGGGTCTCCTCATTCTCCAAAGTCAATGCAGATTGAGCAACTATGCCCGCTTTTGTGCAGCCTACGGTTCCAACAACAGGCGTATTATTGAAAACAGATCACGTGGGGTCACTACTGACTTTCCTAGCCTACCTGATGGGATTTTATATTTTACATTTTTTTATTTATTTTGTTTAATTCTATTTGTATTTTGTCTGAATTAGTGAAAAAGCCTGATAAAATGTGTTTTTTTAGCTAAGCATCTTCCTCAGTAGAAAAGAATGCATTGGGTGTGAATGAGACCCATCAAAGATGGCAGCCGGCCACTACAGCAGCTCCAATAGGCAGCGCCAGTCCACCGAGCGTCTACGTATATATGTCTGTGCTCCGGACAACCGCTTTAAACAATCTGTCATTGTGGCGTTTGCAGCAGGGTTCTTCTCAGGCTACTTCTCTTAAATATTTAGGTAAAAACATGTAAAACTGATTATTTTGTTTTATCATCTAGATCTAAAGAAAATTCACAATCTACCAGTTTTGTGCACCAATCGTATTTTTTAAAATCCTAATTTGTTTGTTTTCCTCTTCCTCTCACTCTCGGTGGCTGGTTTAACAACTGTGCTTTCAATGAAAACTGGTTGTACACTCATTATTCCACAATCTGAGTGCTAACTACGTGTGTTAATTAGTGAAAACAAATACCTGCAGGATAATGAGCTGGAGTGAGGAATAAGCCCAGAGCAACGGCTCTTAATAGTTATTATTAAGGCACATTTGTTTCACCGTTACTAAAATACGCTCACAAGATTTGCATCAAGTTGATTAAAATGTAGAAATGAGGAATCATTGCATAAAAACAACTGTTGCATGTATTCATGCAGGTCTGAGCTGCTAATAAAAGAAAAGAGACACACAGGAAGCTGAGGTGGTGCTGCAGCTGAGGACTGATTAGCACCTCAGACTCATCTGGAGGTTTTCACACCGTTGTTGGTGCCGTGAAGCTGCTCTGCTGTCTTTGAGAGGGAGAAGGAAATGGAAGCGGCCATGCATTTATGGTAACACGGTGGAAAACAAAGCAGAAACGCATCACACTTCTGAGAGCAAACGCTTGTCGCTGTCCAAGGTGCTGCAATTACTTTGAGAGCCTCGGCTTGAGACGGGAGGGCAGCGCGTGCTTCACAACACTTGGATAAGTAGATGAGACCTTCAGATTCACAAAAACCGAGTGATTTTATATCCAGAGGTGATCAGAACAGAGATGATCTCAACCAGAAGTGTGTTTGTTGAAGTGATTTTCGTTCTAATTTGATCTAAAAATGAAGAAACAGATGAGAAATTGCAATTTAGAATAAAAAAATTGACATATTCTATAATAAAATATAATAGAAAGCAGAATTTATGACAAAAAAAGATAAAAATGTGGTTTCTGAATCACTTCGTAACGTAATCCTGACATGTCCTTTCCCTTTGGGCTTCTACGCATAACAGCTCTGATCTCACACAAAGTTATTTGCTCTAATTACGAGACTCACAGTGACACAATATTTCTAAAATGAACACATGGATGTTATAAGAATCCACAAATTAACATTTTAAATGTGGTTAATTCATGAGGAGCGCTTCAGCGATCATTAAAGATTCATTCCTGCACTTTGCTGTTTCTTCTTCTTTTTCATTTCTGTTATGTTAGAGCGGAAGAAAAAGTTTCACTAAAGAAATCAAAGAAGTGAAATTTTTGATAATTTTCAAACAGTTTGATGTATTTTTATGAGAGTCTCCCCCTGCTGGTGGTTAACTATAACGCAGGGTTGGGGTACTTAATAGCAGCTTCATCATTTATGATTTTTATCCAGTTTGTGGTTAAAGCCTGCAGGTGAGAACACCTGAAACCCAAACAGGGCCTCACATAAACACCACTAACCCTAATCAATGAGATAACGCATGTTGTGCACTGGGCTCATGCATAATTCATGGAGATGCATGTTTACTGCTGCATCCATTTAATTTTCATTGCCTGTGATGAGTTTACGGCCCAGTTTGTGAACCCCTATTAGGCGTCTCTCCACAAAGAGGCTATCAAATCTTTTTTTTTATGTAGAATTCATGATGTGCTGGTAAAAAAATGTATTTATTGCTGGTCATGCAGCATTAAATTCAAACAGGCTATGAGCATCATAACTAAACCTCCTTTCTGTTGTTACTGACAAAGTCTTTCCTCTCAAGAAGTCTTTCGGGTTTTAAGTGAAACTGTATGAAAAGCCTCCTGTCAGAAGATTTAAATAAGTGTGGCATCCCCGAATCTCAATAATAATAATTTACTCAAAAAGAATGTTTTTATTTCCTACTGAAAACAGTTTAATCCAATAAACACCATTTGTTGACTGGACATGAACGTTCATAACCAGACTGGACTTCTAATGACCCTCTGTAGGTTTCAGGATGGATTGTTGAGAAGATAGTAGGTAGATAGGGAGGTTTTATTAATTCAATTCAATTCAGTTTATTTCTATAGCGCCAAATCACGACAAGAGTCGTCTCAAGGCTCTTCACAAAGTAAACATTCCAATACAGTTCAGTTGATTAAGCCAATCAGTAAAAGGTTTCCTATATAAGGAACCCAGCAGATTGCATCAAGACACTGACACTAGTCAGTCCCCATACAAAGCAAGCATGTAGCGACAGTGGGAAGGAAAACTCCCTTTTAACAGGAAGAAACCTCCAGAGGATCCTGGCTCAGTATGAGCAGCCATCCGCTACGACTCGCTGGGGGTTGAGAAGACAGAGCAGGCACACGCACACCCCACACCCACACACACGCACACACACACACACACACACACACACACACACACACACACACACACACACACACACACACACACACACACACACACACACACACACACACACACACACACACACAAACAAACAACATCTGGCCCCTCCCACAAGTGGTGAGCTCACGGGAAGCCCGCCAACCTCCGTTAGCTTATGTTAGCTCAGTTAGTTCGTAGATACATCGGCTCAGAGTTTGATGGGTGTCAATCATCTGTTCCCATCCTCGCAGCCCCGCTCTCAGCTCCAAAACGCATGACGCAACCAAGATGGCGGTGGTGGGAACCGCCCACTGGGCTTCAATTCAGCTCTTCAGAAACCCACGTGTGACGGCGTGGAGGATTTTATTCATTATAGAAACAGTCAGTGGTTACAACTCATGAATAAAACCTCAAGTTCTCGGTTAGTCTTGCTGCCTCTTTCAAGCTTTCGAATAAATATTCAGGGTTTTTAACCACATTTATGGGTTTTGATTTCAGCAGGAAGTCAGTCTGTATTAAATATAAATGCATCGACATTTTAATATTGAATCTATTTTTGCCTCATCTTATTAGAATTCAGCACATGGAAAACAGACACATTTCCAGCTTGTTCCCAGTGGCTCTCAATCAAAACAACATTTCTAAATAGGTTTTATCTTTGTGAGGAAAAACAAACAAACAACAGGAAAACCCTGTTTTGTTATTATGTCTCGCTGTGCTGCATCAGGCAGAATTTGGAGGAAAAGGCACTTCTGATATTTCACGCCGTAAACACGAGGTAGGTGCCTCAGCTGAATATAAATAGCAACATTTCATGCCAACCATCATTACACACCAGCATCATTAAACGTTGCCTGAGTCAATCAGACCTCCGCGGAGAGCCTCTGGGAGACATTTGTAATGCCGCAGCGCTCCGACACTCCAGCCTGCAGCTGCCTGGGATCTGATGCTGCATCGTTTCTTTTTTTTTACCATCTCAGTTTCCTACGTTTGTAACGACAGCTGCGTGGTGTGTGTTTGTGTTCTCTTGAAGTCGATGTGCGTCGTGTCGTTACATTTTAACCTCAAGCACCAAAGATGGACTCGTGATTTTCTAACATTTTCTCAATTACAAGGAGATCAGTGTCAAGTGTTGCGGAATGAGACACTTGAACCTTCTGTTACGCATCGGCCCTCTTAATTACATCTGGTGTTAAATCTAAAAATGTTTCCTCTTGGAAAGTGTTAAGAGATTCAGACCTATTTACTGAAGAGTCCTTCAAAAACTTTCACCAAGACGTGACACAAAAACCATCTCTAATGTTAGTGGAGCTGAATCCTAAGAATATTATTTCATCTAAAATGTACCTGTTACGTCTGCCATGTTTTTGTCTTGACCTGCCTTTTAAAGTAACACTAAATAGTTTTTTTAACTTTAAGCTAGAGCTTTACCATCATTGATCTCAGTGATTGTTGGGTTAGAAACTTGACCAGGTTCATATCTGACACCACTCTGCTGCCCTCTGCTGGCCAGATACTGCACTCAACAGTTTTGTGGAGCGGGTAGGTGTTCTAGGGGGTGCTCTTAAACCTGCTTTACGGCTGTTAGCTGTAATGCTAGCAGTTAGCATTTTCAGTTCTCCAATCATCAATAAAAAGCACAAGAAGAAAAAGAAGTTTGCTTTTTCTGTTGGCATCATGGCGAAGCCTGGGAGTAAATGTAACAGAGTAATGTCTTTGGAGGCGAAGCAAAGAGCTAAAACCTAAGTAGGTTGGAGCTAAGCTAGCTAGCTACAAAATCACAGACTGATAGTGACCTGGCTTTGTTGTTCCTGGACTTGTAACTAATATTTTTTTGTCCAACAGTGCAGATATTTTTACTTCATAGTTTATTTTAGTATTAGTTGGCTCATGTTGGTGTTAGCGCGTTGTTAGCGCTAGCCACAGCAGGCTGCAGCATGGTTGTTTATGGTAGTTTTAATTTCACTTTCAACCAGTAGGGCGGAGGAGCAGAAAACTGCGCTGTGTTACTTTAAATCACAACAAGACAGTTTAAACGTCACATACATACATAAATGTTTGTTTATTTACTTTTGCTAGTTTAGTTTCTTTTTTTAGCTTCTTTCATCTTTGGAACATCTCCAAAATAAAACCTTTCGTTTCCAAGGCTGATCTGGAAATGATCTTTCATGCTTTTGTCTCATCTCATCTGGATTACTACGACAGTTTATTAGCTGGTTTAAACACTAAGCAGCAAAACTACTTCCAACTTCTGCTGCAAGGCTGCAGAACCTCATAAACGATCCCATAAGTCCTGGCCTCCCTTCACTAGCTTCCTTCATTCATTTTAACATTTTAACCATAACTTTTAAAGCCTTAAATGGCCGAGCTCCCTCTGGTTTAGCTGACCTGCTTCAGATTTACACTCCCGAACGCTGCCTGAGGTCAAAAAGTTTAAAAAACTTTGAAAGACTTTTTCAGTTTGCTTTTACCTAACTATAGTTCTCGTTTGATTCTATTTTACTCATGATTGTTGCTTGTTTATTTTCTTGCATTTTATTCTCTTTTACTGTGAAGCACTTTGTGATTTTATTCTATGAAAAGTGTTATACCAATAAAAGTGACTTACTTTCTGTCTCTTTTTGTCACTTTCCTTTAAAGCGTTTCCTCTTACAGGCGTCCCAGTCTGCCCCAGGAGCGTGAATTAGTTTGGACAAAGTAACATGATATTTAATGGTGAGGATAAATCCTTATATACCCTGAGTTGGTGTTCAGGTCAAATTTAAAATTCCTTAAATGTCACTGGTGCCTTTCATACGACCCAAAGACCTATAATAGTTTAAAAGTGGGTACTTTTGTACCGGTGCTTCAGGTGTTTGCAGAGTGAAGCTGTTAGGGGTCAACTTTTAGATCCGGCAGCACGGGTCAAACTAAGAAACGTAGTTGTTTTAGGGATTCTTTTCATGCTCCCAACACAATTGCCTGCAGGTTGCTGCAGAAACAAACACCAGGAAATCTCTAGAGGCTAATGGAGCGATCTCAAAACTTTTATTTACCGAGTCTAGATGATAGTGGCCAAAACACAAAAACAAACAGAAAGTATTGAGATGGATAAACTAAAACAGAGGTGTCAGGAAAACATTTAAAACATAAGACATTTACTATTGTCATTGCATTATATAGGAATAATATTGCAATTGCATCTTTTCCTAATAATGTGCACAACTGCACCTGCAGTGTACTATCTTATGATTTGGTCGATTTGGGGACACAAATGAACCTAAAAGTGTATGTTTTGGGTCTGCTGGAGGAAAACCCACACATGCGTGTGGAGAACATGATTACTCCATGCTGAAAGGCTGCAGCTGGGATTCAAACCTGCAGCCTTCTCGTTTGGAGGCAACAGTGCACCACCGTGCAGTCCCAACTCTCTCTTTCACTCCTGTAAACTATCTCAGCTTAAATGCTGCAGCTTGATGCACCTCCACTGTGGGAGAAATTACGTGACTGCATTTCACTCTCCAATGAATTGAACGTTTTGCTTCACTGTCGCTCAAGCTGCGGCAGATGGGAAGTGAAGTCATCAGCATGCGACGCCCAAAACGCTTCAGCTCGGCTGAGGCGTTCCAAGACGGGACGTTGCTATAATTGGACATAATGGAAACAGATGTTGTGTTGCGCAGGACACCGCACCTCCAGCGCAGCGTGGTGCCTGTCAGGTTTCCTGTACAACACAAATGTTATTCCTATAGCATAAATAACTACTCCTCTCACTAATTAAGGTGCAAAAATAGTTTCTTTCAGCAGCTAAATCCGTGCATTTTGCGCTGGGAACATGCAAGATCACAGAAAGGAAAAGACAAACTGCCTTTCATGACAGCCTTGGCATTGCAGCACACAAAATTACCTCTGAAAGGCCACGGGAGAGGCAAAACAATTTCCTGACAAGTGCAAAAACAGAAAGCGAGGGTTGAGAGGCAAAGACTGTTATTATGCAAAGGCAGTACGTTGTCTAGGAAACTCTAGTTGGAAGTCATTTTGCACTCAGCACTAATAAAGCTAATGGGAGGAAGAGGCATCATATCATGGTATGGCAAATTTCTCTTCTTATTAGCTTGCATTTCTGGAAGCGGTGCACGTCTTTTGTTACCACTTCACAGGCTGCTCTATCTGCACAACAGAAATGCTCATATAGCTGCTGTAAGAACTGAGAACGGAGGAGAGATTCACAAGCAGGCGGCAACGGCACAATCAAACCGATGACATCCCAGCTCAGTCACGAAACATAAAAAAGGCACGAACGACAAGATGGAATCCATTATCCCCTCCGCTCCACTCCAAATGAGGCACTGGCAAGCACTCAGAGTTCTCCTCCATGCCTCGTGAAGACTTCTCACAATCAATGGGCTTTAATCACATCCATTTTCCCTCTTTTTTTCCACTTCCATAAAAAGGAGAGAATGTCCAGGCTCGATCAGCGCTAATAACGCTGAAAAGGAGCAAGATGTTCATGTGGGCTGGCAGAAAAAACGCATTATAGGAGGAGAAGGGTCATGAGCTCACATTATCCAAGAAAATGAGGAGCGGCTGAAGGTTCATCTGTTGGTCTGAGTGTAGCTTAACTTTGCTCTGATCTTTAGTTTCATCACAAACCTGCTAACTAGTTTGTTCATTTAAAGGTTGAATATGGAACAATTTAATAAAAAGTTTTTTTTTAATAATACCACGGGGCATTTAGAGGTGTGCAGAAATAAGGTACAGTATTTCCTTTTAAAGCTATATTTTAATTAAAAAATACATCTACCAGCCAATAGAGGGCACCATTGCAGGTTTCTAAATACAGTAAAAAGTACGCTCAGCACAGCGAGGCTGACGCTGTGGAAAATGGTGGACTCAGCAAGTCGAGCAGCTGATTCTGAGCCCAGAAGATGTCGTCATCCTTCTCAGAAGAGGAGCGACCAGAAAAGATCTAAAACCAGAGTGAGTTTAGGTGAAACCTACAACAGATGGACCCAAATTTAAAAAATCATGGCATCAAAATGCACGTGGTGAATTTTCTCATGGATAGGTAAGCTGTTGTTACAACCTCCACACACTAGATGTCGCTGTGGTGTTTGTGTTCCATATTCAACATTTAAGTCTCTTAACTGCAGAGGCTAAAGTGGCTCCACTATCATTTTAAATCCTCGTGAAACATCTAAAAACAGCTAAGAACATATTTACGTGTTTTCTGGCTTGGAATTGTATCTTTAATCACCTGCATAAGCCACATTTTCCCTTCAACTCTACTCAAACATCTTCATTAGGATGAAGCATTATCTGAAAGATTAATTAATCTCTAAGGGCAGCAGGACCCATAAAAAGTTGCTCTGTGAAGAGGAGGCATGGGAGGAAGTCATGTAGTCAGATGAGACCAAAATAGAACTTTTAGGTTTAATCTCCACTCGCCGTGTTTGGAGGAAAAGGAAGGATGAGGTGAATCCCTAGAACACCATCCCTACTGTGAGCATGGGGGTGGAAACATCATGATTTGGGGTGCTTTTCTGCCAAGGGGACAGGAAGACTGCACTGTATTAAGGAGAGGATGAATGGGGCCGTGAGCAACAATCTCCTTCCCTCAGTCAGAGCATTGGAGATGGGTCATGGCTGGGTCTTCCTACATGATAATGACCCAAAGCACACAGCCAGGATCACCAAGGAGTGGCTTCATAAGAAGTAGATCAAGGTTCTGGAGTGTTTTGATTTGGTGCTTTTCATAAAACATCCGGGGCTTGAGCCCAAGTAGCCACCCACTAACACCGCCCCTGGCAGAGCTCATCTCCCGTGCTTCGGTGACTTCACCTCACTGGCGCGGCCGTGCAGCGCACATTCCGCTATTTTTGCAGTCAACAGATCTTTTTGATCTGCTGATTTCAAAAGTAACTCATGAGTTGAAAATGAAGAAGCCAGGCAGCAGTTTTTCTGGAGGATTGAGAGGAGATGCATGTAAGAGACAGACAGCACAGGAAAATAGTTGCATTAAAAACAAAACAAAGTGCTTCTTGAAAAAGGAAATGTAGGTAGATTTATCCCACTACACGTTTATAATAATTTACAAGCATGTAATATTTATTTATTTGACACAATTCAGATCACCTTCAAAGCTCAGTCCTACACCCAGGACCGTTTCAAGTCATTTTGGGGACCAAGGCAAAGTACAGCATAAATGTAGCTTCCCTTTAAGCGGCCGTGTCTCAGAGGTCTGTGAAAACAAACTTCCAACACGGTCAAAAGCATGGGACAAGAGATTTAAATAACAGCTGGGCTTGTTTTACCTTCTTGATCTAACAAACTAACTTCAAGCTGTTGATCTTTATAACAAAGACGTCTCAGGTCCAGCAGATTTCTCCTCCAGCTTCTGGCAACAATAAAACGAGAACACTTGTCAAAAGTGTGAAAGCGTCAACGTGTACATCCCCGAGTTTAATGGGGCTCAGGAGAGGGAGGTGGCTTGTTTTCTGTCCTTTAAAGGTTGCTGCAGTGAAATAAAGCACCGCTTGAAGGGGAGATAAATTGCATGTAGGCAGCATCCTCTGTATGCTATACCCCAGCTCCTGTGATTTGTCTTTTCAAGGTAAGGACCTCTCTCCGGGTGATGGAGCACCTTGAGGAGCCACGTGAATGCAGACGGTGTGACAAACTTATTTTGAATGGATGCTCGCAGACGGACGACCGGTCTGTGAAGCCCCGTGTTCCACGAGAGCCTCTTATGCTGATCCTGCAGCATCAGTGAGATGTTCCAGAAGGACTTTTAGATCTGTGATTTATGCTGAAATGATAAATTTGTAATGGTGTTGATTCACAGCTGAGGAAATAGAGCAGCAAATGAGTTAATGCACTGACGTTGCCCAGTTAAGCTGTTGCACTCAAGTTCATGAGAATAAAAATCAGCTCAGTCGGGAAATCAAAAGGAACATTTTCTGTTTCCGTTCTCAAAAGTAAAGGTGTCTCTGAAAACCCGAAGAGCCTGCAGGACTCGCCCCGTGAGCCGAGCGTGCAAAACAAACAGGAAGTAAAAACAGCAGCATCATTAGGCAATTCTCTTTGAATTATCAGAGCAGCTGAGGGGGGAAACAGAAAAGTTAACCCCTCCCGGCCAGATAAACACGCAGCTTTGCAGCTTGAGTTGATTTTTTCTCTTCGTGCATCTTTAATGTTGCAGGAATTCAGATGTTCTTGTTTATTTCTGGGATTTTTAAGCGTCTGATGCTTTTTAAAAAAGTAAAAGTGGAAAAACAAAAATAAATGAAAGAACTGTTCAATTATAGAAGCTGTGATTTAAAATACCTCAGAAGCACTCGTGGTGGCTTTTGGGATGGATTATTTAAGTCTCTTTGTTGCACGACATCAAAATACATTTTAAACAAATACTTGATGAGAGTGTTAAGAATTGATAGAATGACCTGAATCTGATATGAGTTTGATGATATCTATGTTTAAAACGACCACATGAGGCCACCTGAACCACACCGCGCTCACTCAGGGTGTTTTTAATTATTACTCATGAAATAAAACGGAGCAGAGTTAGTTAAAGAAATAAAAAAGAACAAGTTAAACTTTTAGTTGTTTGCTTGGACTTTTGTTTACTCTGAATGAGATTCTGAGGATAAAAATGTAAAATAAATAACAATAGTTGCAGGATAGAGCCAATGCATAATGAAATATATATGAAAATGTTGCTTTTTGAATCTGAGAGGGCTTTTGTTGGGAGCTTCAGATGACTTAAATTTAAATTCCAGCTGCACATGCTCAGTGTTGTGTTGCACAACTCAAACTAGCCATGACCCTCAGCATGCACTGAGGCAGTTTGCAGCCGGGACTAAAGTCAGCTCTTCCAGGTCTGAGGCCTTGGATCTCAACCAAAGAAAGATGGAGCTTTCCCTCTGGGTCAGGAGCATTTCCTCATCCTGAAAGACTTCAAGCATCCTGCAGGATGCAGAAACCATGCATCCATGCACCATGGTTCATGAGTGGTGGAAGGATGGAGCTTGTCTGCAGTAATGAGGTCTTTGCTCTAAACCAAATACTAAATCTTTCAAATGTACACTGCAAAAAATAATTTCTAGAAGAGTGAAAAAGGCTTGTGTTTAGACATTAGATCTTATTTTTAGTATAAAAAATGTATCTGCAAATACTTGAAATAAGGTAAATATTCTTAAATATGATCAAACTTTCTCGTTTTGAGAAAGAAATCTGCCGATGGGCTAAGCAAGAAGTGCTTAGCTAGAATTCTCAAAATGTTAGATTTATTTCATCATATTTAACAATATTTACCTTTTGTCAAGTATTGCTATTTTTGCATAAGATGTTTTTTTAGACTAGGATTTTTTAACTGCCTTGGAAATTAATTTTTACAGTGTACTTGAGTTTCACTGATGCTGTTAAGTCAGCTAGGCGTGAATGTAGAAGAGCAGAAAGAAAATGGAAGAAAGATAGACTTCAAGTCTCCTTGGATTGGTTCAGAGAGAAGCTGAGATGCTATAATGATGCTGTTAAAAAAGCAAGGAATGATTATTTCTCAAACATTATCTCTTCAGCAGCAGGTGATCAGCGTATTCTCTTTAGGACTTTAAGCTCCGTCCTTGATCCTGTCTCTGGTACCAATGGCATGGAGCCATCAGTGGGAAACTGTGAGGAGTTTGTATCTTACTTTCTAGAAAAAGTTGAAGTTGCGAGGTCGGCCTCCTCTCAGATCTCAGCTGACAATTTGCCTGCTTCTTCTCGCCCCTCTGCGTTTTTAAGCTCTTTTACACAGGTAACCTTGCCTGAGCTGGAGAGGATTGTCTCACGGCTAAAACCTGCTGGCTCTCCACGTGATGTTATGCCAGCTTGGTTTTTTAAGATGGCTTTTTCTGCTCTTGCACCCCCTGTTTTAACTATAATCAATAGCAGTTTAACTTCCGGCACAGTACCAAGGGAGTTTAAACATGCTGTTGTGCGGCCACTATTAAAGAAACCAGGGAGTGACACTGACATTTGTTCCAACTATAGGCCAATTTCAAATTTACCATTTTGTGCTAAAATACTTGAGCGTGTTGTGTATTTGCAGCTTCAGTCCTTCTTCGCCCAGAATGAAATCTTGGAACCATTTCAGTCTGGCTTCAGGACTGGACACAGCACTGAAACTGCCCTCTTAAAAATTTTAAATGATGTGTTTTTAGCAACTGATGCTGGTGAGGCAGTGGTTCTGCTGCTGTTGGACTTGACAGCGGCATTTGATACTGTTGACCATCAGATCTTGTTGAATCGCTTGGAACATTGGGTGGGGCTCTCTGGTTCTGTGTTAGA
>SSNS01000007.1:558321-635913 GCA_006937985.1 Aphyosemion australe | reverse complement strand
GCAGTTGGTGAATTGTTTACAGGATGTGACTCAATGGATGGGGTCCAATTTCTTGACTTTGAATGAGGGCAAAACTGAAATAATAGTTTTTACCCCAAATAACAACCAGCCCCATAGATTGGACCTTTTATCGCTGCGACCCTATGAGATAGATTCTGCTTTACGATTTGATGCTCAGGTAAATTCTGTGGTTCGTTCATGTTTTTACCAGTTGAGGCGCTTATCTAAGATTAAGTCGATCCTCACGCAACAGGAATTAAAAACTGTAACCAATGCCTTTGTCATCTCCAGATTAAATTATTGCAGCGCCCTGTATGCTGGCCTGAGCCAGTCCTTATTAACTCGACTGCAGCTGGTCCAGAACGCTGTGGCTAGGTTTCTTTTTGGAAGTGGGACCATGTCACGCCCCTTCTAGCTGCTTTGGACTGGTTACCGGTGAAATGTTGTATCCTCCACAAGATTTTGGTTTTTGTTTTTAACTCTTTGTCAGGAACTGCCCCACCATATTTAACTTCGCTGCTGACCCGTTATGTTCCCCCAAGATCGCTACGTTCGGGTCAGAGTGACCTCCTAGTGGTACCGCGGTCAAAGCGCAAGTCCAGAGGTGATCGTGCCTTTTCGGTTTTGGGTCCTCGACTTTGGAACCAATTGCCACTAGAAATAAGAAAGTCCACATCGTTGCCCACTTTTAAAGCCAAGCTTAAGGTTCACCTTAGATCTGTTTCTTAGTTTTTACTTGTCTTTTAATTTTTTGATCATTGTTTTTATTGTTTTTTAACTATTTTATCTTTGCATGTTTTATTTTTAGAATGTTCTATTTTTGTATTTTATTGCATAGTTGTTTTATTGTGTCCTAGTTGTTTTTAAATTATGTTCAGCACCTTGGGCCCCCTTGATTGGGGGTGGGAAGGGGCTTTACAAATAAAATTGAATTGAATTGAATTGAATTGAAATTCCTCCATGACGGGGTTCAGCGTAGACCCGCTGCTCCTCCACATCAATCCTCCACATCAGCGGAGGTGGCTCAGGCATCTGGTGAGGTTTTCTGGGCACATCGTACCGGGAGGAGACCTAAAGGAAGACCCAGAACACGCTGTAGGGATTATGTTTCTTTTCTGGCGTGGGAACGCCTTGGGATTCCCCCGGAAGAGCTGGCCCAAGTGGCCGGGGAGAGGGAGGTCTGGGCCTCTCTGCTTAAGCTGCTTCCCCGCGACCCGACTCCGGATAAGCGGACAATAATGAACGGATGGACTCCAGCTGTGGTGCGGTGTGGACATGGGTGCAGAGCACCGGAAAGTTCCTGCATGAAATCCGTTTTTTCCAGACGTTGCATACAAATTGTCATGAAATTACAGAAATGACACGAGCCGGACAGGAAGTGAGACGTGTTTCAGCGAGGTTCATCTGGTTTATTTCAAAATAAATCCCATGTTGCATCATGTTTGACATCTTTTGTTTTATGAATGACTGATTTTAGTTCACAGGGTTTGAAAGTTCACCTTATTTTTACAGGTATGCCTTTAAATGTATTACGTCAAATTTCTAATCGATTGGAGCTCTTATGTGGTGTGAACGGTATTCCACCTGGCAGCTGTACAGTTACCGGACCACCACCGTAAACATTCACTGTAAAACAGGCTTAGAAGCTCATTTTACCACAATGACATAGAGATCAATACGCTTCCAAGGTGTTTGCCAAAAGATGCAACGAGGATTTGAACTCTTCTTTAAACCGGAGGTCAAATATCAACACTCTGATGAGGATCTCTTACTGTAAATGACTTCCTCTCCCAGTGCAGACCTGCTGGGGAGAGATAAACTGAGCTAACAGGCACACACACGCACACACACACACACACACCCACACAGCCTGGAAGGCCTGTTGAGGACCTGCTATCCTCTCCTCAGAGCCACAGAGGCAAATCTAAGTCTGCCTGGATCCCACTCGTTTTCCAGCAGATAGTGCAGAACCAGACGCAGCTCTCCACCCTGCAGCCATGTATCACTACGCTAACACACAGTGCAGCGAACGCTCAAGTCAGGGGCAACAGGATGAAAGAGAGAATTCACTGCTGGAGCTGTTGGGAGATTGGGAGGAGGATTTATTTTTATTTTTTTATTGAAGCCCTAGGTGACGTTTTATGCACACAAGCAATAACCAGCTAAGAGTATAACAGCTCCAGCGAGGCTCCCCGACAAACTCGCAGCACAGCTGAAGCGCGGTAATGACTCCTGGTCACTGAAGACTAGAAAGATCCCTTCTTGTTTTGCACATGCTGAGTGTCAGCTGGTGCCTCTCACACTTTAGTGAATAAACAGCGTGCATGGGGAAAATTGATTCATCACCAGAGGACTGTCTGCATGCTCAAATGCTCCTGCTTGCTCCCCTGCCTACTCAGCATATTGATTCAGAAACAGTACAGCCACCTGAAGTGAAAGCTTAAGTGTGATACACTCCCAGAGAGCCAGAGATGGATCATTTAAAGGGAATGGAGGTGGACAGGGAAGGCTGAGTACTGCTGATTGGTTAAATATGACGATCATCAGGCAGCAGAACGAGACACAAATAGAGTGTTGAGTCTGAACAGATGATTCAGACAAACCTGAAATAAACACGGCTTTCTTTTTAATGAAAATCCCAAATTCAGTATCTCAGAATATTAGAATATCATGAAAAGGTTCTATATTGATACTATACTGGTGCCACACTCTAATCAGCTAATTAACTCAAGACACCTGCAAAAGCCTTTAAATGGTCTCTCAGTCTAGTTCTGTAGGCTAAACAATCACGGGGAAGACTGTTGACTTGATACGACCACTGACACCTTGCACAAGGAGGGCAAGACACAAAAGGTCATTGCTAAAGAGGCTGGCTGTTCACAGAGCTCTGTGTCCAAGAACATTAATAGAGAGGAGAAGGGAAGGACAAGATGTGGTAGAAAAAAGTCTACAAGCAACAGGGATAACCACTCCCTGGAGAGGATTGTGAAACAAAACCCATTCAAAGATGTGGGGAGATCCACAAAAAGTGGACTGCAGCTGGAGTCAGGGCTTCAAGAACCTCCACGCACAGACGTATGCAAGACATGGTTTCAGCTGTCGCATTCCTTGTGTCAAGCCACTCTAGAACAAGTATGATCACTTTGTTAAACTTGAGAATAAAATGTTAAAAATGGAAAAATGTTACAAAAACGCAAAAAAATGTCTTGTTCTATCGTATTATTATCATATTATTACACTTTAGGTTTGAAACATTGAATTTTTAAGACTTTATCTCCTTCCTAAATGCATTTTATTTTGCATTTGCTTATAAATAATAAAGACAAAAGCAGAAAAAATGTAGTCCGACTTTACTGAAAAAACGTGACAGCCTATTTATTTATTTATTTATTTTCTGCTCGCCTTCTGTATATTTCCTGATAATCCAACCTCATTATTGTCCATCATAGCAGGGCCTACCAATGTATCACAAAATCAGCAAGATAAATCACCGGAGCAGAACTTTAATTTGAACCAGGGAGGGAATCATCTGAAACATACAGGGCAGTGGATGCTGAGGACCTGAATTAGGAAACAGAGCCACCTGTCTTCACCTGGTTTCACCTTTTCACCGCAGGAGGACTCGGATCTCTGACGGGTCAGGACAGGTTCAGACGTCCTCCTGCAGAGCGCTCTATCAGCATCTGTTCCTCCTTTTCTATGGAGTCTGTATGAAACATTTCTCATGTTTCCACAAAATAATTGTATCTACCAGTAAAGGTGATGCGTCTTAAATAATAATTGCTTTACTAAACATTTACAAAAGAAATCAGAAATTTTTACGACCGATTTTAGCCGATGAATTGAAATAAATATAAAAAGTAAAAGCATTCAGTGTTTTATGTCAAATACTTTCTTTGTTTTTACTCATCATTCAAAAGGTTTTTGGGATAATGTTTACCAAGACCCAATTTAAACTACTCTAAATGTTCTCAGTCATTAAAGGAACACTTGGTAGTTTTGGCTTGTTTTTAGCACCCTCTAGTGTTCGTTAGCGAAAGCAAAAGTGAAACTTATCGCCTCGCTGTGCGAAACAGTCTTTCGCTTTTCCCGAATTTTTTCCTGATGTAATCATCCACTTTGAAGTGTGCACTGCACAAACGAAAGGTTTTGACTCGTTCCAGCCGAGTATCCTTGGAGTAGCCGACTGCTAAAAGCCACTGATGCCTTAGAGAAACGTCCTTAGCAGGAAAAGTGTCAAACCGAAAAGGTGATCCTGTAACATCCTTATTGTTACAACCCGGGAACCTGCAGGTACGCACCATGGCTCGATATATTTAAGAAAATCTACTTTTAAGTGACTTTAGAAGTTGTTGTTTCACTCATACAGCCAGGATTAGCAGCCAGACACGACGCCGTTCTATCTCCGCGGTGAGCGGCGCAGGGATACCAATGACAAAAAGTAGTCCCGTTGTAATGTGACGTCATAAATGTATCTGCTTTGTTTGTGAGATGTAAATTAGCCATGGTTTCAGAGGCTAATCCTTTTGTGAGGCTAAACGGCGCAGATACATCGCCCCCGAAACTAGCCAGAACTACCTTTCTGAATCACTTCTCTCCTGAGAATCTCTGAGCAGGGGGGTGTGTGTGAAATGGGTCAAAGTTTACAGAGCACTGGGTGGGTGAAGGAACACATACAACCTCATGTCTAAAAAAGTGAACTTTTCCTTTAATCTAACTGCTGAAATCAAATCAATCTTTATTTATAAAGCGCTTTTCATACATTAAGTGCAACACAAAGCACTGAACACAATGGTCAAATTCCCACCCCTCCCCCACAGATCAGCATCCAAGATCCCTTATATCTCCCTCTTCCCACCCCCAATCCCATCCCATGCGCACACACACACACACACACACACACACACACACACACACACACACACACACACACACACACACACACACACACACACACACTCACTCAAGAGCTAAAATGAAAGGACAACTGGCTGAGTACAGATGTAATAGGCAACAAAGTAAAGGGAAACGCCATCAAAAGGAGCCAGCTGCACCGAGAGCAGCAGGAGTGGCAGCGGCCGCCCGGGCACCACCACATGGCCACCAAGAGGAGGCAAGAGAAGCTCCCAGGCAGCCACAGCCAGCCGCCCGTCCCGGGGCAGCTGGCCCCCACAGAGGAGACACTGATTGATAACAAGTAGAAGATCAAGTTAATACAATACAAATAAGTAATACAGGTAAAGACAAGTTAAAATTAGTATATAAGATAATAGATGTCATTAAAGTAAAAGAGTAATAGAACAATGATAAAATATATAAAAGATGGTTAAGCAGGCTAAAATAGATCAGATACAGCTAAAAACTATACTAAAAAGGTCAGTTAGCTAAAAGCTATACTAAAAAGGTGAGTCTTGAGCCTGGCCTTAAAAACATGAACACTCTCTGAGGTCCTCTAGCAGACCATTCCAGAGGTGAGGGCCATCAAACTGAAATGTAGCCTTTCGTATTTTTGTGGTCACCTGCATTTGAAATAACTTAGATATTGCTGCTAACATTGAAAATATGTATATATTAGCGTTAAGCCTATTTAACTGTGTAGACATAAATAATAAAGCATTATAGACTAATTTCATATCAACTGGCCTAAATAAAGCATCTACGTTCTCCTGTCTGCAGGAATTAGAGGTGATTTGCTGGAGAACTGAAAAAGCCTATAGCTGTCAGGAAATGACATTTCACATGTATGTGTCCGACGTACAAGAACGAATATCCGCTTTGCCCCAGACCCTAATGTCAACTCGGCTGAAATACCCTGACTGAAATGCCTAAAAGCAAAAGCCACCCAAACCCTGCAGGTCTCCTGCCTCGTGTGTCTGTGTATGTTGTTTTGATCTTAACCAAAAGCGAGGCATGTGATGCAATAAAGGAATCAGACAGGCATCACATTGACTATCAGCTCATTTTATGTCACTGCAAGACACCGAGCCATCACACCTCCCGGCTTCTTGACAGCGAGCCTTTTTCATACGAGCCTCGAATTTGTGCAGCAGGGAAAATAATTGCCCTCCTTGCCAGGCAGTGTCATTAAGTCAGGAATAGTGAAACATGCCATCCGGGTGAAATGATAGGACACACAGGAGGGAAGTGGCAGACCGCTCGGTCCACGGAAACCTGTGCTGAATGCCAAATATTTCAGCTGTTTACTAAAAGGACGGATGGTTTAGAGAGCCTGGACTGGAGCTGTGAGGCGATTCGGTCACGTTGGTTTTATACAGCTGACATGTCGGCATGACGTGGAAAAATATCCTTCTGATTTGGACTTTTGAGATTCCAAAAACAGCTTCACTGTTTCCCAGTCAATATATGATGCTTTAATCGCTCCTGAGTCTATATTATACTGAGATGTTTTAAAATAGACAGTAGGCTATGAACTCTTTGATTTAAATAGCTTTATTCAAAGCTTTAATTGCATGTGATAAAGCCTGCAGGGAATTGTTTTATGGCTCCGTTCAAAATGTTTGAGTCCACATCGTTTTAGCTCAGACTACCAACATGTTGCAGCAAGAAACTATCATCAGTAAAAGCTGCTCAACACCAAGCAGCAATAATAACTACAGGGATATAAGAAAATATTGATACATATGAAATATCGCAATGTTTTGTGTTACGATACTGAATTAATAGTTAAAACATTTTTGTGTGATGCAATTCAAACTCCGACTGCTAGGTGGCAGCGGTTTTCACCGCCTTTGTTCTGATGGAACGAGCTCTCGTGGTATCGCTGTTTTCAAATAAACGTTAGTCTAAAAATGGTAAACATTTGTTTCAGAATTAGACACCAAGGTTAGCATGGTTAAAAGTTATTCAAAAATTTGGGCTTATTTGGAAATTACACGTGAAACACGAAACAGGTTTGTGTGCAACACCACTTTGAGGGAAAAAGTGATCAAAACTGTATTTCTTGCTAAAAACTGATAACATAAGTCTTGATTAGTCCTCCAAAAATAAATCAAATATACGATAATAAAATTGTTGTTTTTGGTATTAAATACATATGCAACATTTGCTGTCTGCACATTTTTCTTCATTGCAAATGTTTATTTGCCAATAACCCTGTACTAGATTCATTAAACCAGACAATTTTAAAAGATTAATAAAAAAGTTTGAACTTTTTAATAAATTTAAATGGTCAACAATCAACAGTGTGTCACAAGAGAATACAGCTGCAGAAATGTTACATAAGGAGGGATGGAAGTAAGAAAAATAATGAGCATCTTTTTTCAGTAGGGCCACTTTTAATGCACACAGCATTTAAACATTTGTACAATAATCATCTGTAGAACAAGCAACCGCTGACAGTAAAAAGAATATTATTATAGAAAACAGTCACTTCCTTGGAGTTTAACATCCGTCTGTTTCATTTGTTTTTGTAAAACTTTGAGGAACGTTGCAGCTAAACACAAAGCTGCAAATAAAAAAGACTTGAGTTTAAATTAAAAATTGGTTTCTATTTTATTTTTAAAGTTGTGACGGCAGCAGTAACAACAAATAATACTGAAAACATGTCAGTCATGTGAAAGACCACTTCTGCTGTTGCTGTGGGAGGAAAAATAGTGTGTTTTATTACAAATAAAAGATCACATGTTCAACTCAATAAAAAAGGACCAACAGGGAAAAACGGGATGAATAAACAAGCGAACGCATGAAAAGAGGTTCAGGAGAATGTTTCACGCCGCCGATCGTCGGCGGATGACGAATGTTCCTCTCTGCAGCTGTCCCAGGTAGATCCTCATCTTTGTACTGTCGCTTGTTTTCCTCACCCAAATCTGGATAGAAACACAGAAGAGACGCTGTTATTGGGAGCAAAACGCTCCACCGTACATATTACAGAAAATGTCTTAAATGCATGTTTCTTTGTTTCCCCTACAGCATTGAAACCATCATAAAAACAAGATTATCCCAAAATCTCTGGGATGCATTCTCTGTTTCAGTGTTGAGCTGAGCGATGACTCTGGTGGAACAGGATCTGTTGCATTGCAGATGTTGCATTTAGGTGGTGCTAGAGCACATCTGGATTTTTGTATCCATTATAAATCCAAAGTAAATGACAACAATGACAATAATTCAGCATCTCAGCAGAAAGAAAAAGACTTACGCTTCCAGTAAAAAGTAGAATAAACATCAAACACCATTTAGCATGCTGACATGAAAGTAAAATCTCTAATTAAAATGAATTTTCAGCCATTTTGATGTGTGTTTATGTGTAAAATGACTAAATTACCCTTTATGGAAAGCTTCCTGAACAGCCTCAGTTCAGAGAAACAGAGTTTATATCCATCTGGACTGATGCTAAAGGCTAGTCTGAGCACACCGGGACTAAAGTGAATTTCTGCAGATGTAAATCAGAACCAGTCTCAAAAATTTCACAGCTAATGTCAATTTAGCATGATGGCGTAGTTGGTGGCACTGTTGTCTCGCTGCAAGGTCACGGGTTAAAAACCAGGCTCTGGTCGTTCGGCGCACTTAGCATGATCTCTGGGTTTTCTCCGGAGACTCCGGTTCATGCCCTTAATGCAAAACTGAAGGAGCTGTAAGGGCCGTGATATACTTGCTGTTTAGCGACGCGTACGTGTGTTTAAAATGGCCGCCACGTGTAGCTTGCGTTGATTTGAAGCGTCATTTGTGCGCGTCCCCCAAAAGTAACGCGCCCGAATGCTGCAATATACGAGCAACCGGTAGGTGGAGTTGACAAAACGAGCGAGGCACACTCACCATGGTGACTCCATCTCTGGTTTAGAGGTCTTTCACACCATCCAAGATACCGCTGCTGTCCTTTTTTCTGCCGTAATCTCAAAATTAACCAGTTTTGAGCTCTTTTATTGACGCCATGTTTGTTTTGGTTGTACCGGCTCTCTATCCGGTCCAAGTACTCTCGTTTGCCCCCTAGTGGAACACTCCGGTACTACAATCAGTGCAGCGCTGTATAGCAGCAAGTATACGAACAAAGACGCAGCCTGCGCCAACGCGAGGTTAAACAGCAAGTATATTCCGGCCCCAAGGGTTTAACGTTGCATGAACTGCTTTGGAATTTTGGTGAATGGGGCCATTTAAAGAAAATGACAATAAACGGTCACCTTGGCCGAACTCAGACTAGCCGTTAACATGTCAGTCCTATTTCTCCAGGAAAATGCCATTCTGGAAGCGAACAGGCAAGCTGGCAGTAATTTATTATCATGAACACAGCTGATGTGTTTGATTTAGTGATGAACCGCTCCTGTAGACACTAATGAAGGCTGAGGAGACGTTTCAGCAGTTAGATTAAGGTGTTAAAAAGATGAACGCACAGCAAGAACTTTCGGTTCCATTTTTACGACCGTTAATTAAAATGGACACTAGGGGGTGCTAAAGGCAAGCCAAAACTGCCAAGTCTCCCTTTAAATATATAGTTTTATCATGTATTGCTGTAATAAACCAATCTGCATCTGAGATGAATGATAAATATTCCACGGAACATTCAGATAATGAACAAAATAATCAAAACTATATAACTTTTTGTTTCTGACAAACATTTCTTTAAAACAAATCCCTTTCTGACATCTTTTAGGACGTTTTGGTTCACGAGGACTAAAACTCACCTCGTTGGTTCCTACGGAGCTGATGACACAGCTGATCTTTGTGTTGTCTTTTGATTCCAAGTAGATGGCTTGACTCTTGTGGTACCTGTCACCAATAAAGTCAAAATGAATGCTTCAGCGTTTCTCCTGAGACGGAACCAAGTTGATAATTGGATCGAAAAAGTCAAAACAAAAGTCTGTTACACTTTTAAGACTCCAAACCATCAAAAGGACAGAAATACAGAGAAGAGCCTCACTGAAAGCGTTTGATCATTAAGAGCCCACTGAGGAATAACGACACGTGTTTCTGCCTTCGGCTCTTGGAGGAGGTGTTCCGGTTTTCTATAGACGGGCATTAATGAGACTTCAAAGACAAGTGCCTCACAACCTCTCAGCTTTCCGTCTCCATCAGCAGCTCATGAGAGAATTTAGAAGAGAGTTTATGTTCTGACATGTCTGATGCAGCTCTCGAACAGAAGGGTGTCGAAGCAGCGTCTGGTCAAGGTCTCTTATTATCTTTACTCAGGTAGCAAAGCAGCATGCAGAGCTGATTTTCTATGCAGACGTGCTCCTGAACACAGATTTTAACAGTTGGATTCAACCACCAGCTCATACTCGGTAATGTCAATATGTTATGTAGCTCAGACCACAAAAAGAGGCTTCTATTCCAGTTACTGAAATACAAAACAGGTCTGCTTGTGTGGCAACGGGGCCATCTAGTGGTGACAAAAGCTGTAGGCAACAGCATCCACCTTGTTTTTGAGTCAGCTCTTGGAGAAACGATTTTGTTCACAAGAACAACAACAGGTATGATTTTCTGAACAGTAATAATTAAACGTGCGTTTAGACTGTCGTTATTAACATAAAAGTGCCATCCTGCTGTTTGTGTTTCACCTGATGTAGAAACTAAAACCCAGGCTTGGTGATGAGGGATTTAAGGCTCTGATTCAGCTCTCTGTCAGCTTTTAAGTAAATAAGATTGTGTCCCACCTCTTTCAACAAAACACGACAAACCTTGTTACTATATAGGTACTGACAAGCCTCAGAGCTTTTAAGACTGGTTATTCCCTCACCGTCGGACACGACTGAGTTCAGAAAGTAGCTAAAATGCAACTGTACGTTAGCTTTGGAAAGATTTTAAACTCCTCCCCCCACCCCTCTGGTGCAGTAGGCAGAAGGAGTGTGAAGCTTGGATTATGCTCGACGGATCCGTGAGGTCCGTACGGCTCCATGCGGCCAAATTACGTAATTTCAGCAACCACACCCCTCCGTGTGGCCTAAATTTTTCACACTGCGCACCTAGGAAATTTTCTAACTGTGCGGGCGGTCCCGCGCAGAAAAAACATGGCGAACTGGCAAGAGCTCTTACTGGCGGAGGTTCGTAAGTAAAGACATGTTTATGATTCAGCCCATAAAGATCACCGCGATTGAAATATTAATTCTCGGCGAGAAATTGCTGTCACAGTCGGAAAAGACGAGGACGCAGTGAAAGAATGTTGTAAACAGTGATTTCTACTTCTACTATGGTGCAGTGTTGTATGCATGCCGTAGAGCCTTATGCCGCCCCCTACAGTCTGGAAGAATATTCGCTCACGGTGGAGACAAGCCGCAGAAGGTATAAACGCCGCAAAAGTCGTCTTGGCCTGATTCCACGCGGAATGTACATGCGTCAAGCATAACCCGAGCTTAATGGTGTTCACACGTTTTCCGTCTCTAAAAGCCCATAAAAAGAGGATTAGCGCAAAGGGATCGCATCGTTTCACTGTAAACGAACGTGGACCGAAATATGCTAGCATTTTTCGCACAAAGCCTGATGGGTCGTAGGAATAAGGTGGATACCATGTGACACAAAGGAGGAAATGCCTGTTTTGATTTTACCATCTTTTATCGTAGTAAAGTTTCCCTTCGTCAATGCGGGCTTCGTAACGCTGAGAGGGATTCTCCATGGGCGCAGACGGGATGTGCTCTGGAGACGAAGGAGACACTAAAGACGGACATACAACCGGTTAGTGACAACTTACCTGGAAAGAAAATACACCAAGACAATACTGGTGAAGGTTCTCAGTCATCCGGGTCATGGTGATCCAAAGGGGTTTGAATGAAGGCAACTGGACTTGTTTGGTTTCTTGAAGACGTTTCGCTAAACGTCTTCAAGAAACCAAACAAGTCCAGTTGCCTTCATTCGAACCCCTTTGGATCACCGAAACAATGCTTTACAGAACCGTTTTGACACATTACTGGATCATTTTAATCAGACAAACTGTTTATTTCAAAGCTATTCAAACAACATTCGCCCAAAAATACCCCACAAGGTATTGTTATGGATAATTAGTTCATGCATTATTTCTAGGTCAGAAAACGCGTTTGCAACGGTCGCCAGGCAACCGGATGAAAAAGAACCAGCGACGAGTAAATGTACTTAAAAATGTTGCCGTCAGCTATGAAAAAGTGAAGCTTTCATCACATTCAGAACATGCCACACGATGAGGTCCAACATACCTGGTCGTTTTGGTGACTTAAGCTGTAAGGAAAATGTGTAAAAATGTTTAAAAAACAAATACAAACACACGAGAATCAGCGGTGATGCATAAACTTCCCACAAACCTTATTAAGTGTTCTTAAATCTTCCATTATCTGCTCATCTGTTAACAAATAATTTAGCTGAGGTTTGAGGAGTTAAGGAAAAGTAAAGAGATCCGGTGCGATCAGTACAAATCCTGAGCAGAATTAAATCAAGACTAATCCCAGATGTTATCTGAAGGATATCTGGTGCTGGTTTTCTTCGCTTGTCTGGAATTGGAACTGGATCGTTGGGCCGTCTCCTCAGCTTCCGAGTCATGATTGGTTTCACTTCCATTGAGTCTGTGGGTGAGAAAAAAAGAACAGATTTTCTGTTAACGTTGGGGATGTTCCGATCACGTTTTTGCCCTCGATCCGAGTCAGGGTTCTTTGATTTTGGTAATCTGCCGATATTAAAGTGACGACGCGTGGTTTTTACCATTAATCTCTGGAAATATCCATCAAAATGTCGATGAAAATGAATTCAATTATGTCCAATCACTGAAAAATATTGGCGGCTTTGCAACATATAACCATAAAATCGGATCTAAAATACATAGGGCGCCATATTAGACGCCATGTTCTCCTCTACGTGAGCCGGCTCGGGGTCCTGCGCCTGCTGATGACATCACACTAGATGATTGGCTGGACGTACGACTTACGGAAGTTACGTTACCACGTTCAAAAACATTTAGGCAGTAAGAAACATGAATTTAATAACAAAACTGTTAAACTCTTTCCAAAACCTATGTGAAAGAACGGAATCGAAAAAGAGATGCAATATTTTGGTCGAGTGGTATTGCCGTAGTGTGACATCATCAGCAGGCGCAGGACCTCGAGCAGATCCGGAACCTACACCGCCAGAAAACTAGCATCAGCGTTGCATTCTCTCCATGAAATTAACTGAAGGACTATCAAAGTCTGAGGAGTCACGCCGAGGTCGCTGCTTTCTGCTCGACAGCCAACATTTACCGTAATGTTTATAAACTAGCGACAGTCACGGCGATATGGTGTAATACTACCCTGAAATGTATGTACTATCACCAGGAAACTACACACTGTCTCTTTAAGTCCCGATACAATACTTGAGCAATGCATTAAAATAAGAAAAATGGAGAACACATCCACGCTATCCTATGAGTGAATACTGAGATTCCAGCCATTCATAACTGTTACAACTCCACACTGCATGACCCACGTCAGAGTAACCCTCTGCGCATCGGATGTCATGAAATTAGCTTAACGTGATAGATTTTATCTGGGGAAGAAAAAATTATTAGTAAATGGTCCAGCCCTAGATGAAATTCAAATGACTTTGAATGAATTGTACATTTATTTAAAATGAAGGTGCCTGTGTGACATTTGAGACATACCGCTCTAATGAACAGATCGGTCGACTCGATAAAACTCATAAAGACAAAATCCTACATGTGTGTTAACCGTACCAGAGCTTCTAAAGCTCAGACTGAGAGAGAATGGCACTAAGGTGAATGTTTGACAATAATGATGCATTTAATCTGCTGATGACTTTATGTATATAATTTCTCAAGACAATTGCATATCGCAATTCTGCCAAAAGATAGAGATACAAGTCTTGGTCCGTATCGCCCAGTTCTGTATTAAATGTATAAGAACTCATATCCACTCATATTTACATTTTCTCTCTCTCTGCAAATTCTGGATTATTAAACATTCTTTGGGTTCCTTACCGCCCGTCAGCTCCATTGTTAACTTCTCATTCTCAATCATCTTTTTCTTTTCCTCCAGCTCTGCGATTAGATTTTCCTTCAGCTCGACCTTTTTATCATCAAACTCCTTCACTGCTGCCTTCTTCTCTTTGATGTAGTTCCTCTCCACCTGTTCCGTCTGGCCAAAAGGAAAGAGACAGGACAGAAAAGCGATGAGTGCTCTGAAATCCTAAATAAGTAAGTTGATTTGAAATAAAACAGCACACGGCAAATTGTTGAGCGTGCTCACCTCAAGCTGAAGAAATAAATCTGTAAAGTGAAAATTAAAACACCATTAAAAACTCTTTAAAAACGTGTCCAACAGAACTAAAAACAATTAGCATATTTTGTGCTTTTTTGATAAACAAACTCATGTTAGACGAGACTATAAGTTTGCAAAATGTTCATAACCTCCTTTATGTGGCTCAGATTTTAAAAAATCCAAACAAATAAATAAATAAACACAGGCTGCACGTTTTGTCCCCAGATGGCGGTGCAGCTCAGATTCAGTATGAAACAGAATAGAGGAAACTAACAAACAGCTGATCGATCATGTCAAGTGGGTTCTTGCCTGCATTTCTGAGTCTCTCTTTGTACTGCTGGTCCAGCTTCTTCATCCTTTTCTGGTACTCCTGCAACGTACCTGCAGAAGAAATAAGAATAAAAAAAATGTGCTGTAGACAAGATGATTAATCTTGGAAGCATGCTGGTTTTACTATTCAGATAGTGACAAAGGTAAGCTCTTTTAAACTGCCTTTGTGGGCAAATGCATTTTTAACCTAACTTTTGTTATTTATACCTTCTTGTAATTGCTGTAGTTGTCTTTTCAGAGAGGCCAGCTTATCCTGGTACATTCTGCGAAAGAAACAGATCACAACAAATGTCATAAATACAAGCAGAAAACTAACCGTAGATCCTTACTTTAGGGGAAAATTCTATTTTAAAACATCTTACTGTTCCTTGATTTCCACATAGTCATCCTCATCATGCTTGGCAAGATCTGTCTCACTGGCATCTTCAGTATCTGAGAAAAAGCATGACAGAGGAGCAGACCTAATTTTAACACTAAAACCTGATCAGTTGTTGAGTCTGCGAGCAGAAATGTGCGACACTGAGTTTGACACAGGCAGGAGAGGTGTCCTGTGTGGACGGACGTGCGTGGCACTGGTGAGATAATGGTGAACACCCTTCTCGGGATGCCCTCCGGTTTGTTTGATTAGGAGAACACGGGAAACCCGCATTAGCCGAATGACAGCAGAAAAGTTCGGCTACAAAGCCGACTTCTCCAGCAATGCACTTGAGTAAGTTCGACGAAAACACATAAACACGACGATCAATAAAGGTGAGAGCTAGTTTGGATGTGACGCTTTTGCCGCATGGAACGATTAATCAGCAAAGTGCCCGGCGTATTTATTGTTTCTGTCAAACCAATGACAACTCTCTCAAAGCGACGCCGACGACTTTCATCTGTAACACACGACGATTTAAAAACTCGGGAGTGAAGTGTATAGGCGCTGGCTGACTTGGATCAGTCTGCTTTTCCTTAATTTAAACCCTGGGACAAATAGGTAAAATAAGGCCCAGTTAAGCTGACACAGCAGCTTTCATTTTCAGTTAGCATTCGTGTGCTAGCTGGTTAGCTTTGATGTTTAAAGATAAATGAAAAGATCCAATACTGAGAAAAATAAGGAATAGTCAACGATGTTCGCATGAAAGTCGGTGTCACGATAAAAGCAAACCTTGTAGTGTTGTCATGACCTTGATTTCTTCTGGTTGTCTTGTTTCACTGCTATCCGTCCGGTCTGACTAGTGAAAAGGGCAGAGCAGTGGTCAACCTGTCAAAGCTAACGTTACGTAGCCGACTGGCTAATTAACGATGTGTTCGACGTCTGGGAAAAAAACTGGAGGAACAAATAGAAAGTGCAGGACACGCTGCGTCCCGAGACCTGTAATGATATTAATTTAGCTTAAACACACTGACTTCAACTTAAAAATAATAGTGAACGTGTCCTGTGTATTGCTCAATCTCATCTGGTGGTAAAATACGGTTGTTTTGCAACCACACATGAGCAAAACGTTATTGCTGAACTACCAGAAGCCCGTGTAGCCATTTTCCCGACTGCTATTTCATGTCAAATTTGTAAAAAGGAATAAACGATCACGCTGGCATTACAGCAAGCGTTTAGATTTTGAGTGTTAGTAATTGACTAAACAATAAACTCAACCAGAAACGCCCTTTTTGCTGGTGGGTGGTTAGCATGGATAGCTAACTATTGTGCGTATAAGGCAGAAACTGACTCAAAGATTCCAAACCTTCCTGCTTAAGGTTTCGAACAAAACGTGAAAAAACCAATTCGCAAGGATTTTTTTCTGTTCAAGAATGGTGGATTTGTATAACATTTGCCCTAAAATATAAATAGATACACTGAAGCAACAACCGCGTATTTCCGTTTCTGCTCCAGCAAGTAGACAGTGCCCGACGGTCAGTGTTGTCGTGTATTTCTGTACCTTCTTCCGAATCTCTTCCCCGGAAACTCCGATCATCGTCTTCATCTACACTGTCGAGCTCTTCTTCATCATTGTAATAATCCACTATGGGTGAAATTAATGTAGAAGCCATTTGCTCGTACGGACAATCTAAACAAACACAAAATAAACAATCGATTTGTTTTTGCAGCCTGCTTGAAACTGCGCCCACAACTGGTAGGACCCCCAGTCACCAAGGTGTCTAAGTATATGCCTGGTCAAAATCTCTATTTAAAACCCAAAAAGAATATGTTTTTTGAATAATTAAATCTTCAGTAGTCTAACTCAGAATTGTATAACGACATTCAAGTGACAGAAGTTTTTTCTGCAGTGAAACAACTTAAGCATTTGATCATCATGAAATCAGGCAAACCGTAGACTTCGCATACCGTGATGGATTTGTTTTTTCTATTTACATTAAGGTTTATAACAATTATTACAAACTCAGGGAGTCTGTTGCACCTATGAGCAAAATTAAAGTTAAAAAGTTAAAGTTCAAATAAAGAATAGTTCTTGTGATGACAAAGTATCATCGGTCAAAATAGGCCAAAATAAGAACAATACGTTTTCATAAATAGCCTAGGGAAATGAATAAATAAAATCACGTGCTGGGTGCATGTTGTAAATAATGCAATGGTATAGCCTATTCAAGTATCTTTTTCTTTTTCTTGCATTGTTTTGCTTCCTGGTTTTATTTCACACAAAAACAGTAATGATCACTTAAAGAAAAATATTAGTAATAATAATAAAGTTCCACTCTAAAAATGATTGTGTTCTTATTAGTGCAGGGAACAGTGACTTGTGCACTTCTTCCTCACTATCTTCTCTTCGTGCTGCTGTTTCTACCGATTCTGTCTTTTTTCCACCAGCATTTAGAAAAGAAGGGAAGATGTGGAGTTGTTGCCCTCCAGTGTCTGAAAGCTGGTACTACAATTTTGAAGAGAATATTTTAGCCTCCTTTTCTTAATGAAGCCTTAAAAATCTTAATCTTTCAATTTGTCCTCTTGGGAATATTTATATTAAGGAACTGGATTGATAAAGTTAAAATAGTTACTTAGTAAAAACACTTCCTCTAAATATTTTCCAAACACATCATGTGTCCCCTCTAGTGCACGTTTAGCTTCACCAGTGTTTGGAGAAGCCTCCTCATTCTGTTGACTACTTTCTTCACCTAGAATCTCTTTCCACAGCCGCTCTCGTGCAAGTCGTTGTGCTGCATGTGAAGTGTCTTTTGGCTTCACTGAAGTGCCCCAGTTGAAGAGATGGTGCCCAGTCAGGGTCAGTCTCCATCATTTCATATGCTGCCTGACCTGGAATCAAATGTTATTTGTTAATGTTGGATGCAGCCATTTCTAAATTCTACCTACTGGATCAGACATGCTACCGTTAACCATTCAAGCATGACTCTTAAATCATATGAGGGAATGTGATAAATGTGTTACTGCACAATTATGTGTTATTATTGTTATTACATTATACCAGAGGTGGATAGAGTACCCAAATATATCCCTTGAATAAGCGTAGCACTACTTCAACATATCTGTAATCAAGTAAAAGTAAAAAGTAGCCATCCAAAAACATTACTCCACTAACAGTGGAAAAAAATATTTAGTAAAAACACTACTTGAGTAACATCAGATCTAATAATTTTCAAATTATGTCATCTTTCAGACAAAAACATATAAAGTTGTGGACAAATTATGGTACTTTAAAAATGATTTCCAATAAATAAATACTGACCCAAAGCATTTACGCAGCAAATTACTGAGCATTTCAAATGTAAATATTAGGGTTTTGTTCATCTTTTGAACTGAACATAGATGAACTTTTGCAGTCCACCAGCAGATGGCAGCATTGGACAGATTATAATCTGGACAAGCGCTGGTTATGCCGCTACTAGAGTTGCAGCAGAATCGGGATGACTCAGTTCATGCATTTTTAATGATTTCCTAAGAAAAAATGGTGTAGAATTCTCCCCGCTTTGGTTTATGTTTGCAGGTTTTAGCAGCATCTCTGTTTTATTTAATTAAACACGCATGCCACTTCCATTTAATATAAAGTTGTTTACAACAAAACACAAAATCTGGCAAGGGAACTCTTCCCCCCCCCCCCCCCCCCCCCCCCCCCCCCCCCCTTCACCTCTGCAGAAAACTTTATTTCCGGGCCGCCTGTCAAAGAAACTGTCAAACACCAGCGAGGGGTTGTTCTGCTGCTGCTCCGTCATTCAGGAAGTCAAGACCAACTGAGTGACAGCACTTCGTCAAGTCGCGCCGACGTCTGCGGGGTCGGATTAAACACTCCTGAAGTACGGATGCGTTTAAAGCACCAGGACGAGTTTAGCTAAAGGTGAGCGGCTTTTTCTTCTGTTGTCGCGCTGCTGCCACTGTTTGCCCCCCACCCCCTCCCTCTCCTGACGCTCGCTCGCTCGCGAGCTGAAAATGACACTACTTCCTCTTGTGTCAACATCTAAACTACCGTAGCTTCGTGTCCGAGCTCCGAAAAGTGGGTTTAAATTGACAGGGGGGCTTTAAAGGTCGCACATGGAGTTGGAAACGACCACCGACATCGAATGGTTTTGTTCGGCTCCTCGGAGGTGGTGAGTACGGACCCCGCGCGGCAGCTCGGTGGGTTTTAAGTGCGTAGGTTTGCTCGTTAATGGCCACAAACGGAGTGCACGTCCGCTAGTTCTCCGCACCTGTTCCGTAATTTGTGTGTTTACGTTGTGAGCTGACGGAGAAGCGGCTTTGCTGTTTGGTTTGCTCCACGGAGAGGGGGTGAGTACGCTGGTCCTACGGGTGACAGGTTGTTGTGAAGTACAGCTGGGGGTTGTAGGGACCACACGGCGACTGGAAGCTGCTGCTGCTGCGTGAACTTGTCCTCTGTGTTGTTGTTTTCAGCTGTGTCATGCGGCGTGGGTCTGCGTGTGCGTGTGTGTAACATCCACAACGACCGTGGTACCTTCCATTATATACCTTGCATTGTTGTGAGTGGGATTTTACTATCAACGCGTCGTCACAATGGCTGTGCACCGCACATGACGACCCAAACTCGTGTTTTTATCCCCCAGGCGAGCACATACTCGCAATTTTTACTGTTACCAATTGGAAAATGATGCATTTCTTTACTACACGGATAAAAAACGCCCGTCATTAATCATTTTCTATTTTGGTTTTACGAGAATTTCATTTGAATAAAAACCCATCACATGCATGCAGGACATTGCTTGCTTAACTAAGCGAATAAACGCAGGCTTATAGGTGGCTGTCGACAGTGTAGATGTAGCAGCAAACCCTAAAACCCAGACTGACCCAACATGATGTCATCTCTTGTGTGTAGAGCGCATGAGTGAGAGGCAGGCGGCAGACCCTGTTTGACTGCTAAACTGTGTCATTTGTAAAGATTTATTTTAAGACGTCTGCCCATGGAGTAGCAGGAAGGGATAGATGTATAGTCTGTTATTATGACATTGCGCTTGCATGTCATTCAAAGCGATTAGCAGATTTTCTTTTTACTTTGTCTTTTGTTTTGTTTAGAGTTGAAAGGGAGATGTATGCAAAGTCATTACGCACACGTTTGTTTTGCAGAATGCAGTACAGTAGCCTGGAGGATGCTGCTAAGCATGCTCCTTGACAGGAAATACACCTTCTCTCTCTCTCTCTCTCTCTCTCTCTCTCTCTCTCTCTCTCTCTCTCTCTCTCTCTCTCTCTCTCTCTCTCTCTCTCTCTCTCTCTCTCTCTCTCTCAGTTTAATTCATGCTCTTAGAGGTGTGGAACACTCGTTTAATCAATACATTTGCTGTGGTCTAGTAAGAATGAATGAGTTGTAAGTTGTACCCTGGGGAAAAAAAGCACCGGTGCACCTTTTTCAGGAACTAGAAAATTGCCATCAGAGTTGAGCTGAACAAGGCAGGATTTGGAGTCTTATCTCCTGATATCCGGACATCTCTCCTCTGATTGGCTAACAGCAACACGACTCTACCACTGACTCTGTTTGCTCTGCAACGTTGATGTTTTATCTCCACAAATAACACAAGCCTGGAGGAGTTCTGCTGTGTGGTGGAGTTGCTAATGCTAACTGTTTCTACTAGTTGAGACGTTCTCTGCTGTTTCCTGGACGCTAAAACGACAACAGCCTTCCTCGTCCTGAGCAAAGATGGGTGAGTCCATGAATGTAAAGTGACAGTGTGACGTAGATCTGCATTTCACTGTTTATTTTCTATCACCAGCTAATGCAGGAGATAGGTGTAGGAGACTATTTTCATGTTCAACCTGCATGAAAATCTCAGAGTGACCGATTAAAATCAGAAATAATAAGTAAAAAATGGCTTTTCAGTTATCCACACCTTTAAAGCCATACTATACAACTTTTTCATATTTTAAATCATGTAAATCCAGTTTGTGCTAAAATATCCCTTTACAGGGTTAATGAAATGTCACTCAGACCCTCACTGCCCTCTGGGGCCAGAATACCACACTTGCAATTTCAGAGTGGCGGTCCGGTCCCTGTTGGACTTAAAGTGGAGCTGACATCTCTGGTGCTGCAGTCTGCTTCCAGCATGTTTCCTGCATGTTTTAGATCGTGAACACAGCTGATTTGTTTGATTTAGTGATGAACCGCTCCTGTAGACACTAATGAAGGCTGAGGAGACATTTCAGCAGTTAGATTAAGGTGTTAAAAAGACCAACGCACAGCCAGGAGATAAGTTTTACTTTTGCTTTCACTAACGGACACTAGGGGGTGCTAAAAACAAGCCAAAACTGCATAGCCGATCACTGATACCAATGACATGGATTGGATATAAATTTGCATTTTAACGAACTTTCCCTGCTGGTGTACATCACTCTCACAGACAGAGTAAAGTTTGCCTTACACTTTTTGCTGCTGCGCGTGACGGAAGGGGGAGAGGGAGCCGTGATGCCGCACACAGGGTCTCTGCCGGTTATAAAGTATGAGTGACAGGTGATCGGCTTTGAATGCCAGTGTTGTGTTTATGTTTGTGCATTGGTTTGATGAATTGGTGATTTCGCCGCAGTACGTAATGATGTATCGGTTCCGTGGCCTCAGATTACTTCATGGACATGGTATGATCCAATACCCAGCACTCGTTTCAGTATTAGAGCATTCCTAATTAAAATCGAGGTATTTATTAGCTATTAAAACCAAACTTTCTCTTCTCGTATCCTTTTGACTGGAAATCACAACAAAAGCAGCCCAATGCATCAGTTTTTTTTACCCCATTTCTCTCTGGCAGTAGTTCTAACTATTAAAAATGTGCATACCAGTCAAACACATTATTCCTGAAAGCACCAAACACAATAACGATTAATATATACTGTATATACATATAATCTTTGAAAGTTTTTGCAGTACTCCAGATGTCTATTGCATGCTTTTTATAAATACCTGTTCTTTAGAGCACAATAATGCCCTCAAATCATCCCCGTCAGGGTTTCTTTTAAAACGACAGCATAAAGGACGAAGTCACAGAAATGCTTTTAAATGATATATCAAGTAGGCAGTGTGTGAAAAGGAGCATTACACGTTTTCTAGTTCTGTTCCATTCTTGGTTCCAGCCCCTCATCCTGATGACAGAAGGACTCATGAATGGAGGTTGAAATGATTACATTATTTTATAGAAAGGACGTGGACTCAGCAAAATTGAAACCACAGTTTCCGTTGCTTAATCACAGGCTAGTGCCTATATGCACGTGTAAAACCCTAAAGGCAGCTGCAGATCTGAACAGCACATAGGAACTTCTACACATAATGGGCTACAGTTGTCATAATAATTTTCATGACCTCTGCGGGTCTTACGTGGCTTTTCTATCACGCTGTGGTGCCTAATACGATCTCTCATTCACGGTAAATCTTTACTTGTCCTGTTAGAAATAACAAGATGGCAACACTTTACAATAAGGGTCCCTTTATTAATGTTACTTAGTGCATTAATAAGCATTAATACGCTATTAAAGTATTAACTGCTTAATATTAACGCACCTTGTCTGCTGGCGGTGGTCGGAGGGACCGGTGGCGCCAGTGTTCGGCAGTCTCGTTTCCGTCAGTGCGCCCCAGGTCAGCTGTGGCTACATTGTAGCTCATCATCACCAGTGTGTGAATGTGTGTGTGAATGGATGGATGACTGATTGTGTTGTGAAGTGCCTTGGGGGGTTGTAGAACCCTAAGAAGACGCTATACAAATACAGGCCATTTACCATCAAAGAGCCGTTCAAACAACGCTCTTTTCAACGAAGCGGCGTGATCTCCGGGGGGTTGGTTGGTTATTTGAGTGACGTGTCCCACCGACGTCCATGAGGGGGCGATGCGATAAGCCAGTGTATGGGGGAGGGGAGGGCATTCCGCCGATGTGGGGGGTGTATTGAAAGAGCAGATGAGCGGTTCTCTACAGGGACTCGGCTCTCGTCGTTCGCTTGACGATTCGATTCGTTCATGAATGTCGCATCACTACCTTCAGCCATTCAATGACTTTTCTCTCCATTTGGCTTCAGTTGTATTTTTTCCCTCCGACTCAGCTAAAATATATGACCATTATGTTTTCCTAAGTTTGAACCCACTATGCTGCTGTAGAGCAACCTGATGAAGTGAAAACCCCTTTTCTCCTTCAACGGAAAGCTAAGTTTGAAATCAAATCTACGAACTAATTGCCAGTTAAGCCTGTGCTACAGAAGTTGGTGGTTTATTTGTGGTACAGCAGCAGAGCACATCAATATTAAAGTGATGCTGTCAGGCTTAATGTTCTGCAGTGATCTGGTTTAGCATGTCTGATATAGAAATGCTGTCTGGGATGACGAGGAGAATTATGCCTTCCCTACCCCCAGCTTCCATGCACTCGCAGATGTGTTCATGCATACTGCTTTTAATGATGATTTCAAAAGACAGCAAAACTCTGCACTACCACAAGATCTTGGTCCTGTGAAGCCAGTGTGAGAGCAGCCAGATGGATTTTTGGTAAAAGCGCAAATCTACAGCGTTAGTAGCACTTCGTTTAGTGTAATTTTACAGATGACACGCATACAGTGGGTGTGTAATAGTCAGTTACCCAACGTCCATGTATATAAGTAAACAAATATGTGAAGATCTGTGTTTCTTCTACATTAACACTCTTATTGATCCATCTGTTGACTGTTGTCCACACATGCTCAAAAGGCCAGATCATAATCGGAAACCCATTCATCTGCTCGTTATTTCTGGATTTGATGGAAACTGTGTATTTGCACCACTGAGCAGGATAGGAGTCAGAGGGAAAAACGTGAAATGCATCCAGTCATGTCCCAGCAGCTGGTGCAGACCTGAGTCACGGCCTTGGTCTACTCAAAGCTGTCTCTGAGGGAAGGAAGCCACGGCCCAACAGATGTCTCCTCATCAAATGACTCCCACGTGACTGTGGCACCTTTGCTGTTCGCTCGTTGCCCATTGCTAACGAAAACCTCCTTAGCCCGAGCAGCCGCTTTAGATCTAAGTCACGCTTTTGAAGTTTTCACAATAAAACTGTTGCACGCATCAAAAGGCATTTATTGCAACGTTTTACACGAAAGCCTGTCTGCAGGCATCTGATGACCTTTATTGACCTTGTTGTTTTTTTTCACACGTTTCACGAGCTCTCCTGTGGGATGACATCTGGCATAAACTGTTTACGGCACACTGTTTTGATGTCATATGGTGCATCACAGGGAAGAAAGCTGGCAAATTCATCATTACTTCTTGTACATTATATATGCATTGTTTTTCTGAAGTCATGTGTCATGAAAGAGGTATTTTGGCAAGTTGGCCTCAGTGGGTGTGGAAGGGTATCATGAGTGGCTTGATTACAGCCCTTTATTAGACGAGCTCCTCCAGTCCTCTGGGGAAAGTTGCAGCTGTGACCATGAGTTGCTCCCCTTCCCACCCAGCCTCTTTCCAAACAATATTATGTTTGGCTGCATTTGCTCTGTTGTAAAATCTCCAAGCCTCTATCTGCTCCTTCATGACTACGTGAACTTGAAGTGTGGGGGAATTATAAGCAGCCATTGTCATCATCACCCGAAGTGACATCATCCTTGCTGATTGCTGACATTCCTTATATCTTCCCACTATTCCCCTTCCAGGTCTAATGCTTAATTTAGCTTGGCAGAGCGCAAGAAAAAGCTCGAACACAAGTATTTTTAGAACTGCACGGTTCACTGTAAACGGGGTCTCTGAAAAATTCAAAGTGCCATGTCATAGCTCTACAATTTGTGTTTGTTCTGCTGACGTTCCCTTACATGCAACCGGCTGGGAAGTCTCCCGTTTGCACTGCTAGCTTAGCAGAGTTGGGCACGTCGGCAAGGCTTAGGATGCAAAAAGATGATGGACACATTTGCTGATGCGAGTCGGGATGAGGTAATGCGCTGCACAATGCTGGTCTAATTTACCCCCCTGATGTGCTTTTTTTTGTCTCGCAGCTGTACAAAACACTTTTTACTCAGCAGCCTTTCAAGCAAGTTTCCAGACTTTTTGGTGCCGTTTGCATCAGTGAAATTTAAATGTCAACATAGCAGCAGCACGATCCAATGACTTTTAATCAGCTTTAGTTTCATAACATTAATAAATAAATCATTCGGGATTTTGGGTTTAGGCGGTGTTGCAATTAACGTGTTTTGGGTCCATAACCTGACATAAAAGGTTAATAACTCTTCGTCTGCTGGGCTACCGCACTTTAAGCCAAACCCACCCCACCCCCCAATCCCATGAGAATCTAGGCCTCTGTCCAAGCTCTACGCTGCCCTAATGCTGCGACTGGACAGCCTTCATTGGGTCAAGTGGAGATTTGCCTCTGAATCGGGGAGATTTCGTTATGCGCCCGCCAACCAGCAGTGTGTCAGGATAAATTTAACTTTTATTAATTGTGGGGGGAGAATCACTCTGAGTCTTTCACAGGTGACATTTTAGCAGGATTTTCTAAAAAATAAGGAGAGTTTACTGTTTTTTTAAAGGGAGGTTTCACTATAAAACTGTTCAATATTTAGTCTTCTGTAGCTTTTATGGGAGCCCCTGATTCATTAGACTGGATGAATGGTTTTATGATCCATATCGCAGGAGTAAGTGGAAAGTAGGAGTTTCTCTAGTTGCATTACACCCTTTTCTTGCTTAATAGCCCATGTTAGCGTGGGTTTGTGTGCCTTTCTGAACCTAAAGGCCTGAGGTTACAGTGAACAATCGTCCAATTAAACTGTGGCTTGAAGGAAACTCTCAGTCAACTAACCCCACAGCCTCATTCACTCATTGTGTTTCCTTTGTCTCTCACACACAAGCACAAATAAACCAGATGTGCAAAGTCAAAAGGCTGCAGACCTTTGAAGGATTGTTAATATCCCCAAAGGCTTATAAGGAAGTAGTAAAATTATCCGGCTTTAAGGATATCAAAGAGGCCGATGCACGCTGACAACCTTCCTTTGTGTTTGCAGAAAGCGACCTGCATGGACTGTGCAGAATTATTGTTTCCTGACGCTTTCGGCCTCTGTCCCTTTTGCAGATGCTTCATAGAGGGTGATGGGAGATAATTCAGACCAGTCTTAGGTTTTGTTTTACATTCATAGTCACATCATGGTAAAATTCTTTTCTTTTTGGTTTAAGTTCTGTTAACTTGAACTTCTAGTTGCATTAAGACAATTGATCATAAAAGGGCCTTGCTTTAGTCTTGCAATAGGTCTCTTTCTTATTTGGTCAGTGAAGAACGAATAGTTACTAACTGTTCCAGAAATCATCACAAAAAATTCCAATTTTTATTGCCTGATAGCTTTTTGTGTGTGAGAACTATTTTTCATTTACCCTTGGGCAAGCATAGGCCATGGTGAGATTCAGATGGTTAATCTTGAGTAAAGATATCAGATTCACTGTATTGCATTTTTAAAATTGCAACATAGATCACGCAACTACAAGCCAAGGTTAATGCCTTGCTGCAGCTGAGAAAACTGTACAGGAAAAATCAACAATATGGCTCTTACTTTAAACATTTGTACAGATTTCAGTTGTCACAATATTTGCTTTTATTGCATACTGGCTCATCAGTCAGGAGTCTGACTGCTCATAAGTTCCTGACACCAAATTTTACTCCTTCAAGTTTTGGAGGTAAGCTTCGACCACCGCAGGGCTTATATATTTTATTTTATTTATTTTTTTACCCCTCTCTTTTTATGTGCAGGAGTAAAAGAGGATTGGACGAATCCATGAGATCTAAAGGAGGAAGGGGGAGGCTAAGTTCTAAGCCTGAATTAATTCCCAAACTAATTGCGGGCAGACTTTACATGGGATGAAAGCTGAAATCCTAAAGCTCAAAATCCCTGGGCCCTCTCCCACTCTATGTAAACCCAAACGACGATGTACATAATTTATACTGCTAGTGTATATGCGAAAACGAAGCGTAAGAGGCAGAAAACAAGGGAAATGACTCAGTGGCCCAGATGCATGTTTCCTTTTTGAGGTTTCCTCTTCACAAATTTCCTCCCGCTGTCTTTCTTTTTTGTTTTGGCTCATCATTAAGTCTTCATTTGAAAAAGGAAACTTGGGTGAAACTGATATAACTTAGCATGCATCTCTTGATGTTACCCTTTGAAGTATAGTTAAATGACTCATTATCAACTCTGTTGGCACTTGAAACATAATACAGTTCACATTTAAACAGTTTAGGGTACAGTAAGTGTTGAAATGACATCACAAAACCATTTGTGTTGTAATTCTGGAACAGATTGCATGCTTTCACACTAATTTCTTATACCTCCAGTCTGTTTTTGCTGCTCTTGGTCAATTGAAAGCCAAAGGCTCCTCCAGACTGCTTTGGAAGAACTAGCCGTGGTAAAACTGGGGATCACAACATGAGGCCTCAGCAAATGATCGTATGATGTCATCATTTCCCCTCTAAGAGACAGCCTTCAAGAAAGACGAGAGAGGGCGTCTCATCCACTCATCATAGTCTCATTATAGTCACTGAGATGAGCGATGTAGATCAAACTCATGCTCGCTGCTTTGGCTTTGTCTGGAGGGCAGTGAAGGTCTTAAGCAAACCTTGGATAGCTTATAAAGAAAATGAGGTCAGTGAAACTATTAAGCCTCGTTTGGCCCTGAATCTTAACCTCTCGCATCAGATCACATAATGCAAGAAAACCTGGTTTGCTTAACGCTGACGCATCCGGCCTTAGTGCACCAGTCAGCTGAACTATCTGTTACAGTTTTGTATTTTTATATTTCATTAACTCAACAAGTAGGAAATGTGTGTTTTAGTCCTGTCCATTTTCTGTTCTGTTTAGTTTTTCCTACGGAGCGTTCAAAAAGGCTCCCAGTAATCATTTTCTCTCCTCTTGATTGGAAAATCCTGTTGGGCTTCAGAGTAGAGCGTCACTCGCCTTTGTCCTCCCCTAAACACACAGAAACTAGATCAGTCGGTGTGTGTCTACGTATATGCTTCTGAATGACTGAGCATTCACATAATGCTGTTTCTGTAGAAGTGATGTTGTAGTTTGTAGGTGATCAGTAAAGGCATTGCTGTGATTTTTATACATGTCAAGGTGGTGCAGTGACGTAGCCGTTTGGAGAATGACTCATTTGCTTCATTAATCTAAAATTTCTGATATGTTGGAGTGTGTTTCAGCCACAATAATAAATAATACACCTGAGAATTGATAGTGTGGTGATTAGACTTGAGGGTGCTTCCTTATCAATGTGACCCGAGTCCCAGTTGAGTCTGGTTATTTTAGTCCAAGGCCAGTGACTCATAACTGTGTTGATGCTAACCCTGAGTAGTCTATATTTGTTTTCATACCAGTTTATCTCAATAAGTAGTCAGTCAGGGTCACTAACGATATGTGTCCCAAAGGCCTCAAACACAAGATCATGGATATGTACTTTTATCCTGAGCTTCAGAGATGTGGAAAACTATTTAAATGGACGTCAAACATTTCAATAACTAAACTCTTAGCAAAAAATAAAAACCAAATTTAGCTCAAGATGTAGTCTGTCTGGGTTTTATTTGTGGTGGATTTTTAATTTTAAAATTTGAACCAGACGTTGCTTTAAAGTAAATCATTTTTAAAAATCGTGTCTGGAACACGTTTAGAGAAAATTAGCTGGCATACAGAATTGTTTTTCAGTAGAAAGTAGGTGTCATGCTCTTGAGCTGGTTTAGACTAGACAGACTTTGAACAGATCTTCTGAACTTTGACCTTTCTGACCCTCAGTCAATTGTAGGGATTACCTTTGGATTATATGTGTGCCAGTGCTGTGCAGATTACCACCTGTTAACCCTCTGACTGGTATCAATCACACTTAAACAGGTGGACCAATGCAGCACAGGATTTTTACGTTTTCGTCCGATTTCCAAAGCATGAGCGACGACACACGCTGTGATAAAAATCAGTGTGTGGTGTACGGCAACACGGCTAAAACTACACGCACTGATTTCACTCACGGACATTACCCGGTCCGACGAGAATTCTTGCAAGATTAAACGTGACTCGGACGTTAACAAACATGGCGGAGGAGGAGGAGCATGCTGCATGCTTCCATCATCTCTCTTTCTGATTGGCTACATGTCGCACTCAACAGGCAGTTTTAGTTTGTCCCTGAAAATCAGACCAAGACAATCCAACATGTTTGAAAGCCCTGACTTATGATATTTGACTGGTCAAGTCAAGTCAAGACTGTTACTGCCCAGCACTTTGGTCAACCTTGTCTGTAAAGTTGTTTTACAAATCCTGCCTCTCTTTGGTTGTTAATGTTAATTGGTCAGGATTGTATTCACTTGCTGGATTGATTTATTTTAATGACTATCAGAAATTAGCCTGGCCAGGTTTCATAAGTGGAATTACCAGTGGACATGAAATTATGTCAGATTTCCATCACCATAAGTTGACCATGCATTATTAGTGATAAAGCCCTTCTGCTACATCGTAGCAGTCTCGTACATATGCTTTGTGACACATAGCCAGAAGCTGAGCTAATAATAGATTTGGTCCACATTAAAAAGCAAAGGGTAACTCTTGGGACGATGCAGCGGTAGTCTCCTCGGAACAAAAACTTGGGCGACACCGCTGGGGCGCACATCACCATCTCTGCTAATCTCTAATAGTGTCTGAATATAATTTTCATGAAACCCATCATGTGCACGTTGGTGTTTGTTCAGTGAGTCAGCTTAGAGGAGGTGGCACTGGTAGTCGTGCTTTTAAAATGATGAACTGTGCCGAGATACGAAAGTGTTCAAAAAATAGTTTGACCAAATTGATTGCCCAGGAGAAAAGATGTTATATAAACATTAAACTCCCACATTTTAACCTTATTTTTGCTGCAAGACTCTCAAAGAAAAGGTACATCATGAAATAACAATAAGTCTGTCCATGTTTATTTACTTTGTCTCATTGTTTTTATCTGAGAACAAAACATACCAATAATAAAGAACTTAAGCATTATGCATTCCACTTTAGTTAAAGGAGTCATCACCTGAAATCTTCACTTTTCCACTCCGATCGGTTTGTGTGTTCCATCTTTACAACAGCATAAGAGCCGATGCCTGGCTGTTCGCTTGCTTTGTCCCAACTCAACAACAAACGAGGGCGCCATTACGCATGAGGCTCGGGCTCGTACATACACGGTTGGATCCCGTAGGTCACTGCCAGGTCGGGTTCAGTTATAACTTTTGTTGTTTTGGAGCGAGACGCTGAAGCTGCTTCCTGCTTCCTTCCACCAATCAACGCGCTCCTCAGTCGCGCGTGCGTCCGACACAGCCGAAATATCGCGTGTGATCTCGCGAGAAAATATGCCCTTCACAATAAAGGATTAAAAAATCACACTTTTTATTTATTTTTCCAATACAATTTACTTTAATGGTCTAAAAGACTATAATAGGACGTAGATATCCACGGTATTATAGGTGCTGACACCTTTAAGCAGAGATGTCTAATCCTGCTCCTCGAGGACCACCACCCTTCATACTTACAGGTTTTTCTGCCTCAACACACCTGATTTTAGTTAGTAGGCGATTAACAAGCCTCTGCAGAGCTTGATGGCCTGCTGATTCAGCCATTGACTCAGGTGTGATCCAATATCCACTCCTCCACATTGAAAGGAGCCAGCTGAGGTGATTCAGGCATTTGGTCAGAATGCCTTCTGGACACCTCCTGGGAGGTGTTTCAGGCGTGTCCTGCTGGCAGGAGGCCCCAGGGCTAAACCAGGACATGCTGGAGGAATTGGATCTTTAGGCTGCTCCAGGAATGCCTTGGCATCCTACTGGAGAAGTTTGTGTTGGTGGCTAGAGAGAGAGGATAGTCTGGTCTTTCCTGCTAGTGCTGCTCCCACTACCCAGACCTGGAAAGGTGTAAGATGATGAGTTTGAAAACCGTTGATCACAGGTTATACTAATGTAAAGCATGCAGATCCTGCACAGTTCAAAGGGATGGCACATTATTCAATTTGGTTTTATTGTGTCAGCTCCAATCACTATGCACTCCCCCCACCTGTCAATGGAAGCCACAGATAACCTCCACTTTACTCTGGTGTCCAAACTTGTCTGTGGACCTGCTGAATAATGTAACGTCTGAGTGACGGAGCTGCGTCACTCTGCTGTATTCATTCAGTTATAAAAGGGATGTGAAAAAATACAGGAAGGAGGCAGATTTTTGAAGAGAAAGATGATGTGGTTTTTAAAAAGCAGAAATTCTGTTGACCTAGGGGGAGAGACTGTTGAAAAGCGATCATTGCCAGAGAGGATGAATGGCTTTAATCGAGAAACACCAGGCTTGGGTTCAGAGGGACGTACAACACAACTCTTCTGGATCCATGGGATTTCCCTGAGAAAGCTTCTGCACTGAATGAAGGAAGTGGTAACGTGTGTCTCACCAGTGCTGTTCATGTGTGACTGTCTATTAAACCTTTGTTACACATGGGTTCAATACACAAGACTAATGCTTGACTTATCTTTGTCTTTTCTTAGAGCCACTTATGATCCTTTGGGCTTTTTTATTGCAAACATTTTGGAAGAATTGTTTGTTCTTAACCAGATAAAAACATCAATCATAGTAGAAAATAATCCACAGGAAAATATTTACTTTTCCTTTTTTCAGTGACGAGGCATCGGCTACAACCTATGGGATGTCTGATTAGCCATTTTCCCCATAAATGTGTTGTTTTGATTTTGCCAAATTGCTACCACAGGTTTCCCTTTATCCCAAGAAGTCTGTTTGAGATTCCCTAAAGGCCCTTGGCTTTTAGGGAAAGCCAAAGGCTAACTTAATAGTGCATAGTTGCCACACTTCTCTCTTGATCCCATATATAGGCATGTGAGAGGAAAACAGTTGTGTGAAAATCCTCCTCCGGTGCTTTCTTGGGCTGAAACGGTGATTCTTGTATTGCTCTTATATAACAACCAGTAAGTCTGTTTCATTGCAAATGGCTTTTCTACATCAATATAGAGATTAAGACCGATATTGGCCTAAAGCTCCACGAGGAAAATAGGTCTCTGCTTAATCACAAGTGGGAAGATGAAGCTTGGCACTATGGAGAGCTAATCTACTTTGATGGACATGTCTGTCATATAGGGCTAAGGTTGTGGTGCCATCTACTTTTGCTCGCTTGTTTAATGCCTGGGAACTTTATAAAGTTAAACTACTGACAAATATTTAAATCGTTTCCTTACTTTTAGGAATCTTTCTGTATTCTAAACTCTTGAGTAGTATTTCAGGTGCTTTGATGCTTATCACATTTACATTTCAGCACAAGTCTCTAAAATTACAACCCCCAGAATCCAGGAATAGTTTCTTTTTAAGCTGCGACATCCTCTTCCATCATGTGATACAGGTTTCAAATGTGGAGAACATCAGTCAACTTAAACAGTATCTTCTGTTTTCCTTGTTGTTTTTCCTCATTTGATCATGGTTTGACTTGTAAATAGTTGTTTGGCACCACCCATTGGAATGGGATTCACCACCTGGCGGTATGGCATGATAGCTAAAATATAAATATAATTAAATAAAATAAACAAAAAAAATTCAAATATAAAATCCCAACAGGTAGGCTAGAAAAGTCCCACGTGATCTGTTTTCAATAGTACACTGGTTCGGGTATAGTTGCTCACTCTGCGTTGACTCCAGTTGGGTATGGAGAGTGAAGGACCCATCCAATATGGCGGCAACGCAGTTACGCTTTTCAGCGCCGAATGGGGCGTCTACATATTCATGTCAATGGCTGGAATACCTGGAGAAAATCCATGCTGCTATGGGAAGAACATGCTAACTTCACACAGAAAGACCACAATCAGGATTCGAACCCACAACCTTATAACTACATGGCAACAGTGCTAGTACCAGCTACACCACCATGCAGCTCCTCATTTATATATTGGATGAAAAAACAAGTCCTTTGAACATGAATTTAACTAAAACCCACAACGTCACTCCTGCTGTTGCACCATTTCTCATTTAGACCGTCTATCTTTCCATCACTGGCTCGTCATAAATACCAAGCAGGGTAGATTGAGCAAAGAGGCAAAGTGAAAGCTGCTTCAACTTTCCCAGAGGCTCATGCAAACGTCAGTTTGTGTTATAAATCATTCAGAGACTCTCAGAGGGGCACAATACGTTTTTATCCCTGTTCTCTCATCCCTCCATCCTAGCTCGCTGTTTTATTATTGAGCGCGGTTCCTCTGATAGCCCAGCGTGCCACTAGGCTATCAGAGACAGAGGGAGAGGTTTGAGGGTTAATCAGTGAGTACAAATAAGAATTGATTCAAGGTGGAAAGAGAAGAGAATAGATTTCTGCGTTCCTCTTTGATCTGTAGCTCAAGGAAAGGATCACTGGGTCATGTTTGTGCTTTCCTCTTAGATGTGAATTTGCTCATGGACGTTGCACGCGCTTCTGTTTTAGGCCAGTATGTAGTGCGGAAAGGTCAGGCTGTGTTTGGTCTTTTTTCCCATTGTGGAAGCTTCACCACCTGCTCGTCAACACAAAACAACACAATAGCTGACAGCGCTCTTCTGTCAGAACAAGTCTCTCAGATTTGATGCGTCTTTGGGTTTGCGTGTGCTCGTGTTTACGTGGGGGTGAGGTCAAAACGCTGTGTGTGCTTGCTGGTGGGTGTGTGCATCCAAAAGGTTATTTGTCCAGATAGTTTTGTGATCTGTCCTTGGAGCATCGGGGAGGAAAATGTGTTCAGCTGCACACAGAGGTCATTTCTCTTGTTTAAAATACCAGGACATTTAGTTGGAGGGAAAGTCCTGTGACCTTTGACCTTATATCTGATTATGAGGAAGCAGATGTAGGAAAGCGTCAGGTACAGTTTATGACTAAAACAATGTAAATATTAACTTTCTACCTGCCAAACCGTCCTCTGTAATAAAACTGTGATCAGTTTTCTAAACGTCCTTGAGCTCTGGTAAAAGTCGGTCCTGAAGCAGATAAAAGGAGATCATTTAAGGATTCGAGAGTTTCTGAGAGGTAAAGAGAACTTTTCAGCATGTTGAGCCATCCAGCCATCAGCTAGTTTATAGTAGAGGTAGACCGATATATCGGACCAATATTTACTGTTTTTTATACATCGGCCAATATTTGTCCTCAGTAAAACTGATTTAAAGCAACATTCTGCAACTTTTCACCTTAAAATGATACTTTTTTGTAAAGTTTTTGCGTCATAGTATTATTAATCATGTTCATTTTCATACCTGTGATAGTGTTGGGGGGTCCCACGTCTGTTTACTGCGCTATGCGGTTTTTGTGCTTCGGGTAGCGCCGGAAGTACTGACTGGGTGTTGCTTTACGACAGAATATGGCAAGCCAAAGGGATAAAAAAGCATGCGTTCTAAACGCGCCTTATGTCTGCCATAATGCGTGTCTTGAACGCGCGTCTTGACGCCAAAGGGGGCAAAAACTCGCGTGTTCTAAAAGCGAGCATTATGTCCGCCAAAACGCGCGTCTTGAACGACCGCTTTGGCGGACATAATGCCAGTTTAGAATGCGCATTTTTTTTTATCCCTTTGGCTTGCCATAATTGTATAACGTAGACCTGCTGTAGCAGCGGCAGATTCACCAAAGAAAGCTAGAAATCCCGTATCAGAGGAACCTAGGAAAAGAAAAGAAGAACGTGATAGAGCAAGAGCAAAGATCAGAGTTATTATTGGGCCGTCTTTTCCTCGCTGGAGAGCTCTTTTAGAAAGAACAGCATGAACTACGGACTCTGACCTAGCCGTGCTGCTAATGGCTAGGTAAGTAATAAATGATTTCACCAGGGTTATTGTGTTTGGTCGGGCATAAAGTTGTTATACAGTCCTGATAAAACTATTTATTCAATGTGTGGAGGTGGAAAAGTTTGTTTTCGTTGTTTTGCCTGACATTAGGAATGTAAACATGCCTCTTATGCCCGAGAGAGAGATTTAATGTTACGACAGTGACGTTACGCAGCAAGCCTCTAGAGGGCGACAGAGACCACATAACTGCAAAGTTGCGGAATGCTGCTTTAAAGTCAGGCGCATTCTCAGGCAGCCTGGAGCTGTTGCAGAATTTAATTAAAATTTTACGTTCACTAATAACGTCTGCATAATAAATAGTCAAACTTTATTCAGGTGTCTGACTTTAACACTGAGCCGTTCAAAAACTGATTCATCTTCAGAAGTTTTGTGCATCAACTGGTTATTAGTGACATTTTAGCATGAAGAGAAGGTGGAAAACATCTGGATATCGGCCAATAAAAATCGGCAGTACGTATGGACCATCGGCGGATCACGTCTTCTACATATTTTAGCTTCTACATACGTATCGGCAATAGAAAAAACAATATCGGTCGACCTCTACGTTATAGTCCTGTGATTTCTTCTCCTCTGTTTCTACAAAGTGAACATCACCCTTTTTTTACCTCTCTTCACTTGTTTTATTAGACAAGAAACATCCCTCTGTGCTAGGGAACTTAATAAAAACAGAAATTGCAGTCGAGCTGCATAGTGAACATGTTGTAATTGTTCAGTAAGGGAAATGGAAAGCAAGCTTCTTTTATTGGTGTGTTGGGTATTTGCAGGTGTTTCAGTAAGCTCCAGGTTCTATTACAACATTGTCAGTACCAATAAGAAAACAACAGGAGAGGCTTAAACTTATATTATACAGCTCTGTTGGGCTGCAGAGTGATGACGGATATTTTTTACTTTAATCAAATTGTCCGTCAAAGATCAGCTCTCGTCTCACCATCAGTGAATGATGTTGACTTACTAGACTACTTGTTAATGTGTTTTATATTAATGCCATCACATCTCTTAATGTACACATCTCTGTGTGTAGGCTCTCACCACCCTCTAACCGCTTCTTTTGTTCTCTCTCAGGTACATCGTTGTTCCAGTCATGAAGGAAGCCTGTAGGACGATACGCGACTGGCACTGAGGAGAGAGGAGAGGGAGTCCAAGGCTTGTCCAACCCTCCGTTTTAATCATTTCCTTTAAGCAAGTCATCACTTCTGTGAGCCAATGTTTTCTATTAAAGCAACATTCCGCAACTTTTACACCTTAAAATTATGCTTTTTTGTAAAGTTTTTGCATCATACTATTATCTATTATGTTCATTTTCATACCTGTGATAGTGTTGGGGGGTCCCACGTCTGTTTACTGCGCTATACAGTTTTTGTGCTTCGGGTAGCGCCGGAAGTACTGACTGGGTGTCGTTTTCCGGCAGAATATGGCAAGCTAAAGGGATAAAAAAGCGTGCGTTCTAAACGCGCCTTATGTCTGCCAAAATGCGCGTCTTGAACGAGCTTTTTGACGCAGGGTGTCCGCAGGGTTTTAAAAAGTATTAAAAAGTGATAAATAAAAATTGTCAAATTTAAGACCATTAAAAGTGTTAAATTTGGTCTCAGAGGTATTATTTTTTCCAAATTAGGTATTATTTTTTCAGACTATCAGGTGTCCTATTCTGATTTAAATTCTATATGCTTAAGTTTGCGTTAGTTCGTTTAAATATGGGCTTTAGGGGTGCAACTGCACACACGAGGGTCCGCGGATCGGTCACGTGGAAGACCGAGGCGCCACCTGTTCAATCCAAACGAGAAAAGCACAGCGGTGGTCATGGCTAGTGGAGGAGGAGAGGAGCTTAAAATACCACCACTGGCATCGTTTAAGTCGCATGTATGGGAGCATTTTGGCTTCCCTGTAAAATACAAAGATGATACAAACAGCAAAAACGAACACACGCGTGCGCGTGCCTCTATGCCATACCAGCCTGACGGTGCAGTGCCGCAAACACAAATGTCCGATCGCTATGAAAGCAGGAAGGGAGGTGCCGCGCGCAAAATGACTGGGACAGTTGTTACATTACCGTGATGGGACCTGAAGTATTGATGGGGACAAATCTGTAAACGAGGAGTAAAGAAAAACAAACAGCGCTTCAGAAAGTTGAGGAAATGAATGAAAGCAGGACACGCAGGGAGTGAGCTTGGCTATGGCAAGCCGTTTTCACATTTAATCAGCAATCGGACCTCTGTAATTCCTATTTAGCAATACTTTCATTGATCCTAGTACTAACTGTATTCTTATTAGTCAAAATTGCAAATGAAGACATCAGCAGCTATGCTGTTACTAGTAGAAATTATAATGAAGGATATCCATAATAACAACGGCACTAGTAGGAATTAAGTTTGAGATATCTCAGAATCCCTAAAAACCTGAGGTGGCCTTTTTAATATATATTAGACTGGATATGTATTCCAGATATCTATAATTCTATTGTTCCTGGTAGAAATGAACATTCTTACTGAATATCTGACATGTTCATTCTACATAGTCAGAATCATTTAGTTAAAAAATCTTTGACGTTATAGATTTTATAGGACGTAACTGCATTAAATGAGTCTTGAGTTAAATGTTGTTTGTATATTAATGAGCATTAAGCAGAAAAATGTTGCACTAAGTGTTCTACAAAATTAATAAGAGAGCAAAGTTATTTGTCTTTTTTTTTCTTTTCTTTGTGCTGATCCAAAAAATGATCCGATCCATGACTCAAATCCGTGATACGATCTGAACCGTGAGTTTTTTGATCCGTTGCACCACTAGGGCACATGATCAAAGATCTTGTCTCCGTCTGAAAAGGATGACGTGATATTCAGTGGTCGTTTGGCATCATCTCAGAACACTGCACGCTCAACCGTCTATGTAAATAATAGAAAGGTCACTGATTAACACTTGCAATTCAGTGTCGTAATGGTTTTAAAAAAAATTCTGAAGGTTGTAAAAAAGGTATTAAAAAGTAGTAAATTTAACTTAAGGATTACTGTATATACCCTGTGATGCCAAAGGGGGCAAAAACTCGCGTGTTCTAAAAGCGAGCATTATGTCCGCCAAAACGCGCGTCTTGAACGAGCGTTTATATAGTACATATACTAAGGTATCGGCTACGTTTACGCTGCATGAAAAAGTGGCCAAAATCCATCATTTTTATGTGAGTCTAAACGGCACTGATCCTTTTTTAATCAGACTCAGAACGGATCCTAATTTGAATATCTGATGTTTTTCAAAGAAGTTGCACATCTTCAGAATGGATTCACACACTCTGACATGCTTAGCATCATATTTACCCTGAGTGTGACTAGAGGTTGACCGATATGCTGACATGTAGGAGACATGGTCAGCCGATGGCAGATCTGCACCGCCAATTTTTATGTGCTGATTTTCATGGCCGACATCTAGATGTTTTCCACCATATTTTCATGCTAAAATGTCACTAATAACATCAGTCGATGCACAAAATATCTGAAGATTAATCAGGTTTTGAACTTAAATCTCAACTTTGTGCCCTTCTCAGATGTCAGACACCAGAATAAAGTTAGAGTATTTACTACGCAGATTTTGTTAGTGAACGTAAAAATACATTTAAATTAAATTGTGCAACTGCACCAGGATGCCCGGAGATGTGCCTGACTTTAAATCGGCTTTACTAAGAACAAATATCGGCCGATGCAGAAGTATAAAAAATGGTAAATATCGGACCGATATATTGGTCTAGTGTGACATCAGATCTTCTTCAGGGCAGTAGACTGTACTATGTAGACTGTGTTCTGCACTATTGTTCTTTCTTTTTGACAAATAGACAGTTTTAATAGTTCTTTCTTTTCAAGAAAGCATGAAGTTTGTGATTTAGAGTCTTTTATTCAGAGTTTGAAATACAGGGGAGCTAGGGGGAGCCCGGCTCCCCCGAAAGGTTGATGGCTCCCCTGGAACCCCCAGGGGGAACTCAAAAGAAAAAAGATCCAGTTTACCTATATTACATTATTTATATTGACTCTCACGTACCGGGACTTCTTTTGAGCGGTGAGGACGGAAAGCGCTGATTGTTGATTCGCTCCAAGCCGCTGCGTCCTGCGCACGGCCACACAACATCCTCAAGGCGGCGCCACTAAAAGAATATATTCATTCATGTCCGCTCATATTCTCTAGTACTTTCTGTCTTTTATTCATGCGTGACGCGCTGCAGCGGAGCTCAAAACCTGTCCGGTGAATGCGTGTAAAGAAAATGTGTTCGCTTAAAGTCGGAGGACATGTAAAGTTCAGACCAGCCAGAAATAAGGAAACTGAGAGGTTCCAGGATGGAACTGAAGCACAAATTACAAACCAAAGTTTTTTGTTGTTGTTTCTTTGTAGAATAGCAACAAGTCTCCTGAGAATTAGAAGTAGAGGGCTATATTACCTCGTTTCAGGGGGTTGAAGAAATGTTCCAGATTTTCATTTCTGTAACATTTTTTCTTTGCATTTGAGCTGAACTTGGTCTCTGTGAACATGTTTCTTTGAGTTCCTACTTGTTTTTGTCTGTGAGCAGTTCAGCTAAATGCAAAGTGTCTGTTGTGTCGTGCGGCGCTCTGACATTTGAATTAAACAACTGTGCCACCGAGGCGGCGTCAGCATGTATGCATGCATGGATACCGACACTCTAAATGTGTGCCGATTCAGAACATCCGACGCAGAACCTAATCTCCAAATCTTCATTGATAACAAATGTTTAACGTCTGTTCTGTTTAAATTGCTTATTCATCAGCATGTAGTCTGGCATTGTGCTCCAAATAAGCCTTTATATTATTCATACAGTAACAAGGCTGACCCATTTAATGTCATACTGGATGCATACACACTCATACGCAAGCACACGTCACGCACACGCATGCTGCACGCTCTGGAGGCTGATTTCTTACGAGATGAAAGACACTATCAGCTCACACGTTTTTAAAGTGTTTATTAGACAGAATTATTAAAATAATCTTTTTTTTTCCCCCCACAAGTGTGTTTGATTCTGGATTTATTCCTGACGAACACAAAACTTCAAAGCTCAAAGCCTGCTATTTATGTCAGTGCAGAAACCCAAATTATTGCATTTATTATTGTTCTTTTGCACAATCGTCTCATACGTTATCCACACAGTTTCATATTTCTGATTAGAGCTGGTGGTTTGAATCCCAGTAAGAATTCCCACAGTCTGTCTAATTCCTGTTTGTGTCTAAAGCTGGGAGGGGGTTAGCCTAAGCTGATAAACCCCCTGGCTACACACACACACACACACACACACACACACACACACTGACCTACACATAATAATGCGTCTTTTCTCCAGTGTTGTTCTACATTATTTTGCTGCACCGCACATTTAAAAACATAAAAGATCATCTTATATGTGTACATATTAGCAGGGGATATGCAGAGAAATATTCAGAAGCACGAACTACACGAGTGCTGAGAAAATCACATTATTTTCATTATCAAAGATTTGCAAGAATACCAGAAAAAGAAATACAATGAGCTATAAAAAACGTACAAATCAAAGAGACTCGAGGATAAAAAGGGTTTAGAGGGAGGCTTTTATGCACCCAGTTTATCTAAAGGTTCAAGTGCACACTGTTATCAGATAATTGCCTCTTTTCTGCTAAATCTTTACAGTTGTCTCTCTAATTGTAACCTTGCATTTGCAATTTTTAATTTTTATGCAGACTCACAAACTTTTAAGTACTTTTTTTTAACCAAAAAGGAGAATTTCCGTTTATTCAGGATGCTTTGCAAGGTACACTTTAAACAGTAATCTACCGAAGCCTTTTTTTTATTCTTGTTTATAAACGGGCAGGAAGAGACCATGTGATCATTTATTTTTAGTTTCTGATGCAGGTCGGTGTTTACGGCCCTGTTCACCAACCCAAAAAAGATTCCTGCACATCAATTAGTCAGAGTAACACATGTGAGCCTGAGGGTGGGAGGGCGTATCGGTTTGAGAGTTTCTGCTTATGCATTTCTGTTGTAAGCATAATGAACTTTGACCCACATTTAACACGTGAATGCGTTCGTGTGTGTGTGTGTGTGTGTGTGTGTGTGTGTGTGTGTGTGTGTGTGTGTGTGTGTGTGTGTGTGTGTGTGTTAAACCGCAGGAGCAGCCTCAGAGTAAATCTTGTGTCCATTTACTTATGTTAAAGTATTATAACAGTTTTGAACTAGGTGAAACAGAAGTAGCAGTGTTTTACTTTTTTCTGATCAAAACGTTGCAAGAACTTGAAAATACTAAAGTTTATTTATTTATGATTTTACAGTCTTGTTTAGATACAGTATGTGCTGCAAAACCTTCACCAGGCCGCATTAGCATGAACCTTTTATGGATAAGTGCTGTACACATGTAGTAAAGAACCCTCTCTTACACACACACACACACACACACACAGAGTATTTACTCTGTCTAAACCGTTTGCCTAATCAGCTCTTTGAGAACAATACCATTCATAGATCTGCATTAGAACTCCGACACATGGCGAACTATCCCAACACTTTTCTAGACTAACGGCTTTACCGAGCCCCCTCTGTTACAACCTGTTGTTGCCAAGTTGCATCACTTCACACAAATTATGAGAAAAGGAGGACGAGGAGGAGCGGAGCGTGACCAGGAGGTGTGCTGTCAGTAGCGATCACATGATGTAGGGAAGCAGGCTCGATCGCTTAGATCTCTCTTTGTGAAACTTCTCATCTCTATCTTTGTGTCTTACTTTGTTTTTCCTCAGTTTTATGTTTCTTTGCAACATTTCCCCCTGGGTTTTGTTTTCTAGTAAAGTCGCCGAATCAAACTTCGGTGTGTTTCTGTGAACCTGTGCCATAGGCGTGAACCTGATGGAGGAGAGAGATGATGATAGGCTATCAGTCGTTAACTGGAAAACTCAAGAAGGAGAAATAAGAGAGGGAGGGAGAGAGAGTCTGATGCAACCAGGAGACACAGGCAAATACAGAGCAACACACACACACACACACACACACACACACACACACACACACACACACACACACTTCGTTTGGTAGGTCAGTAGAACACACATGCTCTCTCACTTTCTAAAACAAATAAAATCCAGCAAAACTCGCGTAAGAACGTTGGTTTTGTTTGTTTTTTAGTAAATACAGAATTGAAGTTGTTGAATTTTCAGAATATTTATTTTCTGCTTTGTTCCGTTCAGTTGAACGTTCACATATGAACAAAACAGCAAATCTCAAAAAGATTTAACATTTCTGTGCCTGAATCAAACAGACCCTCTTAGGATAATTACCTTAGTCTGGGTGCTTTTAACTTTTAGCAGTAAAATGATCAAAATGTTTAAAAAATAATGTAACGGCAATATTTGTGTTTAAGCTTTTAGGCATTCAGGACGTAAACAGGTGAGCTAAAATGGTCCATTGTGAAAATCTCAAGCTTTTATTGGAGCAAGAAACTGGTTTTAATTGTGCAAAATCCCAAATAATTAAATATAATAAAGCTACAATAAAATACTTGAAATATCTGAGAGTTTATCTGTTTGAGACGGAGCATGTGTGTTATTGCAGTTGTTTTTTACCTGCATGCTTTTCTCATTTCCTGTTATTCTAACAACAACCTTCAGACACTGTATGATAGAATCTAGTCCTCAGAAACAAGGACATGTGATCACCGGCTGGTTTTCGGGTAAATTAGAAATGATTAAACACTTATATCATTCAACTTTTAGTGAGTTATAAATAACTAGCAACACCTGCAACATCGGTGTACTTTAACAGATGTGTCATTTGTTTTTGAGCACCTGAGGATTTATATAGAGGGATTAATGATGTTAATCTTTAACAAAACTCCAGTATCCTTTATATGTTTTTGTTAAATTTAGTTGTTTTTTTGTCGTAAATGATCCTGTTAAAGCTGTAATGAGAGTTTTATTTACCAAAGTTAATTTTAGACAATCGCAGTGATTACGAATCTAAATCAGTGCTGCTCTAAACCACACGCCTGCCATTTCATCACATCTGGAGCCGCTGAGCAGATCGCACAGAACTTTGCCTTTAAGACTGATATTTTTGGAGTGAGTGTGATGGCTTCGAGCCCTTTAAGAGCAGAGGATTAGGATGATGCTGATGCTCAGTGTCTTGGCCTGTGTGTCTTGTCAGTTTTCTCTGTGTGGGGCCGGCCTTTGGAGCCAGATTTGCTTGCTGCATCTGGCTGTTGTGCAAAGAGATTTCATGGTAGACAGAGAAAGGAAGAGAGAGAGAGACTGAAATCAGAGAGATGGCATGTGACTGTGGATGTGTGTGTTGCATGTGCAGTGAAGCTAACTGGAGCAGGATGCATACACGCATGACGGCCTGGCTGCAGCCTTGTGAAACATAACATTCTGCATTAGTGTATGCAAACGCACGGACTCGCACAACTGTTCTGTTCTCTGCATGTGTGGAAGTGATGCATCTATGACTCAACTTCAGCTGGCAATCGTGCGTGTGTGTGTGTGTGTGTGTGTATAAGTATGATTGAGACTTGGATGGGCATCATGACTAGACCTCGTCACCATGAGTGACTTTTCCCATCTTACCAGTTATCGATGGAAACACCTCTTGAACAATTCCAACACACGGGTATTCTATAGAGTAAGACGGGTAGGGAACCCTGGTCATGGAGAGGCGCTATACAGCATGTTTTAGAGGTTTCCCTGCTTCAACACACCTGATTTTAATCAGCAGGTGATTAACAGGCTTCTGCAGAGCCTGATGAGCTGCTGCACAGGTGAATCAACTGTGTTGATGCAGGGAAACTTCTAAAACATGCTGGATAGCAGCTCTCCAGGACCAGGGTTCCTACCCCTGGAGTAAGATGTGTCAGATGTATGTGTGAGCGATGGGAGTTTAATGTCTGATGGTACATTTGATAAAGCAGATATGTTTGTGTTCTTTAAGTCGGTGTGAATGAATTAAATCCCTTTATTCTTTACACTTCCAGGTCTAGCTGGCCAATGCCGGGGCCGACGTGGACGTCTGGTGGCGGTAGCAGCAGCGGTAGTGTGTATGTGAGTGTGGTCCCCAGCGCCTAGCTCATGTCCAGCCCAAAATGCCGTCGTCCACACGGAAAGGGGCGGTGAAGGACCCCGAGCTGGCCGACCTCTTCTTCAAAGATGACCCAGAGGATGTCTTCTGTGACCTGCACGAAATCGGTCATGGCAGCTTTGGCGCTGTCTACTTTGTAAGTTTTGTTTTCTTATCTTGATTAAGCTTTGATGTCCCTCACCAGAGACGAGACAAACATGAGCACAGGAGAGGACCTGGAGAGTAGAGCTGCACCTTTCTGTCTAAGGGGAACTCCAACTGAAGTTAGAGATGCTAACTTTTCATTTTGAGCTAAGCTGCACACATAAGCTGTCAGGTCGTCCTTTTGTAACCTAGTTTTTGAAGACCTTTAACGTCTGGATGCTTGTTAACTTGCCTGGGCTCTTTAGCATCCGTCCCTCTCTCCTGGCAGCTTTCTGTCCTCTGTGAGTGAAGCATTAGGACAGCATGGAACACACTAAGCTCCCTCTGAATTAGAGGCAGGTGGCAACAGCATTGCCGTTTATTGGCACTCGACACACTTGACACTCAGCACTAAGGGGTTGGATTGGGGGGTTAAACCACCAAATAGTTCCCGAGCGCGGCCACAGCTGCAGCTCACCGCTCCCCACCATGGGGATGGGTCAAATGCGGAGATGTAATTTCACCAGTGTGTGATGATGACTTGGGACTTTAACTTTAACTTTATTTTGCATTTCAGATGAGAAACGTTTACAGTAAATTTGATATTGATTATGTTGATTTCACTTAAATTTCAGAGTTTCAAAGAAATCATGATCAATCATCTTCAATATACCTTAAATATATTAACATGTAATTCACTCCTGATGACTCTGTAGGTGGAGGCAAACCCCGTCTTATCGCCAATTACTCATCAAGCCTTTGATTCCTAAGCTGCATGGAGGCCAGATGAAAGAATGCTGCATCTTTCTGCTCTTTCTTGATATTTTTCCTCGTTTCTCACTAAAACAGTGCTGAGGGCGACGGCCCCTCCCCCTACTTTGTAAAACAGCTGTTCTCTTGGTGTAGGAGGTCAGAGAAGTAGATAGAAGGGTAGGAGGTTCCTGTCTGTCAGAGCTTTACTATCAGCCTCTATCTTGTGTCAATCTCACACACACACGCACACGCCATGTCCATCAGGCTAACAGGCTCATCTGTGTTAGTCTAAATCCTGCCCGGATGCCAGCGCTGCACTCACTGACTCTCTTCTAAATAAACTTTGCTTTTAAAAGCATTAACGGTTTTATTATAATTATAATAACGATGAATTTTACCCCCAAACAGTGTGTGAAATGTTCATCTGACATGTAGCATCTACACCCTAAAGCAGGGGTCCCCAATCCTGGTCCTCAAGGGCCGGTATCCAGCAGGTTTTAGTTGTAACTCTGCTTCAACACACCTGATTTCAATTAGCAAGTGATTAGCAGGCTTCAGCAGAGCTTGATGAGCTGCTGCACAGGTGATTCAACCACTGAATCAAGTGTGTTTGAGCAGAGAAACCACAAAACCTGCTGGATAGCGGCCCTCCAGGACCAGGATTGGGGACCCCTGCCCTAAAGCATGAGAAGAATGTACCAGCTGTAAAAACCCACATTTCCTCTATCATAGTAGGATTGATCTGTGATTGAAGGTGGAGACGAACAGAAATGACTCAAATTAAAGTATGGATACTCGCTTAATTTTGACTTTATGCAGGGTTTAAATGATGTTCTGTCAGTGGAGGAATCAATAACCATAATAGCATTGAAGTAGCTTTTGGGTTATTTATAGCCAAGTCTGAAACTAATTTTAATGAGCCGTTAATGAAGTTAATCTAAATGAGGACAAAATGTTACCTTAAAGTTTTTAATATTGACACATAATAATAATAATAATAGATCAGCGTGCTATGATCTTAATGTGTGGTGCATCCTATTCTGACTCACTGTTCCAGACACCCACACCCATTTCTCATGGTGGAGGTTGAGATGTTAAAGCAAACAGAAAGGAACAAGTGGTTGTGTTTTTCTAATTTCATGCAGCCATCGTAAAGGCCGCTCTGCACGCGCAGCCGTATAATCAGAAAACAGTAAATGTTTGGATGGGAATAACCTGCTGACACTGTAATTCCACATGAATCCGAGCACAAAATTCCCGTTTGTCGGAGGGATGAAGCCGAGATAAGAGCTTAGGCTAAGCTACTTCACACTGTTGTCCCAAAGGCCGAGTGCCTCCGAGGTGAGCGCGGCAGGTTTTACACGTGGACGCGGATGTGGACTGACAGCTGTGACACTTCACAGTAGTCACAGAGAAACCGTGTTGCACTCACCGCCAGATTTCCCCTGTTTACATGTTCTCAGGTAGAAACGTCTGGTTCTCCTCTGGATGTCAGTCACTTCTAGTTCTGCATAAATCAGTGTCTGAAATGTTTAAACTTTTAACAGAAAAGCCTGTTGCAGCCTTTATGTAGTGAAACCAAGGAGCAAACTCCACCTGCTAAAACTAAAGCCAACGCAGAAGTGTCAGAAATAGCAGTTCCCCTGTCATCCACTAGGGGCTGTTCCCATTGACTGCCATGTTAAAAATAACAACCTCACAGCAGAAATAAACATGTTTACAGCCTGGTTCAAAAAGGTTTTTAGCTTTGATGGGTCAAGTTTAACTCATCCATTTAGATATGATTATGTTATTGATATTGTGTTCGCTTGGAAAATGTTGTTCATGTTGTCTTGGTGTTTTATTCTCATTGAAAATGTCTATGGACGACCCACTTGAAAATGAGATGGTTCATCTCAAGTGGTTCTCGTCCTCCCAAAGTATAAGTGAATAAATAAAAAGAAATTAAAGCTTGAAATTGTGAATTATTAGGGGTGTGTTCAATGAGCCGTCAGCGCTAGCTGTAGCAGCTAGCCCCGCTGCTTTCTCCAGGGAAGGCCTCAGCCTGCGTTTCACGTTAAAAGTGTTACAGCCTAAAAAAACACCTGCTAACCTCTGTTAGCTTCTGTTAGCTCTGGGTTAGCTCAGTTAGCTCATAGCTACATCGGCTCAGAGTTTGATGGGTGTCAAGCATCCACCCCCACCCTCACAGACATATACGTAGATGCGACATGGTGTAGCAGTGGGCAGCCATCTTGGATTGGTTCCCATTTGCCCCAGGTGTCTTTATTTCTACCAAGTAAGGTGTTTACCCAACTAAAAAACACATTTTATTATGCTTTTTCACAAAATCAGACATATGGTATGGCATGATGGTTAAAATAGAATTAAATTAAAATAAATAAAATATAAAATCCCATCAGGTAGGCTAGAAAAGTCAATAGTAGTCCAACGTGATCTGTTTTCAATAGTATGCGGGTGGTTGCAACTGTAGGCTGCACAATGAACGGGTATAGTTGCTCACTCTGCGTTGGCTTCAGTTGGGTTTGGAGCGTGAAGGACCCACACAATATGGTGGCGATGCTGTTATGCTCTCCAGCACCCAATGGCGTGTCTATTTACTCACGTCTGTGCGCACAGCCCCACTCTCAGCTCCATTTTTGTATTATCCAGAAGTGACCTATGGGAGACGGCACAGTGGTTCTGTCCATTATACAGTCTATGAATTGAAACAAGCATATTTTTATGCTAATGTACCATATTCTTTCATTTGTCAAGTTCTGTTTCATGAGTCTTAAGTTCTGCAGGATGATTTCTGTGTGTCTTTGTTAAAGTTTGTGTCTTTTTTCTTTAGGCACGCAACTCCTACTCCAACGAGGTGGTGGCCATCAAAAAGATGTCCTATAATGGCAAACAGACTACTGAAGTAAGGAGGAAATCACCCTCTCAAGCACAACAGCACATCATGACACACGCATGCATCACCACAGCTTCGGGGCTTTGTTTCTCAGCACATATTGGTTGAAAGTTTCAGAATCGTTCTGTAAGGCCACGTAGGAGTGTAACCCAAACGCAGCATGGTCATCCTCACTTCTGTTTCACACAAAGCTTGTGAGGTGCCTCTTAAAGGGAACACAAATAACGTGACAACAATAACTCACTACCAGAGGCAAAAACAGCTCATGCTTCTCACAAGACTGGGTTAGAAAGTACCTGATGGCTGCACACACCTCCTTTTTTCTGATGTGATATCTTGTTTGATATTCTCAGACATTTCCCACCTCAGAGCTCTAGCCTGTTTAAATGTATTTACGTAGGCGAAATGCCCAAAAAAACCCTTATGATGTGTACATTTATAACATGTAGAGAAGCCTGAATACCGGCATCCTTGCATTCAAACCCTCAGTAATGACAGTGTTTGTATTGTAATAACCTTTCTGTGCATCTGTTGTTTTTACAGAAGTGGCAGGACATCATTAAGGAAGTCAAGTTTTTGGGACAGCTGCGGCACCCAAACACCATCGAGTATAAAGGCTGCTACTTGAAAGACAACACTGCCTGGGTTAGTGGAATATCCTCGTTTCTTCTTTAATTCTGTTTTTTTAAATATTTCATGTTTCCTCCTGTTTTTCTTATTCATCTTTTGTGTTTTTCACTCCCCGTTTCTCCATATGTTGTAATTATTACGACTCCAGAATTGTATCCGAGCTGAGAGAAACTTCAATGCTTTCCACTAACCAGCCCTGAGGCTTTGTGTTTAGGATATTTTATGATGCACCACACACGTCACTGGCTTTGTGCTTCGGTTTCAGCTGGTGATGGAGTACTGCCTCGGCTCCGCGTCAGATTTACTCGAGGGTAAGAATAAACGTTTTCACTTCTTTTCACGGTTCCTTTAAAGGAGGAACTGATCCACCTCTGTTGTTTTCAGCGGTTTTTAAAGTTGTGGAATACGCAACTCTAATCAGCGACTGTTGTCCTTTCAGCTGAGTTTTAGAGAAAGATCCACCCTCTAACACCCCAGAACCAGAACCAGTGACGCTTGACCCTGTGCTGTAGTCATTATGACATTTCTCATTAACAGCGGTGGACCTTTAACCTTTGCACACAATCACACAGTTGTTAGAACTGTGATGTTGTGATTTCTTGGTCCTTGGTCATCCTTGAAGTCTGCCGCATGATGTCTCATCCCAACAGCTGAAACTGGTGTAACATCCAGGGTAAAGGTGGCCTACACTGGTTTCTAACATTCATGTATGTTTTTTTATCCTCTAGTTCATAAGAAACCGCTCCAAGAAATGGAAATTGCTGCCATTACCCATGGTGCCTTGCTAGGACTGGCTTACTTACATTCCCATAATATGATTCACAGGTGAGTGTGTTCGGCCCATCAGGACCTGGTGGTGACGGACTCAGGAACACGATGAGATTAGTTAAGACACTCCTGTTCTTGCTTTTATTGCAGAGCTCAGTTATTCAGCTGTTAAACACGTCTCTTATCGCTGCTTTATCTTTAATGCTAGGAAGGTGTGAGATAAGGATTCCTTTGACTGCTTGAACTTTAAAATGACAGCGGAATCGTTAAAATGAGCTTCATATTCAGAAGTACATGCCACCAGAGCAAAGTGTTGGGAACAGAGCCTCTTCTAATGCTCCCTGTCCTCATGCCCCCTCTTCCTGCTCAGAGACGTGAAAGCTGGTAACATCCTGCTGACCGAGCTGGGTCAAGTCAAACTGGCCGACTTTGGCTCCGCCTCCATTGCCTCACCTGCCAACTCCTTCGTCGGAACACCTTACTGGTCAGAATACGAAACATCTATTGTTTATTTTAACTTGTTTTTTGTTGTTTTTTCCCTGTTATTTACTTTTATTTGTATTTTTATTAAACTGCCTCCACTCACACACCGCTGGCGTTTCTGATGGTGAATGAAATCATCGCTGAAACGTCTGGACTAGTTGTCACACGCACAAAAGTTGTTACACATTCCAGAAACTGAGCTGCTATCACAGCATACCAGAGTCTTAAAAAGCTCTGAGAAGCTTAGCAGATTATAACATTTTCATGGATTTGTGTGTGTGTGTGTGTGTGTGTGTGTGTGTTTTGTGTGGATGATTTCATGCGTTTCTCTGTCCTCAGGATGGCCCCAGAAGTGATTTTAGCCATGGACGAGGGTCAGTACGAGGGGAAAGTGGATATCTGGTCTCTAGGGATCACCTGTATTGAACTGGGTGAGAAAGCCCCGACTAACTGGTCAAATTAAAGACTGATGCATTCGCACAGGCGCAAATTTAACTGATCTAAGCTGATTTAAATAAAATAAATAAAAAGTAAAGCCTGTGAGGACTTGAGCAGACTCCAGAGGCCTCCATCAAAGAAAGCTGATTTGTCGTTTTCAAACTTGCAGCAACAAAAGTGTGTTGTGCGTCTCTGACTCTGTCGTTTTTTTTCCTTTAGCGGAGCGTAAACCACCTTTGTTCAACATGAACGCCATGAGTGCCTTATACCACATCGCACAGAACGACTCGCCCACGCTGCAGTCAAACGAGTGGTGAGTTCAAGTTCCTAGATATTTCCAAACTTTTGTTTTACAGCAACAAAAATCTCAAATGTTTTGTGGCATCGTTGTAACGAACTCCAAACCTCAAGCGTGAAGCCAGAAAAGGTTAAAAATGAAAATCCGATCCGGTCTTTGCCCAGCCGGCGTCAGACACCGCTGTGGCCTGTGAGCACTGCGGCAGGCCGCTCAGATCTGTTGCGTAACGAAGAAGTAACGTGGTTGTTTCTGTGTTGTTCCACGTCTCAACAACAACACAAAGCATCATCATTCTACATGATTTCAGTCGTTTAAACACAAGCTCTAACTAAACGTGTTCCTCGGTAGACGAGCTCTAACTAAACGTGTTCCTCGGTAGACAAGCTCTAACTAAACGTGTTCCTCGGTAGACGAGCTCTAACTAAACGTGTTCCTCGGTAGACAAGCTCTAACTAAACGTGTTCCTCGGTAGACGAGCTCTAACTAAACGTGTTCCTCGGTAGACAAGCGCTAACTAAACGTGTTCCTCGGTAGACAAGCTCTAACTAAACGTGTTCCTCGATAGACAAGCTCTAACTAAACGTGTTCCTCGGTAGACAAGCTCTAACTAAACGTGTTCCTCGATAGACAAGCTCTAACTAAACGTGTTCCTCGGTAGACGAGCTCTAACTAAACGTGTTCCTCGGTAGACGAGCTCTAACTAAACGTGTTCCTCGGTAGACGAGCTCTAACTAAACGTGTTCCTCGGTAGACGAGCTCTAACTAAACGTGTTCCTCGGTAGACGAGCTCTAACTAAACGTGTTCCTCGGTAGACGAGCTCTAACTAAACGTGTTCCTCGGTAGACAGATGAGTTGTTCTGCTGTTATTTGGTAAAATAATCTGCCTCCTGCTGTATTTTATTCAGCTTTGAACCTTCCAGCTCATGACTGGGAATACTAATAGAATCTCTAGGGACTATCCTTCCAGACATCACTTTTTTTTCACGGCATTTTAATTTAGGCCAGCAGTTTTCAAAACAGCCTTGGACTATCTCTGCAGCACCGTTTCATCTGACACTTTTTTATTCTTCATTCATCTAATCGTTTAAGTCACCTTCTGTAAAATAATAGGTGCTCGTTGATTATTTTCACATGAAAATAGCTTATTTTTTATTTACCCCTGTAGTACCTATTTAAGAACTTTAAAACTGTATTTCTTTAGTTAGTTATTGAAAAAAAATAACATTTAGGCACAAAACGTTTCATTCTATTTTCAACTTGTGATTGATATCCCATACTTATGGGCTCGACACACGAGAGGCGACGTCGCCTCTCCTCCATTCATTTTCAATGAGACAAGCGTGACAAAGCGATAATTGCAGGTCTATCTCCTGCTAAGCATCACGCAAAAAACGTGCATGTGAAATTTTGCGCCCGTGCATGTGTCGTGCACACGCGAGCCAGCGACGCGATCCCAGAAAGTTGAAAAACTTCAACTTTTCATCACTGTCGCTCGGACAAGGACCAATCAGCGGAGGTTTCATTGACTGACCAATGAGCACACAGGATGCTTCTCAGTACATCTCCAGGCAAACATGGAGGAAAAGTTAATACTTGCCGTGTCGGATTTCCCCGAGCTTTACAACGTTTTTACAAAATAATATAGAGATATTCTATATGGGTTTGTAATATGGGATGAACCCATTCATGTATTTTTCTATTTTATATAGTATAGTCAAAAGTAAAACTTCACTTAACTCTAGCAAAACCTTGTGAGACTTCATATCTACCGCTTTTTCAACTCTGAACTGCTTTAATAACCCAAAATTCCAATCAAAACAACGGAAGACTCATTATTCGCCCTGGAACAGAGCGTCACTGGCTTTTGCCGCTGCCGCATGTTGCCTCCCGTGTGTCAGGTTATCAAAGCGATAAGTTTCGCTGATCACGGTCGTTTGTCGCCTCCTGTGTGTCGAGCTCATTAGGGTCTGAGTGGGATATCTGTAAAGAAGTTTATATTTTCCACATCAAGCTGGTTTGGATGATGATCAATCAATTTAATTTGCATGTGTTTAATGAAGATATAGTTCTTTTTTTTTTTGTTGGCACTAAAGAGATGGATGTAAGATCCTCAGCAGAGGGAAGCAAACCTGAAAGCTGCTTCACAACAAGTGACCCGCGTTAGTAGCTCTCTTCTCTAAATAACATCTATTTTTATGATTTTAAAAATAAACCCGACTCATCAGAAACATCAACCAGAGGAGCTTTTGTGTGTGTGAAGCTGTAATCTGATGCATGTGTTCATATAGAACACCTGTAGTGAAAGTAGCATCGTGTCGAGGCAGGCGGCTGCACATGGCTGTGGTATTTTTGGAGGAGCTCCAGCAGCCCGAGGCACAAGCAGCATCCAGCTAGATGAAACTAGTAGAGACGTTAGCTCCGTAACGTTTGGTACGAAAACACAAATACCATAAAGTGTGTCACACATGCAGAGACCTGGGTCAGCCGCAGAGACGAGTGAGGTGGCAGGAAGAAGCTTTTTCACATACTGACCCTACGCTGAGCCCCGGACTTCAGTTTCAGTGTCGTTAAAATCCTACAACTGCTTCATCTTAACGCACCGCTCACGTGATGTTTCGTTCTGTCACGTGCCTGTAGGCTCATTTGTAGTTTCACAGCTTCAGTGGCCCGTGTCTTTATTGCTCTACGTGTTTATATGGTCCGCATTTAGCTCATGTTTCCTTTCTAAGAGGTAGTCCAGAACAACAGATCTGGAAAACTAAGTTTGGATTGTCGTCATCGTTTCTGCTGAATGTTTTCTGGTGTTTGTCTAAAAAGAGAATCATTGACCCACATCCTAGTGTTTTTATTTCGTTTTGTGTTTCCCCCCAGGTCTGATGCCTTCCGGAGCTTTGTTGACTACTGCCTACTGAAAATTCCTCAGGACAGACCCTCGTCAGGGGAGCTGCTACGAGTGAGTGGGCTTCCTCTGTAATCCTTCCAGCTGTGACCTCACTTCCTGTTTCAGTCAGTCCCTGAGCCATGAGGATGAGTCACTCCCATCCACCCACGGCACCCTAATATGCAAGCATCCACACAGCCTCTTCATCCAGCACCCTGCTGGGAGCTGCTTGTTATTTCTTTGGCTTTTTTATTATTTTTATTGTGGCTTTACTTCCTTTCCCATGAAACCGTCTTTACTGGGCAGCTCGTGTGTGTTTGCTGCCTCCACGTTCCTTTGATCAGACTATATACTGGTTCTACTGGTTATTGATGCGTAATAAATGCTTTTTTATTTTCACATTTGGGTTTTAGATGGAAGATAGTTCTCAAATCTCCAATTTTTCCTGACCAAATTTTGTTTTTGACAAGCAAGGGTAAAAGGGCAGTGTAGAGTAGTAGTAACAATAATGGAAGCAATAATAATCATCATCATCATTGTAAAAATAATAATACAAAATGCAAGTAAATGACCAAAAAGGACCAGAAGAATTGTTGGTTAAAATCCTAAAATTTACCTTTAGGTGCTTTTATTTTGATGACCCTTTAAAAACTTTCCACATCTGCTCCTAACAGCAAAGATACATGAAGCTAACGCTCTCATGTTTGCACCGTTCATCTTTTTGTTTGTGTGACCAGCAGCTAATCCTATTGGGCCGCTAAGAGTTTAATGTTCTTGTTGATCATGCTCAACGGTGCAGAGCGCCACCAAGACTTACAACACCTCCTGTGCTCCAGAGGGAAGGTGTGAGGTCTTCTAGCTGCTAATAAGGACCCGTGGACTGTAAACTAAGTAGGATGGAGGGTTGATCGGTCTCTTCCTGACACTCCTGACCTAAATTCAGACCAAAACAGGCGTTAAATAAGGATAACGACACGTCACAGTTTTGACTAGTTAGAGGCGTTTGCTCTCAGTGATTAATACTCCACTTTCTTTTTGTCTGGGAGGAACACCTGCTTTTACTTTGGCTGCGCGCACACACACACACACACACACACCTATTGGCCTTCAGGTCTATGTGTTTTGGCTTCAGGGTAAACGCTTCCTCTCACTTCACGCCTGGCTGAGAATATTATTAAATGTATACATCAGAGAATACTAACAACTCTCCGTCCTTCACATAGAATCATCCGCTGTTGAAACACGAAAACTCTAGAAAGAAATCATTTTTACTTTTTAAATTCAGTCCAACTTCAGGTATTTACAGGTCAACAGTTTCTGAAAGTGCAAAAAGTTTATTTTTTTTACTGTAATTTGAAAAATTTCTGCTGTCAAATAAAAAAAAATATTTTCTTCATATCTGAACAAAATAATCTAGCAGTAAGAAGAAGACGTAAGGTTCATCGAATGAGGATGATTCTTTTAAATGCAGAATAAAGAATATAAAAAATACACATTTTACAACCAGCTAGTATTGGGAATCTTTATAAGTGACTGAAGAATGAATTAGTTGTTGTTAATTTACTGTCCGCTTGTAGCTTTTGCATTAAATGATTATTTTAACTCTGCAGTAAGCTAACATGTAGCTGGTTAGCTTAGCACGAGCAGCCTGGAGCAGAAAAAACATCAAGCTTTTTTCCGGTTAAAGTTATTTTTGTCTTTAAGCATCATAAACTCCTGAAATCTGACAGAGTAAATCTGAGGTCACGTTGTTTAAATGAAGGAACTTTAGGTTCTTTAGGAACTTTTTCAAAGTAAAACGACTTCCCTGTGGTAGTCGGGGATGGGAGTGAGCAGCCTCCTACATTCTGATGTACAGTAGCTCCATCAGAAAACGGGACAAATCACTCTCATCTCTATTTTCAGAGTGTGATGTCACTCCCTTGTGTCCTGGCTAACCCATTACACCAGCATCTGTCACATGGAGAGTGGGAGAGGCCTTCAAATAGAACTAAAAATGTGCTTTTGTAGTATTTATGTCCTGTTCTGGTTCCCTTAGGTTGCGTACAACTCATCCATTAAATCACTCAATATTTTATGAATGAGAGTGACTCAGAGGAGCTGTGTGTGTGTGTGTGTGTGTGTGTGTGTGTGTGTGTGTGTGTGTGTGTGTGTGTGTGTGTGTGTGTGTGTGTGTGTGTGTGTTACGTTTTCTATATAAAAATACATTAAATGTTAAAAAAATGTTTAAAAATAGTCACAAAACTCTCAAACCCACCAACGACTGAATCATTGTGGAAGATAAAATAAATAAATAAGTAAACAGTAACTGACTACACATGTTCCTCATACCTTTTCTGTTTTATCGCTGCACAGATTTTAGTTTTTTTAAATTCTCTCACGTTTTTTCTCTCTTTGCTATTTTTGTAAATGTTTTCATCTTTAAATTGATGATGATTATTTTTTAATAATGGAAATAAAACAAATGATCAATTAATAAAACCTTACAAGAGTTTATCTGCTTCAGCGGCTGAATTTACTGACATTTAAAACCTCCAAAATAAAATCACTTAGAAAGTGAAGAACGCTTGGTGAAAATAACTTTTATTTTCCGTGTTGAGTGAACTTGTTCTGAGACTCAGGATAAGCAACAGGCGCCCTCTAGTGGTGGCCGCAGTGGTAGTGTTCATTTAAAACTAAAACACATTAAAGTCCTTAAATCATCCTTAAAGTCTAAAAACGAATGAATTTAAATATTTATGCTGTTCTGCATAAAGACTTCAAGGTAATTAATTCTTCTTTCCAGCATCATTTGTTGTTTAATGGAACATTTAGTCTGAATATTTCCTTAAATCTATTTAAGAAACGACACAAGTGTGCCGAAGCCTTAAAGAGTGGCCCTCAGCCTATTTCCAAGATTAAAATCTAGATTTTATTAAATTAATAGAAGTTCATGTCATACATGTTTGATCTGATTCATGTTCTTTTTGTTGCCCCTCAGCATGATTTTGTACGTCGGGAACGCTCGCCGCGCATCCTCATCGACCTCATCCAGAGGACCAAGGACGCCGTGCGTGAGCTGGACAATTTGCAGTACAGAAAGATGAAGAAGATTCTCTATCAGGAGAAACACAACGGGCCGATGGGAGAGAGCCAAGAGGAGGAAGAGGTGGGAGGATGAGGAGAAGAGCTGCTAAAACAAACCAGAGTTACCCTGAAGATTAACCTGAATCACTGATGATAAACGCTAGTGTAGAACAGATTCTTAACCCAACATCAGACTGATGACATGAAACAGTTACAGATTCAGACAGCTCCATCTTGTTTTGGTCTGTTTGATTATAGATTTGTTTTAATATTTTCTTTCTTTCATTCAAACTAATAAACTCGATCACATGTCCAACCTTCATGGTGGAGCTGAACCCTGACCGTAGAGACACCGAGCAATTAGTTTTCCCTTCGTACGCAAAGATTAGCATCAGAATCAACAAATACCATGTTTGTAGTACAATCACTAGTTTCATAGCTGTGGCGAAATTCCTGGAAGGAAACTTCCCAGAACCCTAAGAGACGACAAAAACCTGTTCAGAAGCATCTCCGACGCTAGCTGTGGATCAGGAGGTCACGTAATGAATCAAAGACTCTTCCACCAGGCGGTCTACCTCCTCCAGCGACCAAAATCTGACTTAGGTGTTTTAAAAGTCACCCTGCATCTAAAATGTGGAGGGAGCAGAACATAAAGCACCAGGGCTGGGATAACCTGAGGTAGTGCCATCCTGCTCCAGCCTGAGCATTACCAGACCTCGCTGCAGCGAGAAGGAAATAAAGACCAGAAACAACCATTAAAAACCCACTGGTACCCACTCAGTCTGAGATCGACACTGAAGCCTAATTTATACTTGTCCGTCTGCGTCAGTACGGAGACACGCAGCGCCATTTTGCGTCGACGCAAGGGCTCTTGGACGGGCTCGCGGAGGGTGACGGAGACATGCCCCCAAAAATAACTGTCCGTCGAGAGCCACGGAGAGCGCAAGCCTGTGATTGGTCAGGACGCCGCTTCCTTGAAACACGTCACCAGCAGCACTGCCACTGCCGACTCAAAAAATAGAGTGCTGAGGATATTTAGCGGCAGACACGGAGCAGATTGAAGAACGCCTCGCTGAAAAAGTTCGAAAATATGAAAGTTTATTCACTCGTGACTGAAGGAGCACAAAGATACACAGCGAGCGTTTTATTCGTGGACGGAAATTACGAGAAACATGGATTTAGAGGTGCCGACCGCATGAAGAGGTGGAGGAGAATGAGGGACAAATTCGTCCGTGTTAAAAAGTCTCTAAAATACATTAAAACAAGGTAAACACAGTAGTAAATACACTATCATAGACCGGATACGTGGCTGTAATGGCGGCAGGATGGTGGCCCTATGCTGTCCAGGCGGGGGGTTGCTTTGCAACATCCCCCAGCCAACAGAGAAGTAGAAACATAAAACGTCTCCGTCAACGCGTATGCGTCTCTAGCCCGAGGAGCTGACAGAGAAGTATAAATCTAGCTTCATACACCTTCTATGACTGACCCTACTGGAAACTTGAGGGGGGCTGTTAAGTATGTTTATTTCATCAGAACTTATAAATGGTTCTTTTTGAGTTCAGAGTCTAAATGTGTTTCTAAACGTGTGTGAACGTTTCTCTGCAGGACAGCGAGGCAGCTAGCTCAAAGATGAACAGCCTGGGCAGCAACCACTCCATCCCCAGCACCTCGGTCAGCACAGGTAGCCAGAGCAGCAGCGTGAACAGCATCCAGGAGGTGCTGGATGACAGCTGCTCCGACATGACCATGATGCACCCCCAGGACTACAGCAGCAACCTGGACTCTTCAGCGCACACCAAAAAGGTAAAGGTCAGAGGTCAACTAGAGCTGGAAACTCTGGTCACGGGTGCAGATTTTGAAATGTCTCAGAGATTTCAATTCTGTCTAAAACTCACAACATAAAGACCTTTATTACATTCACTTCCGTTCTGAGGTGACACGTTTGCACTTTTTTTAAGAGGAAACGTGTCTCTGCAAACATCCTCTGGTTTCTCTTGCTGTTTTCACAAGTATGCATAAGCCCCTCCCCTCTGAAACCATGGAAACCAGTGACACTTTTGGTAGATCACTTGAAGTTCCTCACTGACATTCACACTTGGAGGATAAAGGCTGTGCATGCATGTCAACAGGCTGTGCACACGCCAATTCTTCATTTGCACACACACACACACACAATACACTCGGGTCAAGACCAGCTCCGGTGACCTAGTGGTAGACTGTCCGCCCCGGGACTGGGGGATCAGGGTTCGATTCCCGGTCGGGTCATACCAAAGACTTTGAAAAAATGGGACCCAATGCCTCCTTGCTAGACACTCAGCACTAAGGGGTTGGATTGGGGGGTTAAACCATCAAATAGTTCCCGTGCGCGGCCACAGCTGCAGCTCACCGCTCCCCACCATGGGGATGGGTCAAATGTGGAGATGTAATTTCACCAGTGTGTGACGATGACTTGGGACTTTAACTTTATCAAAGAAGATCTAGCACAAGTTAAAATCAGCGCGGAGCAGACGTCACTGCTGTCACCCTCCTCTTCGGCGGCTCTTTGTGTTTTGGCGCTGCATGAATGCGGTCGTCTCGTAACGAGCCGACAGCCTCCGCGTCGTTCCGAGTTCAGCGGTTCAAAGTGACACACATTGTTTTCAGATGTTGATGAGGTTTCCTCCTCACATGAATGGAGTCTGCAGTCCCCAGGATCCCAGCGCTGTTCAAACAGCTTCCTGGGGCGGGGGGTTACAGCATGTTTCACCAGGCTTTTGTCAAAGACTCAGACATAGTTTGAATTCAGTCAATTGGAATTTTATTCATTGGAGACTTCAAGAGTTGATGATGAGGAATTTAAATCCTGCTTGGTAAAATCTCTAAATGGTTGATTTAAATGACTGAATCCATGGTTTCCTGTTGCTCAGGACCACCAGTATAACTGGGACGATGGGATCCACAGAGACCACCGGCCGGAGCTCAGACCGTCCTGCTCCGACAGGAGCGGCCAGGCCCAGAACTACAAGAACCAGGGCCGCTTCGCCACCATCAAGTCTGCCTCACTTGTAAGATTCCATCTCTTCTAATGTTTTTCAGGTTCTGAGAATTTTTTCTTCTTGACCCTTGAGCGACTCTGGAAGCCTAAACATAGATAAGGCTGGCTGCAGAAGCCAGAATCAGAGAAAGTTTGGTGTTTAGCGGTAAACACCCTGATGACCTCACACAGGGCCGGATCCTCTGCTCCGTGTTTGATCCTGCATCTCGCTCTGTTTTGGGTTTTATTCCTCCTGTGCTTCCAGTTTCCCCACTCGTTCTCTTTGTTTCTCCTCTCCTACCACACTTCCCATTACCCCCCCCCCCCCCCCCCCCTTTATTTCCTCCCCTCCTGCATCTGTTGATACATCACTGTCGGATGTGACTCAATACTCTAATATAAAAGGAGGGAGGAACGCCACCTCGCTCCCTTTCTATGTCTCTCTCGTTCTCCCTCCCTGTCTGTTGTCATGGAAACCAGCTAAAGTAGTTGTGTTGTGTAAAAGCGTGTGTGAGTGTGTATGTGTTTACCCATCCATGACCCACTGGGTCTGAAACCAGAACATCAGCGAGGACGCGTGCACTCGTGTGTGCACGTGCGTCCTCACGCTGTCCTTCACCAGAGCACAAGACGGCGATCATTCAAGTCCGTTTGTCTGCCAAACTCCATCCTTCATTGTTGCTCTTTCAAGTCCGGCTCTTCTTTGAGTCTTTTTCTCCTCTTTGTTCTGACAAGAACAACAACAGGATCCGTGTAAATCCACCGGGAGCCTGGAGACAGACGCATCAGGCTGGTGAAAATCAAAGATACAGTCCAGAGACGGATCCGTCTCCTGTTCAGAATCTGATAACAAGTTCCACTGAAAACGACTTTATTTCACAAATAAAAACTTTTATTTTAGGACCACCTCCAGCAGCATCCTCCCTTTACCGGTCCGTTTTACAGAGGTGGCGATTACAGTTGTTGTAAAAGAGAAGCAGGATCCAGTAAAGCTCGGTATCGTCGTAGCGCCACAGCGCTGAAAGAGATGACATCATCCTTTCCCTGCATCCTCAGATTGGCCACGGCTTGAAACAGGTAGACAAAGAGACACAGTGAGAGATGAAGGAGGGGAGTCCAGATGGTGCGAGGAGACGGATAACTAGATGGGAGGATGAATACCAGCAGGAAGGGAACAGAAGCTTAATAATGTGACGTATTCCTCAAAGAAGATTCGTAAATGTAGTAAAAGTACATGTTTAAAGGATGAAGGTGAATTATCATCATGTAGGAAGGTCGAAGACTCACGAGACTGTAGATGTTTGAGGTAAACGGTGAGACGAAAGACCCGAGGGGAAACAAAACCTGTGACTTTAGGAATAAAACCTGATCCGAAATACGAGAGAAGAACAATGGACGTGTTTAAAAGAGAATATCTGAGCAGGGAAACCGAAGAAAGCTGCAAAGTGAGAAGGATGTGAGCTCCGGAGAGAGAGAAGGGATTATTCTGGGTTTGGTAAGGTCACAGACTAGATAGGTGCTGCCTCACCTGCAGAAGGCAGGTACAAATCAAACATGCACAGCAGCCTTTTGAGCTTCTGGTTTAAACAGATGTATTTTACAGGTGTTGGAGGGGATCAAGCCGAGAACTCAGACGTATGCCCCTACAGGAAAACGGAGCATTAAACAGCTCTCTGTGGAGCTTCTCACTTCCTCTTCTCAGCCAGACGACTCCGCCACATGTCCCTGAACATCTCCTGGTTTTTTTGTTGTTGTTGTTTTTCATCTTAAAATAAATCCCAGCTCTTCAGAGAAAAGAGACGTTTAAACCACCTCTGAAACCCGCGCTGATGAGTGTTCCCACAGGTATTTACCATGGCCCTGATTGGTTATGGTGACAAACACCTGGTGAGCACGAGCAGGCCTTTAAAAAGGCTCCACTGTTTGTTTTCCTATTTTAGAGCATCAGCAACAACAGGACGTCAGTTCAGACCGCGTCCAGCTGCAAAATAAGCAAAATTAAGAAGAAGAAAAAAGTGGAGCTGCTCCGTTCCCAGTGCGCCCCTCCCCCCCCCCCCCCCCCCCCCCCCCCCCAAACCTGAATATGATCCCCTCTCCAGTCCCAGAGCCGTGTGTGAAAGAGGCCATCACATCACATGACGTGACTTGGCCCTTTGTGGCCGTTTGCAGGGTGGCACTGAAGCAAGTGACGAGGATTGGGAGGCTCTATTACAGTAGGGGTATTGATTCAGACCCCCCCCCCTGCCCTCCTCCTCCGTCTAGCTGCTCTTAATTTGTTTGTCAGCGTTTCCTTTTCTTTTTTCCTGGTTTTGTAAATTCAGTCATTTTCTTTCTGCTGTTTTTGACCCTCCCCCCCGCTTCGTTCTGACCCCCCCGCCCCCCCCCCCCAACTTCTCTCACTCTTTCTCAATGAGGTATTCATGTGACCCACCTGCTGTCCACCGCTTAGCGTTAGCCCTACTAAAGAGCCGCTCTGTGCTCTTGTTGGCCCGTGGCGTCGGCCAGCCTCATTCACAGTTCACACGTCTGCCTCGGACGCTGCGTGCCCGGGGCGCGAACCAGCAAAGGGGAGGGGGTCTCGGGGGTTGCATCGGCGCTCGGGCAGGGATCTGTCGGGCGTAGGATGCTGCACACGGTTCCTGGATGCTGGTGCACTTGGTTAAAGCCACCATCATGTTTGGCCTGAGGAGCTCAGGTGGAAGTTATGAGAAGATGCGGAGCGAATACTACTTAGACGTGGAGAACCCGTTCTGTCCTCAGGTTGGTGGGTCAGCTGGAGAACGTGTCTGTAGTTTTTTTATCTTGGAACAGAAACGGTAGCTACTATTTAAAGTTGTTTGTAGATCTTTTAGCATCGTTGTGGGTCTTTATCTGTGTGATGGGTGCACCGGTCAGATGAAAGGGCTTTTGTTGGGCTTTGCTCATGAATTTGTCTCTATTTTATCTTTGGACCAGCTGTACCCAACAGCTGATCTGTTTCTATCGTAATCAGAATAACTTCAGGTGAGCCCTTGGGTGTTTCTGCTTGTCTGCTCCTCTAATTTTATCTTCCAACCCTCTCGTGTTTTACACTCGGCTCAAATACCAAAGAGTTCTGTGTTCAGACTGCCATGTATCCCGTCATCCACAGGTGACCAAACAGATTCATGAACATGAGCAGGAGAGCGAGCTGCGGGAGCAGATGTCGGGCTACAAGCGGATGCGGCGGCAGCACCAGAAGCAGCTGATTGCCCTGGAGAACAAGCTAAAGGCCGAGATGGACGAGCACCGGCTCAAGCTGCAGAAAGAGGTGGAGACGCAGGCCAACAATGCCTACATCGAGCTGGAGAAGCTGGCCAAACGCCACGCAGTGCAAACGGAGAAGGAGGTGGGATTAGTCACGGAGGCACGAGTTATTACACAGATGATCTTAAGTTTAAAGTCCCAAGTCATCATCACACACTGGTGAAATTACATCTCCGCATTTGACCCATCCCCATGGTGGGGAGCGGTGAGCTGCAGCTGTGGCCGTGCTCGGGAACTATTTGGTGGTTTAACCCCCCAATCCAACCCCTTAGTGCTGGAGGAGGCATTGGGTCCCATTTTTTTCAAGGTCTTTGGTATGACCCGACCGGGATTTGAACCCTGATCTCCCAGTCCCGGGGCGGACACTCTGCCACTAGGCCACCGGAGCTGGTCACCCGGCAACCGTTGGGAGAAAGGTTTTCCATTGTAGCATAAGTCTTCTGTAAGGAACTCCGTGTAGTTTATACCCGTATTATAGACGTTTGCACACCACTCCCATGCAGCGATGCATGCATTAAGGCTGCATATAGAATAGAATAGAATAGACTTTATTGATCCCTCAGTGGGGAAATTCACTTGTCACAGCAGCTCCATCACTCAAAGGGTAATTAGAAGAAGATTTTAAAAAAGCAAGGATACATGTATATACACATAGGCAGTAATCTAGTATTGTAATCTTAGATCACTAAAAAATCCACACATCTGTCACACGCCAGCAGTTTAAGCATGCAAACAGCAAAAAACATCATTTATGCTTTCATTTTGGAGATTCCATTTGCACCGATATAACAAATGTTTCTTTGAAAAGCAAGTGATGTATTGTGTTTAGATGCTAGAAGGACAAAAACCCATGAGAGTAGGTTCAGTTCTACTCCTCACACAGCTGATCCCGTCCCCTGTCTCACACCAGATGAAGACGGCGCTCGCAGATGAAAAGAAGTTCCAGCAGCAGATTGTGGCCCAGCAGAAGAAGGAGCTGACCACCTTCCTGGACACTCAGAAGAAGCAGTACAAACTCTGCAAAGAGAAGATTAAGGAGGTTTGTTGTGTTTCGCGTTCCTCCTCGGGCTCCGTTCTACGCCTCTTTCTTGGGTGACACATGGTCCTGTTTTTGTGTGGGAGGGCTGACTCAACAGTAAACAGCAAACACTCACATTCAGTCGCTCCAGAGTGGAAGTTTTGAGTCGCTCAGCCTACTTGCTAGGTACCTACACGTAAATAAATATAACAGGAGGCGGGTTTGTTCCTCCACAACCTCCAAAACAAAAGTCCAGAGAAGGTTGCAACGAGCCGGGATGCGGCTAGTTTTTGGTTGCAAGATAAGTGACCGAAATTAGGTCAGCACCGTTAAAAGACAGCATCACTGGCAGGGAGAGATATTCCCACCAGCTGAGGGATGCAACAGAATTAAACACCGCAGGGAGCAGGGATCAGACTCGTGTGCTGACTGCGTTGGAGCTGGTTGTAGATTAGACGGATGGGAGGAACTGCTATTGGCAGATTGGTTTTTCCAATCGGTTATAAACCCAAATAAGTCCTAAAAACACTCCATAACGCACTTTTATCCCAAATGAAAAAGCTAATAAAGAGATTTTCAGTTTTATTCTTATGAACATCTTCACTGTCACCGATCCCCCTCCTCTCCCAGGAGATGAACGAGGACCACAGCACCCCCAAGAAAGAAAAGCAGGAGCGTCTTTCCAAGCACAAAGAGAACATGCAGCACTCCCAAGCCGAGGAGGAGGCCCATCTCCTGGCGCAGCAGCGGGTTTTCTACGAGAGGAACTGCCGCGCTTTCAAACGCAAAGTCATGATCAAGAGGCACGACGTGGAGCAGGAGCAGATCCGAGAGGTGTGCAGGACCCGACAAACACAAACGTGCTTTTGGTTGTTTATTTGTACAAAGAACAGGAACCACGAGAGGTTTTTCACAGCCAACAGCAGCGCGTTAGTGGTAAAAACAGCCATTGTTCAATAAGCAGATTATTAGTGAGCAAAGCAAGCCAGAAATGCTTTAATCTGAAAAGCTGTTGCGGTGTAAAGTTTTAGTTCTGCAAAGCTTCCTGAGAAAATTCACAAACTCAGCAGATACTTGGAAAATAAAGATTTGAATGCCTGGCTTTAGTTTTTAGCTCTAATTTGAGTTGGGCTAAGAGAATAAACAAGAAAATGTATTTTCTATGTAATAAAGAATAATCCAAACTCCTCACAGGAGCTAAACAAGAAGAAGAGCCAGAAGGAGATGGAGCACGCCATGCTGATCCGCCACGACGAGTCCACGCAGGAGCTGGAGCAGCGGCAGCTGAAGACCCTGCAGAAGCTGAGGATGGACCTGATCCGCCTGCAGCACCAGACGGAGCTGGAGAACCAGATCGAGTACAACAACAGGCGAGAGCGAGAACTTCATCGCAAACACGTGCTGGAGCTCCGGCAGCAGCCCAAGAACCTCAAAGTGAGTCGCCACGGAGACCAGGATTTCTTTTGGTTGCTGCTTAGCGTCCGATGGGAAATAAAGATTCCTGGGATTAACCTGTAGGATGTCGCAAGCAATAAGCAACATCCTTGTGGTTTTGATCCTGTTTGAAAAGGCAGTGATGCAACCTAAATGTAATAAATTCAATTAAACAGGGATGTAAGAACACAAGAAGTGTTTTTTGGAATTGTCTGTTAGACTTTCTCACAAACCAAATTTAGACCCATGAAATCTGCTCCTTCACCTTCTACGCCCATTTGTCACGGTCTCGTTGTTGTCCGACAGGTGTTGGAGCTGCAGATTAAGAAGCAGTTCCAGGACACGTGTAAGGTGCAGACCAAGCAGTACAAGGCCCTGCGCCACCACCAGATGGAAGTCACGCCCAAGGCTGAGCACAAGACGGTGCTCAAGGCCCTGAAGGACGAGCAGACACGCAAGCTAGCCATCCTGGCTGAGCAGTACGAGCAGAGCATCAACGAGATGATGGCCTCACAGGCGGTAAATCCAGCTAAAGATCACAAACCATCTGACCTGAGCCCAGAAACGCAGCCAGACCTGTTGCTCGGCTCACTTTTATTCTCACATTTCATCTTTTGTGTTTTCTTCCATTTTCTGTCTTCTCCCCTCCCGCTCCACCACCTCTCCATGCCCCCTCTGTTCATCGCTGCCTCCCCCCTCTCCCCTGTTCGTGGTCCACGGTCGGCTGTGTCAGCTGCGTCTGGATGAGGCCCAGGAAGCCGAGTGCCAGGCCCTGAGGCAGCAGCTGCAGCAGGAGATGGAGCTGCTCAACGCCTACCAGAGCAAGATCAAGATGCAGACCGAAGCGCAGCACGAGCGCGAGCAGCAGAAGCTGGAGCAGAAGGTGTCGCTGCGCCGGGCTCACCTGGAACAAAAGGTGTGCTGCAAGAAATGCTTCATTTTAAAGCAGCTTTACATTTTCATTCATTCATTTATTGGTTATGTAGCCCTTTAAAACAGTCAACTAGACGGCCAAAGTGCTTAACAAATCACAAGAAAGAAAAAACAAGAGAAAACATACGTAAGACGCAAAACTAACCAAAAGGCAAATAAGAAAAGAGCACTAATAAAAATCCACAGTACTGTGAATTAAAGGCTTTCCTAAGTAGGAAGGTTTAGAGTTTGAGTTTAACCTCACTTCTCTGTAGGGCGGAGTCTTCTAACGAAATGAAACAACGTTTTCTGAGACCTTGCTGAATTTCAAACAATCGAGGACGTTAATTATGGAGCCGTAGGACAGGAGATCATAACAGGAAACGGATGGACAACGGAGACGAGGGGCGGCAGTAGAAAACCTCACTATTGTTCCAGCAAATCTACGCAAGCGTACGCAAACTTTAAACAGTTACAACTTTAACAACACTCCAAAGCACCACCTTTCATTAGAAATTATGCTTTTCACATAAAACTAACGTTATTTTGCACCACATTAGATAAATAAACCTGTTAACGCTCTGAATCCGGCGTGTTGATGTGTAAACAAGCTCAGTTTATGTACGGCGACGCTTAAGTGAACAGATTAGGATTCATATTTGAATCTGCATCAGCAGCCAGAGGGAGCTGGAAAGGTGACCCATAGAAATGCACACACACACACACACACACACACACACACACATAGATTTCCCTCCCCACAGGTGGTGATGACAGTGGCCTGATGTCCTGCAGGGTGCAGACGACCGTTTCTGTCCCTCCTGCTCCTGACTGTAGTGAAATCATCAGTCGACAGTTTTATTCTGTCGTTAAAATTGTTATTATTCACTTTTCTCCAAATAGCATCTATCTCAGTATAAAACACGCGGCTCACATAGCTGATTTATCATTCAGGCCTTTTGTAAATAGTTCTGAAAACTCGACTTTTCACATGAATTTGTTTTAAATCGACGGCTTTTGTTGCTTTTGTCATAATTTAGTATAAATGTGGTCGTTTCATCCTGTAGTTTAGTAACAACCTCCTCCTGATGGAGTCGTTCTGAAGTGGCTGTTAAGGTGGACTGATGAGGAGACGACAGCATGGCCGTCTCCGTCCAAACGGACCTGCGTCACCGCTACAGTCTAGTAGACGGCACTCCGACAACAAAGGGAGAGACCTTTGAAATGCCGCCCTGATCCAGTTCTGCTGGGGCCGGCGTAGCCAGCCACGGTGGTTTGTCGCCACCTCCTGGCGACGCTCGGACTTGCAAACCGGTGGTACAGATGATGTCATGGTTATCGAAGCACTATTGTCCTCTGGTTCAGTTCGTGGTCAGAGTCTGGAGCTTTCTGTGCATGCTCAGTAGTTGGTTCGACTGCCGTATTGCACCACGCAGTGTTTGTCTGCACCTGTGTGTGTGTGTGTGTGTGTGTGTGTGTGTGTGTGTGTGTTCAACAAACACACACACACACCAATACAGCTTCAATGCAAAGTCTGCATCATTTACAGGTGTCAAATGATGAATAAGATCATTAATCACACCGGTGTGGTGCAGTAAACACCGACTCTTCTTAAGGCTGCGTGTGTTTAGCTGCTTTATGACGTTTACCCAAAGCTAAATCGGGTGTTAGCAGAGATTATTCTCCCTCGTGTTCTCCAGTTTCCATCAGTTTAAACGAGCAGCTCTTTTAGGCCCAACGATGAGTTTTCTGCAGGAAATTACAGAAAAATATCAGAAACCTGGCAGATGACCGTAAGGATGTCCAAACTGGAGATTATATAGTGTTCACTATAAGTCAGTCAGTCGGAGAGTCCCAAGTAATTTCCCACCAAATGATTGTATTTTTTCCTAGAATGATTCTATAATGTAAATGTGACGGTTCTGTTTTATATAAATACAACAGATCCACCTTTACTATAAATGTCAGCATATAACTGTGATGCAGCAGAAGCAAGGATGTTTGCAAAAGTAATAGAATTAATATACAGGCCAAACTGTAAAAATGAAAATATGATCCGTTTGATTCCATATTTCAACTCAGACTGAGAGACCATCTAAAGCAGGGGTCACCAACTCCAGTCCTCGAGGGCTACCATCCTGCTAGTTCCTGCTCTACCACACCTGAATGGAGTCATTTAATCCTCTCAGTACCACGTTTAACTCTGCACAGGCCTGATAATTACTCGTTCATTTCAATCAGGTGCGTAGGAGCAAAGAAACGGCTAACGTGCAGGGTGGTGGTAGCCCTCGAGGAACCCTGATCTAAAGGCTCAGGAACCCTCTGCAGGTGTTTTGGATAAATCAGCTGGTTAGCGTGTGACACTTTGAGTCTAGAATATTGTCTGAGATTCTGAATGTGGGGTTTTCATCAGCTGCAGCCAGAATCATCACAATTATAACAAATAGAGGCTGAAATATCTGGACTTGCATGGAATGAGTCTGTCTCACAGATTAGTTTCACCTTTTAGGTTGATTTACTGACATTAATGAACTTTTGCACCAGATTCTAACTTTTACAGTGAGAAGAAAACTAAATCATGTGATCGTTTCCTCTCCCTCAGATCGAAGAGGAGCTGGTTTCCCTTCAGAAGGAGCGAACTGACCGGATTAAACACCTTCTGGAGCGCCAGGAGCGGGAGATCGACAGCTTCGACATGGAGAGCATGCGGCTGGGCTTCAGCAACCTGGGTACCTTAGACATTCCCAAGGACGACTATAGATGAGGAGGGCGAAGGTCTCCTGGCTGTCCGTCTGCCTCAGAACACCCCCCCCCCCCTCCTCCTCTTTTGACCTGTCCGACCCGACGGCGCGAGTTTCCTATGCTGACGACGCCCAAACACACACGCCTCCAGAAGGAGCGCTTAGGTGTTTTCTGGGCCGGTCACACGAGGTCAGCGGCTGGTTTAAGAGCCCCCAAACCCCCACCACCCCGCCGGCTCCTCCTCTTCTTGTGACATCACAAGATAAACAAAAAAAAGAATCTGTAGTTGTCATGTTTTTGTAAGATTAATGATAACTTAGTCAGTGTTTCTTGTGCAATGAAAACACTTTTGGTGTGACTGAAAGTGGGAGAGTAGATCTGTGACGCTCTACAGCCGTGCGTTTGCACCGCCGATTTCGTTTTTTTTGTTCTCTTCATTTCTTTAAACTGTGCAAAAAAACCTTCTCTTGAAGCGATGAATCAAACAGCCGATCCTTCCGCAGCCGTTCGTCTCCGCTGCTCCTTTTCAACTCTTTTTGGTATTTATTCATCAGGACGTTTTTAGGACAAATTTTGGATCATTTGATACTTTGAGAGACAAATTTGACGACGCACATCCAGGTACGCAGATCATAAACGTGAGTTCCTCAGGTGGGTTTGAATCCTGAAGGACGGCTGTATCGTTGTGGTTTCACTGCACTGGCAGCAGATGTGGAGCATCAGACAAACGACCTGACGTGACCTCCCAGCTGGCACAAAGGGCTTCATGGGGGGGGGGGGGGGGTACTTGTGTATAGATGGATTTATGGAGAGCTTTTACTTATTTTCATATTGTATTTTAACTGTCACGCAAATCAGAAAGTAATTTTTAAAGATTGTTTTTTGTTTCTTCCCCTCTTTTCAGAGTCTTTGAAGTCGTCATTATCAACTTTTTTTTTGCTTCACTCAACCGTCGAGCTGTATTTTCTTATAAACCAGATCAGTATGATGCTTTATTATTGCATGCACTTTATTTTTTTTCCAGGTTTAAAGAAAGCTTGAATCTGTCAGAGCTTTTAATTATATTTGTAAATAAAGTGCTCATCACACAAATTACAGAGGTCCACTTCCAATTCATCTCATGGCCTGAGGAATCGTTTTAGGCCCCGAGAAGCGTTAAAACAGGCAAAAGTCCTAAATAATGACAAAAATCAGTGTTTTCCTCTGAGCTGGGTGCAGATGTGGCCAGCTGTTTATTCATTAACAGACTTCTGGAGACAAAGTCCTCAAATTGCAGGATTGGGAAGGTTAAACGAGGACACAGAGCACCGCCAACCTTAATGAAGTTCAAGGATTTATTGCTGCACGCTTGTTGCAAAAACTTCATATTTCTTCACTTTTAGTTCTGATTAATCTGCCTCTGACCTTTTAATTAAAAGTTGCAGACAACAAATGCTAATAATCATATTTAAACTAGTCTGAATGACCCAGTTCTCTATTCTGCAAAGAAAACAACCAGATCCGTGTTTCATGTATGGCAGGTGAATCGTTCATGAAGCTTTTAGGCAGAATTATTAAGCAACAGTGGGAAAATAAAAATGTGTCTTGCTCCATTTTTCTTTTTTGGGGTGGGGGAATCCTCCAGCAGCCTCAGTGGGATGCCCCAGAGCCTCTCAAGTCTTCCCCGTTTTACTTCCCAGCCAGCTGCTCGTAGAGTTTAGGAACATAATCATCCCATTCCGCCTGGTAGCAGGTTCCGGCCACCGGCGCTCCCAGGTTGTACTTCTTCCTGAAGGTCTGGATCTTGAACTTGCCACGGCCGTCTCCAGAGCGGTTGGTGCGGACGGGCTCGGAGCAGGACAGACTTCCTGGCTGCTCGTACACCAGCCACACATACCTGTGGAGACCTGAGGGAGAACAAATGTCATCATTTCTCAGCTTTAGATGTTAAAACATAAACAAGTCAGTCCCAAGATGATGCGTCTCCTACCTGTGCCTTTAGGAGGGCCAGAACCCACGTAGTCTGACATGACGCATCCCGAGGACACGTCATTCCCTTTCACGTTCACCACCAGAAAATGATGCCATTCCCTTCAATGAAATGGTAAAACGTTAAACTATGATACTCAAGGATGATCATAAGATTTATTAATGGTTTTAGAAGCTGCAGCACATAAAAGTAAACTCCAGTTGCATTTGAATTTGGGATCAAAATCCATCTATCACCTGAACTTGGGGTCTTTCCTGCTGGGAGCATCAGGATCAGTGAGGGCCAAGGTGTAAAGCTTACTTGGATCACATCCTTCCCACTCGATGCAGGTGGGTCGACTCTGCACCTGGACATTAAAACAAGGTTAAACATTCCCTCCTCTGATCTGTGTATTATAATATTCATGCTGTCTGTGTTGTGCTGTCAGAAAAAAAAAGAATTCCAAGTTTTTAATACAGAAGGAATCCGCTTGGGGGCGCTGTAAGGCGACTCTTACAGCTGCAAGCATGCTGAAGGCATTATGTAACCAAATTCATAGCCATTAAACATTTATACGCAGTTAGCCAAATCAAAGTCGGTGTTATTTTGCATAAATTGGCATTTCCATTACGTTTAAAACGCGTTTCTAACGCTGGCTTGGCTAAAGTAACAACTAGCTAGCTGCGATGGTAGCTAGCTCCTAACCTGTGTTGGGGTGAGCACTTTCCCGAGCTCGTCGATCTCCACAGAACCGTATTTAATTGTCAAAGGCTTCGCAGGTTTTTCCTCCACCTCTTCCAGGGCGAGAGGACCGGACCACTGGCTCACATCAGCGGGCATTGTCGCGAGTAGCTCAGTCTGAAGGCGTAGCTGGCTGTTCGCGGCTGTAGCTGGCTGTTCGCGGCTGCTACTGGCTGTTATCTTGGCTGCTGTCAGTGATTGGCAGCCACCGCCACGAATTGAGCTCGGCCCTGCTGTTTTATTTTCTCTCAGAAATACGCGCTTTTGTAAGAATTCATGTTTACAATTTATCCTAGCTAATTTGAGAGCGTTTGAGAGGCTTTACGCAGGTGATTTAATTTTAGTTTGTGAGTTGCTTTAAACCCATAGGCCAGACGGTGGCGCTGTGGGCACGTTCGTGTAAAAACGAGCCATTTCGGTTACTAGTAGCCCTGTCATGTTATGCTATGCTATCAAACAGGTTGCACGCCACCAACGAACAGACAAATGCTGCACCGTCTTAATGCAGCGTTTGAGGACTTACGGAAGCTCAAGCTAAACGCGAGGATGTGATTGCATCAAAAAATAAACTTGAAGATGGAAGAGGTAACAAATTTACCCGAAGTTACGTGTTTGTTTGGCTAGCCACAGGGCTAGTTCATGCTAATGCACGCCGGTAGTTGAGTGAAAGTTAATGTTTACCAACTTAAAATGTTTCAGTCACGAATGTTTGACGCTATTCAATGAAAAAATGCACATCGCTTTGTGTCTGACACAATAAAAAGTTGCGTTTGTGACAAAAATGCTTTGTTTTGGTTACGTACAGGGGACCATACGTAGGGACAATGGTTGCGTAAAGTGAAATAAAGTTTGTATGCCTTTAACTTGAATTGTAGGCTGTTACATGATTGCTAAAGGTCATTTTCAAGAGCACTGCTGATACCACGCTTTGACTTCACCAGGAGAGCATGTTGACATCCTCTGCCTCTGCTTTTGACACTAAACAACATTGGAGACAGAGAAAACAGGCTGATGATCCTCTCACAGACTCCACACGTCCTCTGATCTTACCAAATCCTTTTGGCACAGACCCAGATTTAAGAAGGTATGGGAGTCATTTAATGTCCTCGTGGGTTAGACTCAGTCAGTTGTTAATTAAGCTGTTTAGTTCTCTAATGCAGATTTTCAAATGTGCAATCTATTGTAAGGAGCCGGGCAGACCTGAGTCCAAAACCTGCAGGAAAAGGAGATAATTCAAGGAGTCATGGTTATAGTAGTCACCGTCCAGTAAGAGAAACCAACAAAAGCAGACCCTACCAAGCTACGGTTTGTGCCATTAATATACCAGCATGCTTAATAATTAAAAATACTCAATGGATCAATTTCAATATTTAGTAAATTGTCTTTGCAGACTGCTAAAAGCCACAATGAATCTCAGGGCAGAATCACTGGCAAGAACACAGAGGATACTCCCAACAAAGGTAGTTATCCTACATCTGTTTGGTCTTGAATGTTTTATCTATTAATTTAAGTCATTTCTAACCTTTTGTGTATTACCTTCAGGTTACAGAAATGTCAGGTCAGCCCCGACCGCTGCAGGGAAATCACCTGCACAACCACACTTTGTCCCTTTTGAAGTGAAAATGGCGGACTTTCCTGAGTTAGCTGGTGATGCACAGACGAAAGCGTCTCAGAAAGAGTGTTGGGGTCCAACTCCTCAAACCACAAGCCCCCAAACACAAGCTCAGACCACTACTTGGAAGGTAGGAATCTGTTTTGTTAGATGTTATATGGGATCTACTAGTTATTTCTGAATGTCTGTGCTTCAATAACATCTTTAATGCAGTTTTTATTGATTGATTTATGTTTGAGTAGGCTGGTGCAAGAGGGACCACGACACAAAAGGACTCCCTGCATAAAGCCACCAACCCTGTAAACTCAGCAGGTATGTTATTATCTATTGTAATTACTCTTTTGATGAGGAAAATATCTATTTTTCACATACTGGTGTTTTTACTTTAAAACAGCTCAGTTGTTTGGGACGTCCTGGGCTAATATTGCCTCTCAGCCTCCAAAGAAACAGCCGGTTTTTACAGACCAGACAATCAAAAGCAATGCCATGCAGGTGTGATCTTGTACAACTTTTTAAATTCATTGTTTTAAAGTCCTGTGAGCTTACATATAATGGAATGTGGTTCTCTGCATCGTTTAGTCTAAAATGAACCATTATGTTTGTGGAAGTGAATGTCCGCCCATTTTCCAACTTGAAATCACGTTAGTTATTTTTAAGAGATACACAGGCTGTGAGGAGGTTGTTTTCTAAAGGTCTTGTTTTGGACACAGGCAGAGAAAATGGGTCCACCGGGAGAAGATGGAGCTCAAGGAAAGAAAAAGCGTAAGAAAAAGAAGAAAGCCAGAAACGGTGCTGAAGCGGAGTCAGAAGACCCGAGAATTCCTCGAGAGCCTCCAAAATTTGAGGTGAAAATTTGTGGCCTTTTTGTTTGTTTTTGTTTTTTAGTGTTAAAATGATGCTAGATGGGAGTTAGTAATGTTTTTTTTTTTCCTTTTAAGGATGAAGAGGAGTTCCCAGGTTTGGCTGTTTCTTTTCCTGGAGCTGATCGGTTAACAACCAGCAGTAAAACAAAGCTATGCAATGAGGTAGATTTCATCATTCATTCGCTCTGAGAATCAAAAGGTACACAAACCTCAAGCTTTGTATGAGAATGGGTTTTTTTGTGTTTTTTAAGGAAAACCAAAGAGAAGGAGGGCAGCATCATCCTAGTGACCCAAACAAGGAAAAGCTACCTGCAGGGAAAACTCAGCCCGCAGAATCGGCTAATAAAGGACAGGTTTGTGTTGATTGATTGAGCTGAGTCTTGTTTGTCCTTTTTTTTTTTTAAATTGGCTCATGGACGTCTGATTTCTAGAAAGCCGAGAAGGTTTCTGGAAAAAAGAGCAAGGTGCCCGTCCAGCTGGACATCGGAAACATGTTGGCAGCCCTGGAAAAGAAGCAGCAATCTCAAAAATCCAAGCAGGACACCAAGCCGGTTATTCTCTCAGGTTGGTTATCAGCCAGTGTGATACAAGTAGGAAGTTTTATTAAACCAGATCAGGATCAGATCTTGTCATTTTGTGGATTGTAGTCGGTGGAGGACTGCCTGTTGTCCAGAAGCAGGCATCTGCTGCTCCAAAGAAGCCGCACTGGCAGCAGGACAAAATTGCTCACAATCCCTTGGATTCGACCAGCCCTTTAGTCAAGAAAGGCAAGCAAAGAGAGGTGCCTAAAGCGAAGAAACCTACTCCTCTTAAAAAGGCAAGTGCACTTTCTCACTGTGGAATGAAAACATGCACAACAATAAATTAAAAAAGGAATTCACGCGAGTTTATTTCTGTCGGATCGTCAGGTCATTTTGAAAGAAAGAGAAGAGAGAAAACAAAAACGTTTGTTAGAGGAGAGAGGAGCTCCATCTGAGAGTGAGTCCAAACTCTTTGATGATGTCACAGAAGAGCAGAACGACACAAACGCCACAGGTCAGAGCAAGCACCCAAGCCCTGGACCTTCAGTTTGGTTTTACTGAGTAATAACAGGGTTTCTTTGTCTCTCAAACGCAGATGACGTTGACCGTCTTTCCCAGGAATTTGATGATCAGTTGAAGATGATGGGTGCAGATCCAGTCCTAGAAGATGAGGAGGAAGAGGCTGACAAAGATGGGGTTGTTCAGGAAGAGCTCACTCCACCCGAGCTCCACCCAGACAGCCTTCCAAAAATTCACAGCAGGAAGTTCAGAGAGTAAGGCCACAAAGCTGCGTGATACTGTTCAGTATTAATCAGAAATAAGAAAAGAGTCACCGTTGTTTTCTTTATCAGTTATTGCAGCCAGATGCTGAGTAAAGACCTGGACGAGTGTGTGACGTCTCTGCTGAAGGAGCTGGTCCGTTTCCAGGATCGCCTTTACCAGAAGGATCCGATGAAGGCCCGGATGAAGAGGAGAATCGTGATGGGCCTCCGAGAGGTCCTGAAGCACCTCAAACTCAGGAAGGTCAAATGTGTCATCATCTCGCCAAACTGTGAGCGCATCCAGTCTAAAGGTACGCTGAGAGTAACACGGGCAGTTTTACCTTCGTGACATTTTCTGTTATTTCTGGTTCTTGAAATTCAATTTACCCTGTTTTCTGATTTAAAAACGGCGTTTAAGCCAGGAGACGCACGGAAACATGTTTTTTTAGTCAAGTTGAATGGAAATGGAAGAATCTGCGTCACTAATGTGTACAAATTCAACACCAGAAGCTGAAAGGTGTCGACATGTGCATGCCGAAGCCGCGTGTTGATATAAAAATATCGCCCTCACAGGTGGCCTGGACGAGGCTCTCCACACTATCATCAACATGTGTCGCGAACAGGGCGTACCGTTTGTGTTTGCACTTTCCAGGAAAACTTTGGGACGCTGTGTCAACAAGGCTGTACCCGTCAGCCTGGTGGGCATCTTCAACTACGACGGTGCACAGGTCAGGCTTGTGTCCAGCACATGTGCACAGCAACATCAGATGACAAGGGCAGCATTTTTAAAAAGAGACCAAACCTCTGATTCCCACAGGACTACTATCATAAGATGATCGAGTTGTCGTCGGAGGCCAGAACGGCCTATGAGGCGAAGCTGACAAGCCTGGAGCAGAACGACCAGGTGGATGAAGACCTGGACCTGGAGGTTAATAATCTTGTAGAGGAACCGACGTCTGGGTCTGGCCTCCAGCTTCCAGAGGAGCCAGAATACAGTGAGTCCTTCTACTTAAGATTAGAAAAGCCTCGGAAACAACTTCCTTTAAATTATTGCATTTTGTTTTTCAGTAAAGTTCTGGAAGAAGATGTTGGCGGAAGACAGCAGCCACTCGTTTTTGAACTTTGAGCAGCAGCTCAGCTACGTGCACCTGGGCAGTGAATGTACAGAAAACGCTGAAGAGAAGGAGAGTTTCTAGGTTGTTAAAACTTGCAGAGAGACAATAGTGCTGCAAACTGCACCACCATGCAACCTGAGTCAGTGATCTATGTTTATTGAAAACGCTCAAAACTATGAAATGAATGTTATCAGATGACCTAGATTTCCTCATATTGAGGGGGAAAAGTAAAGATACGAGACTAATGTCTGTAATGTTGAGCGCTGGTTGACAATCAGGTTAAATGAAGCAGTAAATGATGAAAGCATGGGAGGATGTCTGCTTATTTCATGTTATAAGCTGTTTGTGAGGAGCAATTTATTTTTATAGGAAGATTCATGCAGTTAATTTAATATATATATATTAGAAGATGACAGATCTGTAATTGTTTCTGTTAGTAGAGATGATTTCTGGCCTCTGCGATCTCACAGGAAGGAGGTAGTTTATAATTCATGCATCATGACGTGTTGCAACAGGAAACGCTAGTTTGTTTTAGCGGTTGGGAAACAATCTTGCAGAATGTTTGAAAATACCTTTCATAAAAGTTTATGCACAATTTCCTGATTTCTTAATTTCATTTATGAGACGTTTTGGTCAGAATTCTATAGGATCACACTGCAGTCTGGTTTGTCTAGTGAGCTTTTCTCTTTGCTGCTACGCATTAAAATCAACTAATGTTTCAGGAGAGAAATTGTGTTAAAAATGTTTGCATTTATGAAGAAATTCTACATTTTATTGCTGTTTATTTGTAATAAAACTAACTGGGTAAAACGTTGCATATTTAAATGCTTTATTATAAATACGCCTCAAAGTAAAAGTTTCACACATAGCTGCAATGAAAGTGTTTTGCATCACTTTTTTCAACACCATCATTAGCATTTGGGAACAAGAACTCATTTTACAACAATTTTTTAATGCTTAATATAGTATAACATCTGCTCAGAGGTTTCAGGATAATGAGACAAATGTTAATCCACTAGTAGTTGGAAGATGTTTCAGCACTTCTTCAGTCTGATTTTTACCCTCATGTTTTCTGCAGCAGATTCAAAATAAACTAGATAAATTGCATTTCTTGCAGAAATGCGTTTGAATGCTTTGTTGCTGAATACGATAGCTGAAACTGCTGAATTGAAGCTAAAACTAAGCTTAATTGTCAAAATGTGCTGAATGTATTTGAAGTTTTAGGAGCACAAATTGCTAAAAAGTTTTAAAAAGCCCAAAAAGTAGAATAGAGAAAAAAAATCCTAAACAGCAGAAAACTGAAATCTCTAAACATAGTTAAAAAAACTGAGCAGCTAAAATGTTTAAACAGCTGATATTTGAGTATAAGTAGTTAAATTTTCACAATTAGTTGAATTGTGAAGTTAGCAGGATATGCTGAATTTTGAAACTGATAGCTGAGTAGCTGAACTGAAATAAGCAGTTTTCTGCTGCGAAAATTTAACGTAATTGTAAAAATGAGCTGAAAAGATTGAAAGATTTAGGAGCAAAAA
>SSNS01000007.1:426168-557224 GCA_006937985.1 Aphyosemion australe | reverse complement strand
AGAGAGAGAGAAACAGAGAGAGAGAGAGAGAGAGAGAGGGTTAGGGAGGAAGGGAGGGAGGGAGAGAGAAAGAGGGAGACAGAGAGAAACAAACACAGAGAGAGAGAGAGAGAGAGAGAGAGAGAGAGAGAGAGAGAGAGAGAGAGAGAGAGAGAGAGAGAGAGAGAGAGAGTATTGAGTCTGGGTCTGGGTTCTGATCCTGATTCAGGTCCGGGTATTTGTTCTGTTCCTATATCTCATCTAACCCTGGCTCTAGTCTTGCCCTGGTTCTGATCCACATGCTGGTTCTGGTGTTGGTTCTGATCCTGGTTCTGGTCTTAAACCAGATGCTGGTTCTGATACTGGTTTGCTGAAACAAGCAGACTGACTAATAGAGAGGCCACAAGGCTCCAGTAGGATTGTACTTAAAATAGCTTTTCCGTATATCCGCTCTCAGACAGTAAATAGCGGGAAATGTCTGAACCAATCAGAAAGCTCCATTATCACACCACTGCTCTGCTGCTGTTAGAGATGCAGCAGGCAGGCCCCTTAATGAGGAAGGCTTTGGATCTGTGCTTCAGATGTCCGATCAGAGGTCTCCAACGTCTCATCACCATTCGAAAAGTATAGCACCGATTTGAAAAATTCCAAAAGCGTCAGCATCAGAAGGCTTTGGTGGTGCTGTATTTAATTTTTTGTGTGCCTACCTAGAATATTTGTAGGAGAAATGATGAGATGATTTCTACTGTCTAGAGCAGAAAATGCCTGTTTTTTATGGGAGGAAAATGTGGCTGAATCCTCCTTCTGACGCTTGTAACTCAAGAACCGTGGCAGATACAGCTAAAACGAAGACATCCTATCGAAGCTGACAAAAAAACCTTCTGTTTTTGAAAAAAATTACACATGAACTATAAAAGATGTGGTCGTAGCAGATTTTTCTTTAGAGAAAATCATCGGATCCTGCAGCTGATATGCAGCTTCAACAGTCACATTGGAAGCCTGGAACCTCTCATCACCATTCAAAAAGTATGGCACCGATTAGAAAAATTCCAAAAGCGTCAGCAGCAGAAGGGGTCGATGGTGCTCTGTGTGAATTTATGTGTGGCTACGTCGAATTCTGTTGGAGATATGAGGAGACAATTTCAGCTGTCTGACTTAGAACAGAGCAGAAAATGCCTGTTTTTTATGGGAGGAAAATGTGGCTGAATCCTCCTTCTGATGCTTGTAACTCAAGAACCATGACTGATACAGCTAAAACGAAGACATCCCATCGAAGCGGACGAGTAAAACTACTGTTTTTGAGTAATTGATAAGTGTACTCAAAAAAATGTGGTCGTAGCAGATTTTTGTTTAGAGAAAATCATCAGAATCTGCCGTTCTCCAGATCTGAAGCTCCAAACATCAAATTGCAGACCTCGAACCTCGCATCACCATTCGAAAACTATTGCACCGGTTCGAAAAATTCCAAAACTGTCAGCGGCTGAAGGCTTTGATGGTGCTCTGTGTGAAATTTTGTGTGCCTATCTTTAATATTGTAGGAGATATGACGAGTACAGTTTAGCTCTCGGAGAGCGATCGAAGCACCTGAGCTGAGAAAAAATTGAATGGCTGCCAATGGGAGAAAATCTGGCTGACTCCTCCTTCTGAGCCTCGTAGCGCAAAAACCGTGGCAGCTACAGCAAAATCGAGACCATCCCATCGAAGCAGACAAAAAAACCTACTGTTTTTGAGAAAATTACGCGTCTACCCCAAAAGATGTGGTCGTAGCAGAATTTCCCCTTCTGGATTTCGATCTGAAGCTGTCAGTCACAGTGGGAAAGGCATGACCATATTTGGGACAGCACANCTGAAGTCGAGCAAAGTCTGTTTTTGGCCCTATTCTTTTGAATGGGGGGAGGAGGAGACGTTCCTGAACTTTCCAAAATCGTACCTCAAGTTTAACCTGTGATTGTAGAAAAACCGTAAAAGATATCAAGAAGCAGAGTCATTCGAGAATAGTTTAACTTGTTCTGGGTTTGTTAAAAGTTGAATGAAGTCTCTAAGTTGAAGTATGTTGAAGTAGTTAAAGTTCAAAGAGCTGAATGGATTTTGTGAAAAATCTGAAGATTTGAAGGATTTCCCATTCATTTCAATGGGCTGAAAAAGCGCAGAAAAAGCTGAATATCTCGGAAACGGTTGAAGATATCAATACCAAAAGTCATTCCCGGAATGACCTGAACGAGCTGAACGGTTTGATACCAAACTTGTTGAAATAGCTGAAAAATTGTTGAAGAAGAAGCGGTCCAAAAAAGTGTACGGAATCTGAAAAATGGAGGAGGAGAAACTCAATACTTTGAATGCTTTCCAAGCATTCAAACTAAAAAACATACCTGTTTGATAAACAGGTAAATGCAGGATTCAAGTTTTCATTGTTTTATTTTAAAAAGCTGCATAAAGATTCTTAAATTTGTTTATCACAAAATTCAAAAATGATATCGTAATATCAAAGATCATGAGGTCTAATTGCAATTATTTCAAATCAGCAGCATTTTGATAAAATATCCATCAAAATAAATAACCTAATTATGTTTTTAATCTCCATGAACGGTTTGCTTTTATTTTTCTTATCTGAGCAAAATGAAAGCCCCCTCCAGCAGGAAAAGACAATATTATTTGATTATGCCATCGTGTTTAAAATGGTTCTGGTGGTAATACTTTGCTGTAGTGTGTAATGAGTTTAAATAAAGAAGGCACTGTGCACAAGTCACAGAAAAACCATACGGACCAGGATTTACCAATAACTTTCATCACCAACCAATATTTAAAGCACAAAACTGGTGATGGATCGTCTTTTTGTCTGATTTTCAATAAAACGGTACCAAATGATCATGTTCACCAGTACGGTGTGCAACCGGGAGCAAACGAGTTATTTTTTCACAGTTCTGTGAACCAAACATCAACATGAGCAGCAAAAGATGAGAAGAGAGTGTCTTTGGATGATAACCTGTAGAAAAAAAAAAATAATCCGTTGAGCAAAAATCAAAACTGTCCCAAAAAAAGCTGATATGTCTTCTTGGACCCACGGATGTCAACATTTTGTGCAAATCCATCCAACAAAGTTCACTTTCGTTACATGATAGAAAACTAACATAATGAGCAAGCTGCGTCGTGGAACGCAACCGTAAATCATAAAGGATCAAAGTCTCGAATCACTCATCGGAAAACCTGGGAACAGAATCTACGTATCCGTCACTTATTATTTCTAAACACATTCCTTTGTTGCAGTCCGACGACTGTGCCGTCTTTGTGTTCTGATTGGACCCCTCCTTTTTCTTACAAAGAGAATGGTGCGAGTCGTGTTTCTGCAGGATAACCACGTTGTCACCGTTCACCTCTTTGACCCTGCTATAGTCGGCTAGCACATTCCCCTCCCGTGTGTGACCGTCCGAACTAACGGGGAGGTCATCACTCTTGAGGATGAGAATAGCCTCCCCATCCACCTCCTTCACCTTGCTGTAGTCCCACTGTTCCACGCCCTGCGTGTTCTCGCGTTGCTGAATATCCACATAGCCGCCGCCGGCTGCGAAGTGCTGGAGGGTGTTCTCACAAGTTGTCGTCTCCAGTAAAGCTGCGTCTTCGCTTGAGGAGTTCACACTCGAGTTTTGCCGTTTCTCAGGAGGCAGCTGCAGTGGCTCAACGTGAGACAAGCTTTCCTTGGACTGAGATCTATTGGCTGGTGTAAAGTCATCCTTTTCAAATTCGCTGCTCTTTGTTTTTTCACGGTCACTTTGGCCTGGAGTTGACTCTTCATGTTGGATTTCTGAGTCTAAGTTCAAACCAGCAGAAACAATCAAGCTATTCCTCTTTTTCTGAGACATGTAGGGATCTGTTAGAAGGTAGTCGTTGCTCTCAGACACGATTAGGTACTCCTCCGTCTGGTCCATCCACATCGACATGGGAGGGAAGTTCTGGTTGGTAACAAGAGCGTTGGCAACATCCCCGGATCGCCCACTCTGGAAGAGTTAGATCAGTACGTTCTTAGAAAGTCAAAGGAATCTTCTTTTCTAGAATGTTGAGGGAAAACATTAAAATGCAGTGTTACCTTGAGAAGTTGAACATCAAGTCCTCTTATCTTTGGGCCAGGAACAGGAGGCAGAAGATACTGCTTCACACTGAGTGATAAAAAGAACGAGCCATGATAGATATTTATCAAACCTGCAAAGAGCCGTACGAAAATATCCATCTATTCTCTTCTGCTTATCCAGAGTCGGGTCACGGGGGCAGCAGCCTAAGGAGGGAGGCCCAGACCTCCCTCTCCCCAGCCAATTGGGCCAGCTCCTCCGAGGGAATCCCAAGGCGTTCCCCGGCCGGCTGAGAGACATAGTCCCTCCAGCGTGTCCTGGCTGGGTCTTCCTTTGGGTCTCCTCCCAGAAAACCTCACCAGGAAAGCATCCTAACTAGATGCTCAAGCCACCTTAACTGGCTCCACTCGACATGGAGGAGCATCGGATCTACTCCAAGCCTCTCCTGGATGACCAATCTCTAAGGGAGAGCCCAGACACCCTGCATAGAAAACTCATTTTCCGCGATCTCATTCTTTCGGTCACTACCTCGTGACCATAGGTGAGGGTAGGAACGTAGATCGACCGGTAAATCGAGAGCTTTGCCTTCCGGCTCAGCTCTCTTTTCACCACGACAGACCGGTACAACGCCCGCATCACTGCAGACGCAGCACCAATCCACCTATCGATCTCACGCTCCATCTTTCCCTCACTCGTGAACAAGACCCCGAGATACTTAAACTCCTCCTCTTGATGCAGGACTTCGTCCCTGACCTGGAGAAGGCATTTTACCCTTTTCTGACTCAAGATTGGAAATATCCCGTACATAATATAAAGGATACTTACAATTCCCTCTTCAGGATCAAGATAAATATTGCTGCCAACAAAGGGGTTAAAGAGAATACAACGATGAGTGACCAAACAAGCGTCTGGTTGCGAAAATCTATAAAGAGAAACAAACATTTTCATTAACAGTTTTGTTTTAAAGTCAACGGTGGAGCAAAGAGCTTCAAAAACTTACATCCTGGGACTTCTACAAAACTGGCTTTGCTCCAGTCACTCCAGGAGCTGTGGTCCAGACTACAACGCACCTGAACCTCGTACGTCACCCCGGGTTCAATGTTGTACATTTTTAGTGAGTTTTGCGTAACTTCAGAGAACATCTAGTCAAAAAGAAATAAGAAAGGAGGGAAAATGAGAACAAAATAACTTTTACCCTTTCAGGAACTGTTACAAATGAAAGGATTTTACCAGAATGGGTGCTTCGTATAGTTCTGATGAATTTAGAAAATACAGATTTATTTGCTGAATTCTTAATTCTAATAGATGTTTTGTGCAGAATGCCCATAGCTGAAGGTCCTGTAACTGGTTATCTTTGAGAAAAAAACAAAGTTTTATTATAACTTGGTTTGCTGTAGTTTAAGCCAGAGCCAGATTTCGTTGTAAATGATTATGTGACAGATCAGGATTTCACCCCGAGGGCATCGGTCTTTAAGAAACCTTGAGAGAAACATAAAAGCTGTCTTAGAACTTCTCGTTTTTAACTATTTTCTTTTGCTAAAATCTCCCTCAGAAATAAATGTAAAGCACATGTGCTCAGACATCCAGCTTTATCTGATCAATTTATCTCAAATTAAAGGAAGTTATTCTTGTACATGAAGTTCTGCAAAAGCTTTGTCTAGTTGACATTCCTTCACAGTTCATTTAACAGAATAACTGAAAGCAGCAAGCGCTGAAGTACTTCAGTTTTATCACGCACAAGGTTAACTGTTTTGATTCTTTATAATTCTTCACTGCTTTAGGAAAAGGTCAGAACTGCAATAGTCCTCTTTCTCCTGCAGCCGTGCCTTTGCAAAGCGAGCAGAAGTTTGTTTTCAATAACAGTGTGACTTTCCCAAAGGCACTGATGCAACCCCATACCGCGATAGAGCTACTTCTAAATCGAACATAATTACAACCTAATGCAATAACCTGTTTGAAATTACTGTATAAAAAAATAATCTATAAATGTCCTCAAACTGTAATCTTAATTGAATATGTTGCACACTTTAAATGCGAATACGTAAAAAGATTTTCTCTGCAAAATAAAGTAATCTCTAAATATCAATACTGTACTAGTTGTTGAGGCATGTGTTTGTTTCTGCATCAAATTCAGTACATTTTAAATTCATCTTTGGGTTTCAAGTTCATCCTTTCTTTGTTGTTTTCATTTTATGGATTTGGAAATGTCTTTTATTTTGTAGGAACCAAAAAGAAGAAATTCAAAACTATAAATTCCTAGTGAAAATTTCTATTTATATGCAAAAATGACCTTTCTCTTCACTCACCATCCAGTCTGGGCTGTGTTGGACTTTCACTCTCAGCTCGTACGTTAAGGAGACCCAGCCTTTCGTGCCGTCTACCTTTGAAGGACGTTTCCAACTTATATTGAGACACGGAGTGTTGAGGTTATCATCCACCAACACCGTGACGGCTTCTGGAGCTTCAGACTTTACTGAAAAGCAAAAAAAGGAGAAACGGTTAAATCCATTAGCATTAGATTACAGGTGAAACTAGAAAATTAGAATTTGAGCCTACAAAAGTTTACCTTTTCACAATATTCTAGTTGTCTGAGATTTTGAATTAGGGGTTTTCATCAGCTGTAAGCCATAATCATCACAATTATAACAAATTAAGGCTGAAATATCTGGCTTTGTATGTAACGAGTCTATCTCATCAATTAGTTTTCACCTTTTAAGTTGAATTTCTGAAATAAATTAACTTTTGCACCACTTTCTATGAGTTTCACATGTATATTGAATGTTCATTTTGCTTTAGCATAAACAAAAACTACATTTTTGGTGAGAAAGTGAGACCTTCATGCAGTTTTGTAGGCCTTTAGCTGAACCCTGGTGTGCCTCAACCATTAGAATATCAGATATTTAACAAGACAAGGATGTTTTTACCTGCAATTCACAGTAATTCTCTAATATTTATAAGAAAATGAACATTGTACGGTCCTTAAAGCACATTCGAGTGATTTTAAATCCATTTGATTAATGTTTGACACTTAGTGATCAACTATTGGTGACATGTGGGGTCCCTCAAGGCTCAGTTCTTGGATCACTGCTCTTCAATATCTACATGCTCCCCCTGGGTCAGGTTATACACAATAACAACATTACCTATCAGTTACACAGGTGACACCCAGATCTACCTAGCTCTATCACCTAGTGACTGTGGTCCCCTAGACTCACTCTGTCAGTGTCTGGAGCAAGTTAATGACTGGATGCAGTCAAACTTCCACCAGTTATACAAAGACAAGACTGAAGTTATTGTCCTTGGAAATAAGAATAGGATGGAGGTTATTGCTCAACTTGGCTCCAGAGGAATAAAGACCCAGGTTAGAAATCTTGGTGTCATAGTTGATTCAGACCTGAGCTTCACTGGTCACATTAAGGCTATAACCAGATCAGCGTTTCATCATCTTCATCAAATAGCAAGACTCGGAGGTCTCACGTCCAGACCAGACCTAGAGAAACTCATTCATGAGTTCATCTCCAGCAGGCTGGACTATTGCAATGGTCTCTTGGCTGGTCTTCCAAAAAAGCTGTGAAGCAACTGCTGCTTATTCAGAATGCTGCTGCTAGAGTCTTAACCAGAACCAAGAGAACCCAGCACATCACTCCTGTTCTTAAATCTCTACACTGGTTACCAGTAAACTACAGAATCCATTTCAAAGTGCTTCTACTAGTTTATAAATCACTCAATGGCATGGGGCCAAAATACATGTCAGATCTCCTTCCAGTATCTTCACCCAGCAGGGCTCTGAGATCCTTAGGAAGCAGTCAGCTGGTAGAACCGGGTCAGAACCGAACAGGTGAAGCTGCTTTTAGCTACTATGCTGCACACAGATGGAATCAGCTTCCTCATGACCTCAGATGTGCCCCGACTCTAGTAACTTTTTAATCAAAATTGAAAACTTTCATGTATTCATCAGCCTTTGAATGAATGTTTCTCATGCTGCACCTTCTGCACTGTAACTGCTCGGCCTGTAAATGAGTCTTTTTTCTGATTTTAAATCTGAAATTAGTGTATTTAATTTGGTCTAAATTTATTTGAGTATTTTAATTGTGCTGTCACATTGATTTTTATGTTCATGCTATTGTCGCTAATGGAAACCAGACTGAATTGCCTCTGTGTATGAAACGTGCTATATAAATAAAGCTGCCTTGCCTTAGTGTTGCAGCCCTACAAACCCATGGCTGGTATTGTGCTGTTCAGATTGAACGAAATGTTGAAAAGCTAAAGACTAAAGAAGCTAAATTCACAAGGGTTTTTAGGTGTAGCTTAATTAACCTCAACATGAACCTAATATTAGAGCTTTTAGTCACTGATCTCTCCTTTGTTGCAGCCTCTCTGACCATCTGTGAAGAACTAGCTGCTTGTAAATGTCAGAGTTGAGGAGGACGTTTTGAACCTGTTGATCTGACACTCAACGAGTTTTAAAGTGATCCTGAGTGTTGATCTTTTCTGAAGAAATACATGTTCTATTCAGTCTTTAGAAAGCCCTTTTTAAAAATGTCGGCTCAAAACAACAAGTGAAGCCTCTGGCTGTCAGAGCTTAAGCGCGGTTGCTGTTCTACCCAGTATTTCTACGGCTAAATATGTTTCGAGCACGTAGGTAAATAAAGAGAGCGACTGGAAAAACGCTGCTGATCAGCAGCTACAGCAATAGGAAACATTACACTGTTTAAATACAGTTAACCTTGTATGAAGCTAACACAACGTACGGCCCTTCCCTTCAGCTGATAAGCAAGTTTCATGTGAAGAAACATGCTTATTTTCCATGATTTATTTCAAGCAAAGGCACTTGGAGATAATAAAAACACACAAGTAGTGCAGTTAGTGTTTGTTTAAATGTGACAAAACCTTCATATAAAAAGTCTTTAACACCAAACAAAGGACGGGAAATTTGATCTGTGACTGTACACGCCATTCAGACCGGTCTCAAACCAGTTCCACCTCATTCTCCCCAGACGTTCATCTGTGCCTTGTGCCCGTCAGCTCAGTACTTTTCCATTCCTCTTTCAGCTTGCAGCCAATAAAGCAGAGCCAATCATTAGCTCGATATATAGAGATAATTCTGTAGGGTCCATTTCTACTTTTAAGTGGTCAAGTAGAGGTCAATAGCTTGGAGTGTTTACTTCCTGGTGCATGAAAAAGAAACCAGGTTCAGCGTTGCTGGAGGTATATTCCGAATCAAATAATAAATCTAAAGTAACAGTGGGTTTTTAGAGAAATTTTAATTTACTGCAGTTTTCCTTTCTGCAATTTTTCTTCTTTTGGAACATTTGGATAAAAAAAGCTTTTTAATGAGCCACTTTTTTATTCCACAATACGTAAAAATGAAATCTTATTAAACTGGCTCCTTTCTGAAATCTCAAATAACATCAGAAAAACAGGAATTACAGTCAATTACCATGAACTACAGCTTACATAATTTATTGTACCTTTAAGATTGCAGTTTTTCAACATCCCACAGACCAATTTAGAAAATTGTTTGGCAAATAATTCTGCAATTCATCATCAAACACTAGAATGTACATCAGCCAAAGAGTTCCAGGTTAAAACAAACCCCTCATTTTAAGGGATGCATAGTTCCTGGAGGACATCAGTAAAATAATACTAATGACATGTTTTTCCTCATCGTGCACACAAAAAAGTTGTAGCACCTTGCTGAGCTAAAATATGGAGTGTTTGAAGCTCAGTCATTTTCAGCACATACTTTGAACATGACCATGCAAGATCTTGCAATCACAGGAGATTCTGCTAAGTGACATTTTCAAGATTTGAACAAAACTGTATTCTTTAAAGCTGGGGTACGTCGTTTCAAAATTTTTAATTTGACAATCTGACCCTGTTCTACGATATAAAGTAGGTCATCTTTAATTTATATTTGCCCAAAGACTCTCCCCTAGCCTCTACAGCAACATGAATTATTTACGTGAGCCTAGAATGTTGAACAATAGAGTTGCGTATCCTCAAGACGGAGCTGTCAATTAACGAGAATGCACCCCAGTACCCAGCATGCACTACGGGGCGCACAGATGCCTTAATCAGCTTAGCTCATCAAGATAGCTTGAATGCTAACTCGACCTGTATTGATTTAATGTCGGTGTGTAAACTTCAAGCTAACCGTGCAAGAGGAGCAAGGGGAATGAAAACAGAATTGTCTTTTGTGTATTGGAGCCAAGTGATTATTCAATTCAGTTTATGTATATAGCATCAAATCATAACAAGACTCGTCTCAAGGGACTTCACAAGGTCAACATTCCAATTGAATTCAGTTCATTATGCCAGTTAGTTAAAGGTTTTCTATTTAAGGAACCCAGCAGATTACGCCGAGTTACAGCAAACCACAGTGTAGCATTCAACCGTACGCTACATCAGACTGTTGTTTTAGCCTGTTGAAGCGTTTGCAACGATTGCAAGTACAGGTTTTCTGACGGGTTTTTTTACGTTTCCCTGCAGAACCCGATGAAGGCCGAGGAGACAATTCAGCAGTTCGAATCATGTGTGTCTGAGCAGGGACATATCAAGAACATGCAGCCACAGCAGCCCTCCGTTAGCGCTACAAGGCTATTTGTGTGCGCGTGCGTGGTAGTATGAGGCGTGGCTTTCAGCTCCTTCCAGAAGGGGAGGGGGAGCACGGGTGGGAGCTATAGCCATTCACATTTCTAGATCTTCTCCTCCTCTCCTTGATGACATCATACAGACCCCTAGCCCAAATTCTAGACCCACCGTAGCAATAGCAAAAGGTTTTGCTCTGCAGGTCGGTCTAGCCATGCTCCTTTGTAGCCTCAGCAGGTCTACCATTGGCCTGATCAGTTTTGGACCTTGCTAATCACATTTGTTTGGTGGGCTTAAGGCTAGAGCTGCGACAGAGAAAAACTACAAAGATGGTGTCAACTCAGGAGCAGTGCTAGTGTGAAACCGCTTTGGCATCAACTTTGAACCATTTAGACTTGAGCCTTTCTTTGGGACATGAGCAGATAGAGGTACTTAAGTCATTTATTTTGAAAAAGTATGTATTTGCTCCTCCTTTGACAATGTATGGTGGACTGCCCTGTTGACTGACATCCATAACGATGAATAGCTACGTCACGTTGTTCGTCGCTCTGATTGGTCCTAGCGCTGTTTCATTGCGTGCGGAGACAGTTTGAAAGACATCCGTAGATTCTGTCCCACGACTGGGTGGTTTCAATGGCTTGTGGTCAGACTATTTATGGCTTGCCAAGCTAATAGACCCCAGCTTTAACACACAAAAGGTAGCAAGTCATTCCTTTAATTATAGGCCAATCATTTTATAAGGTTTGGTTGCATGTTACTTTTTGCATGAGGACAGTGGGTTAGGGTTAGGCGGTAACAACTTACAGACTCTCATAACATCGATGTCTAATGTGTCCGACGAGGCATTCCCGAGGGCGTTGAAGGCCACTACTCTCAGGCTGTACTCCACCCAGATGGATGTGTAGTTCTTGCCAAAGAAGCAGGAGTTATTTCCCGCTGAGTGGTAGTCCGGACACTCGTGGATTCCCTCCTCCCTGGAAACAACCAAAACAAGACCTTTAATGACCCAGATGTGGGTTCTAACATGCGCACATGAAGAAGTCAGCGCTTGTGCTGTGGGCAGTAAACACATGCCAGTAATTACTAAACAAATACAAAGCTTTTCACTGCCAACTGCACGAATCAGATGTTTTGGCATCATCAGAGACGACTGAATTAGGCTTCAAAATGTCAACTTGGAAAAAATTAAACCTACATTTATGATTTTTATTACACAACGAGCCATCAATGATTATTAGAACCATCAAAAACTGGACATATACAATAAAATATATCATTTAGATTCATGATGTATAAACAAATTAATTTTCATCATTAATTTGATATTTTTAAATCAGTTTAATTGTAATAATCAAAATAATTTCTTCCAGATCAAATGCAAAAAATTAATCAAATATTAGGAAATTGCCTTCTAATTTGCATGCCTGAAAAAAATGTTGCAGATCAACAAGCTGTCACATCTGAGTCACAGAGAAGTTGTTCTAACAAGCAAGATGTTCATTCAAATAACAGGAAGGATTATTAAAAAAATAGGAGAATGTGTCAAAATATGTTTGTTGTTTGTGGTCGTCCATGTTGAGCAAATACAAACAAACAAACTGGGAAAGTTTAGAAGCACACAGGTTTATAGGAATAGGAAATAAAAGAAATTATAAAAAATAAATGGACAGACTGGCTGATGTGGATGGGTTTATAATTGATTATCTGTAAATCACCAATCAGCAAAGACATGGTCTATAAACATGATACAACTTAAAAACTTTAATATATCTTCAGGAAAATTTGCTTTTCAGGCAGGAAAAATACAGAAACTAAATCATATGACAAGTAAACAAATCCCTATTCGTTTTTTAATTTAAGAGGAGCAAAGGGCGCTATTTGGGTGTTTTATTCACTAAAAATATTCTTTTTAGCTCATTTAAAGATTTAAAAGTGTTCATTATTATTATTATTATTTCACAGCTTAATTTTAATTTTACTAAAACATAAATAAAAATTTGCTCCATGATTGAAAATTTGATATTTTCCCATGTTAACTTGAATCAGTAACATTATATGAGCCTTCTGGGCAGGGCAGGTGAGGGTCTCACAGGTGACTTTTTGATGGGCGTGGTTACAGTAGTAGCATTCACTTCATTAAACATATAGACTTGAGCAAAGGGGCCAGTAGTTTTCCACCACAGCTGAAAACAAGTTTTAGTTTAATTTGCCCTCAGTGCAGGTGAGAAACGTATCTAGAAGTGGACAATCTGGTGGCCTTGAAGCTGAAACAAACCCAGCTGAAGAGCTTTGTTGTCCGTTACTCCCCCCTTTTGTCCCCATCGACCTCCGTGAGCAGCTGGAAGAGCTCAAAATGGATGAAATGGAAAACGTTTGTTTTTATAACTAACAGACTAACTTCTCCTTCTCGTAGAAGAGGCGGTGCTTCGTGGGCAGTCCTCCGTCGGAGCCAGGTTTCCACCAGCAGGTGAACGTCTCCTTCTCAGGAGACCTGCAGCCAACCAGAGCAGGTTTCCCTGGTGGAGATGCACCTGGCAACGCAGGTCACAAACAATCATTAGATGTGAATTAACAATTAGGATTCGATGAAATCATCAGCGTCTCTTTTCCAGGTTCAGTTTCTAACATTTTTTTTTTTTTTTTTTAATTAAATCTTTATTTGGAATGACCACATATCAATACACTTGACAGAAAGTAAATAAGGTAGAAACAAGGTCCATCCTGATTTTTTGTTGTTGTTGTTCCCCCCCTTCCTTGTTCCCAGTTGGATCCTCAAGGAGTAGTGGGCAGCGATAGAGTCCCGTCCGTCATATAAGCACCTCGGAGAATCCCTCGATATAAATGGATCTAAAAAATGACTATGCTTGGAGGAGGAATCTGTACTAATCTAATGATGAGACGTATTTATACAGAACAGTGAACAAAACCGAAAACCAAAAACTGAGGGGTTGCCCGTGCCGCGGTCAAAAGAAGAAGATCAAATGCTAGGTTAAGAAAGGTTGATTAACAGTTGAGTCATACAAAGTCCGCTCTTATGGGGGTAATGAATAAGATCCATTTGTTCCATATATCATAAAATTTAGTCTTCCGATTATTTAGCAAATATGTCAGTTTTTCCATTCTAAATATCTCTAAAATGATCCCATACCAATCCTCTAGTGTGGGGAGGACCTGACTCAGCCATTTCCTCGTAATTGTTTTCTTACATGCCACCAAGAGTAGTTGCGCCAACTTAATCTCACTCTTTTCTAACATTTTTTTCTAAAGTAGAAGCATTTAGTTCCACAATAAGGTCATAGTGTGACCTGTACCCTATCAGGATTTGTGTCATTTTCCAGCATGCACCGGAGGACTATGCACACATGTTACAGGAGATTTAATGCCCATGACTCATTTTAAAAGACCGATCTCCAACAGCATTGGCAGTCCTGTTCAGACATGTGCTCTGTTGCTATGGAGGCTAGGCTACATATATTGAGAGGTACTATTTTGATGCTTCTGTTGCAAGAGCACCACAGCTGTACCATAGCCTCAGTGCATGTATTGTATAAGCTGCATGTCTTTTCTCATTGACATTCTTTTAAAGCACTTTATATTTAATAAAAAACATTCAGATCATATAAAGCCCTGCTTCACTAGTTGGCAGCAGCTACTTTTAAACCTGGACATCTTTTAGGGCTTTGCCTGATCTAGAAGCTCAGAATAGATGCGTCCAAGACGTGATTAAAATCCAGATGTGTGTGTGTGTGTGTGTTCATTCATCTGTAGTGTTAGCAAAATATTTTTTCAACCACAGGACAGATTTGAATCAAACTATCAGAAAGTAAACATTAAATTTCCATCAACAACTGATTAACTTTTGGCCGTGTGGTTGACCTTGGGAAAAAAAAATGGCTAAACTCTTATCAGTTTGACAGATTTATAGCTACTGATCATATATCTGTGTGATAAAGGATCCAGTAATGTTCCATTAGATCATGCATAAAGGGTATAGTAAAGATTGGACCAAAACAACATTTACTCCATCTTTCAACAGATTTTCTGGCAGGAATGGCAGTCTTCCAAAATTTACAAAGCAACTAAAGACTATTTTTATATCCAGGAAAGCTTTTAATTAGAATTCTGCTCACTTGTTTTATTGGTTTCTCTGTATTTTTATATCTGTTTAATATTATAACAGATTGATGCATTTATTTCATTTGTTTTTTGTGCGAACATCTTTATGATTTCTATCTAAGAAAAGCTATGCAAGCTTTAATTTAAAGGCTCAATGCAAAAAGAACAAGAACTGTGTCACTGTCAGATTTACTGTAACACAAACATCAGAGAGATAGATGACTGCAGGGAAAGTGACGGGGAAAGCTGTTCTGTTGCAGCTACACAGCCCAAACACTTGTTTTGCTACATTACTGTACAAAGTTTTGACTAAAATCCAGAGTTTGTGTGCATTTACCCACCTGTGGACACGGTCTAGAGCAGTCTGATAAAAAGTGTACCAAAAACCGCCATGATGAGCTGACTGGAATAGCAGTGGTTCAATTCTTGTTCATTAGCATGTGAAACGTGCAGTGAAAATTCAGTGGGTGATTGTTCAACTTCACCCGCCTAAAAAAATAAATAAAATAGGGGTGGACAATATAGCTGTATCTAATTGTGAAGGATTTGAAGGTGCTGACGATCCGCAGAAAGATCGTAGACTCGTAACATTTTATCTAACGAGAAGTTTGAGGGAACTGTTTCCACCCAGACCCATTTAGATGTGACACACGCTGAGCCTGATCACTTTAGAATACATTCATAAAAAGAAAGCAACGCTAAAGATGTTTACTCAGTGACTATAAGCTATATAGCTTTAATATGTTAACTCGAGTTAACTGTGAGTTGATTAGGTTCATCGCCAGTTGTGGCAATAGGTTAGCGTTATTAGCACATGTTAGCATAAGACGGCTAATTAGTACTTGCAGCTATTATTGTCCTTTTACAGTTGTGTTTTAATACACTGCTCACAGAAATTAAAGGAACACTTTTTTTATTGGGCCTGGCATGAAATCAATGAAACCTGTCTGATAATTTTCTGGTTGATTAAGCAGCTGAGGGCATTGTTAATCACTTTCAGCTGTATTGGTGTTCATGGACTTAACGACAGGTGCACTAAAGTGGCAACAATTACAAAACCCTCAAAACAGGACTGGTTTAACATGTGGAGGTCATTTCAAGTTTCTCCCTCTTGATCTTTTTTGGCTGGTTTTCCACTCGTGCTAGTTTTGGCTTGAGTAATTATCTCTACTGGCAGCATGAGGCCATTCCTTAACCCTACAGAAGTTGCACAGGTTGTCCAACTTCTCCAGGATGGCACATCCACACGTGCTGCAGCAAGAAGGTTTAATGTGTCTCCCAGCACAATCTCCAGAACATGGAGGAGATTTCAGGAGACTGGCGGTTATTCTCGGAGAGCTGGACAGGGCCGTAGAAGGTCCACAACCCATCAGCAGGACCGATACCTGCTCCTTTGTGCAAGGCGGAACAGGCTGAGCACTGCTCGTGCCCTACAGAATGACCTCCAGAGGGCCACTGGTGTGAATGTCTCTACCCAAACAATCAGGAACAGACTTCATGAAGATGGCCTGAGGGCCCGACGTCCTGTAGTGGGCCCTGTGCTCACTGCCCAGCACCGTAGAGCTCCACTGGCATTTGCTCAAGAACACCAGAATTGGCAAGTCCGCCACTGGCGCCCTGTACTTTTTACAGACGAGAGCAGGTTCACCCTGAGCACCTGTGATAGACGTGAAAGAGTCTGGAGAAGACAAGGAGAACGTTATGCTGCCTGCAACGTCGTTCAACATGACAGGTTTGGTGGTGGGTCAGTGATGGTCTGGGGAGGCATATCCATGGAGGGACGCACAGACCTCTACTGCCTAGGAAATGGTGCTCTGACTGCCATAAGGTATCCAGATGAAATCCTTGAACCCTTTGTCAGACCCTACGCTGATGCAGTAGGTCCTGGTTTTCTCCTAATGCACGACAATGCCCGGCCTCATGTGGCAAGAGTATGCAGGCAGTACCTGGAGGATGAAGGAATTGAAACAATTGAATGGCCTTCACGATCCCCTGACTTAAACCCAATAGAACATCTGTGGGACATTATGTTTGGGTCCATTAGGCGGCGCCAGGTTGCTCCTCAGACTGTACAAGAGCTCAGGGATGCCCTCACACAGATCTGGGAGGAAATGCCACAAGACACCATCCGTTGTCTCATTAGGAGCATGCCCCGACGTTGTCAAGCATGCACACAAGCTCGTGGGGGCCACACAAGATACTGAAAAGCATTTTGAGTTGCAGAAATTAAGTTTTTGAAATAATGGACTAGCCTGCCACATCTTCATTTCACTCTGATTTTAGGGTGTCTACACAATTGAGCCCTCTGTAGGCTGAAAACTTTTATTTCCATTAAAAGACTTGGCATCCTTTTGTTCCTAAGACATTGCCCTGTCGTTATTTGTATAGATATCCAACTTCATATTGAGATCTGATGTATCTAATGTGTTTCTTTAAAGGGTTCCTTTCATTTTTGTGAGCAGTGTATAAAGAAATAGTGGTGACGGAGGCTCAGGGATTAGGAGTTTGCCCTCTAAACAGAGGGTTGTCAGTTTGAATCCAGGCTCCATCCATATCAGTGTGTTCTTGGGCAACATTTCACCCTCTTGCCTGCTGGTGGTGCATGGTCAGGGGGACCGGTGGCACCTGTGTACAGCAGCCTCGCCTCGGTCAGTGTGCCCCAGGGCAGCTGATGCTACATGTGGCTCATCACCACCAGCGTGTGCATGTGTGAGTGGATGAATTATACACTGTAGTTTAAAGCCATATTATGCAACTTTTTCACATATTTAAACAATTTTCTTGAGCCAGTTTGTGCTAAAATGAGCCTTTACAGGGTTAATGAAATGTCACTCAGACCCCCACCGCCCTCTGTGGCCAGAATACTGCATTTGCAACTTCAGAGTGGCGGTCCGCCTCCCGTTAGACCTAGACATGCTTGGCACTGCAGTCTGCTTCCAGCATGTTTCCTGCATGTTTTAGATCGTGAACACAGCTGATTTGTTTGATTTAGTGATGAATACAATGAATAATGAAAAGGCTTTCACAAAATTAGGTCTATAAAAGAAAACACCGGTGTCATGTGACCGTGAGCCATTTGATCCTGAAACTCAAATAGGACAATCCCTTCTGTTTCTTATTTTTCCCATGTTGTGAATCACATTCATGAGGCTGCATTATAACAGAAATGGATTAAAAATCAAGTTTGCTCAAGATCTACTTACTGTCACATTCAAGAGCTGCAGACAGCATCAAGAGCATCACCAGTCCGAGATCTCCCCCCATCCTGGCATCGACCCGTCACACTCTGAGACAGCGGAGTGAAATCAACGGCATGTTCTTAATGAACTCGTATAAACACGAGGCTCGGCCACAGGTCTTGTTTTACCTAAAACAAGCAGACATGGAGGGAAAACAGCAAACAAACCCGGTAACTGTTTGTTCGAGCGTAAACTGACATGCAGGCTGAATGTGAGCACTGATAAAACTTGACATTCAATGTAAAAAGGGTCAGAATTTATTGTGAAGCCATTTTTTCAGAGGACATCAGCCAAACATAAACATCAAAGATAAGAAGTTTTTCTGTAAAAACTGGATTTAATACTCATTTCACTGCATTATGTTTCTTTTTTTAACTTGTTTGGCAGACATCAATTCACCTGAGGTCGTTTAATGCACTTCCTTATTCCAGGGCGTTTATGAAAATGAATATGTGCAGGCCCAGGTCAAAACACACACAATACGCTTTGCTAAAAAGGGACATTCATGTTGCAAAGCCCCATCAGAGCAGCTGTTCTGCTGCACATTTTTGCAGTTTTCCCTACAGGTTTCTACACTCACTGGAAATGCACTGGCTCATAGGAAACACTCAGGCTTCTTTTATGACAATCTTGAAATGCCAAATGTAAATTGTCACACGAGCAACTTCCCTCCCCTGAGCAACAATAGCAGCCTGTAATTTACTTGTTAAACATTTTCACAAATTTCTGCTCCGCCGTTGGAGCGACAACAAGTCGAGTTTCGTGCTACGACACCTGCTCTGACAAGTTTATACAGGATCACTTGCTTGAGCAAGGCGGGACCTGGATGAGGCTTTATTTCCTTATTTCTGCACTCTGGGAGTGAGACTGCACGTTAAAAATGAACCCTAATGTTTAAAAATTCTGCATTTTTTTGTCTGGAAAAGTCTAATTATAATTTGCCTGAAAAAACCCTCTAAACTCAGAATTAAACTTGATTTCAATACTATTTTATAGGTAAAGTGGAGACTTTCTTTGCTGAAACACTGTCACCAAGGCAACAGTGTTTCCATGCTGTACTGTTTTAATACCTCACTGCAACACAGCATGGCTGAGTACACAATACAGCAATATCAATACAGTGATTAATAAAAAATAATACAGATATGTCAAAATGAAAACAAAAACAGCAGATCACGCTTAAGCTGGTTTTCTCAGCTTTTCTTAGTAATACAATAAAACTAATAACCAGATTAAATGTCATTATTTAACACTGAATTATTGCTTACTCGTATATATATGCTGGCTTTTGCAGGTGTGTGCGCGCGCGTGTTTGTGCGCGCGCGCGCAGATCCACACAGCAGTCCAACACGGAAAAGAAACAGCCTTGTGAATGATTGATTACATAACATTCTGCTTCCAGCTGCATTAACACAGGTAAATTAAAAACAGCTTTTCTGTGTCAGGTTTAAAAAATATATGACACTAGTGACTCACCTGTTGCTTTGGGGCGCGCGCAGCTTTGTGGCTCTTCATTTAAATGGTGTGAAGAAAGAGTCTTCCTCAGTCATTATGACCTCTTCACCTGGCAAACGCTGCGCCTGACGACTCAGGTATGCTCGTTTATGAGACGGGAGAGAGGTGTCCTCTGAGTCACCGGAGAGGGGAGGAGCTTCTAGTCACGACCTGCCCACCTGAGAGCAGGCAAAGATCCCCGAAAAGCGAGCAGGATGCATCACTTCGCTAGTTTTGTTTCCAGCTTCATAAAGCAGATTTCTAAACAAGTTTTATTTGCATACTCGAGACTTTTACTCATTCTGTTTATTACTGTAGCATAAAAAGAGAGCTAAATTAATTCTTTATTGAACGCGTCGTGTCATTTTTTTAAAGGACAGATTAAAGTCTGGAGCGCCCTGAACGCATCACGGAAAGAGCAGCTGCCTGTAAACGCACCACGAGTCAGGTAAAGCATGAGGATGGGAGTTTTACCTGTCTGGTTGTTGAAAGAAAATGTTGCCAAACAGGTAACTAGAACAAATATAAGTACCATGACCAATCAAGAGCTGTCCTTAACTAGTTTTATTTTTAAACTGGTTTAGATTTCCATAGCCCCAAGCTTATTGCTTCGCAACACTTCTCTTGCTTTTATTTACCATGTTTATAGTAAGATCCCAGTTAATAATGTACAATAGTGCAATTGATGCAAAGAAATTTTATAAATATCTATAATAATTCCAGTTTATTTTTAATTTTCTTGAGCCTATAAAGTTTTTGTTGTCAATTTAAACTGTATTTAAAATGTTCAGAAAGATCAAAACATTGTGAATTTTATATCTGCATTAGTGTCTGAACAGTGTCTTTATTTTTGATCAAGATCAGTTAAAATCAATTATATTTTTGCAAAACAACAAATCTGAGGCTCCGTTTAGTGGGCTGTGCCTTTTAATGCTTTCACAAACAAAAAATCATGAAAAAAGCTCAAACTATTGCATTCAAATGAAAAAATCTAGCCACCTTTTGAGGATTTATATGCTACATTCATTTCTGTATTTCAATCCAACTCCATGACGTTTACTTTATGTAAACCAGTGTAAAGCATACCACCTTTGTTCTTGCCACTGAGAACAGTTCTTAAGTAGTGCATTAGAGTTTGGATATAAACGTTTTACTGATTTTGATCATATGTGGTCACGCATCAACTTTTAGTCTCATGCAATCTGGTGGAAAAAGAGCAGAATTATAATTGTTGACTTTTCTTCTGCCTTTAACACAATCATCTGAGGTCCGCTTATCTTTGCCAGAATATAAAGCTCACCTGGATTTATGACATCCTGTCAGATAGAAACACCCATGGCATGTAGTAATACATCACAGCATAAAAATGAACATGAGGGGTTCCTCAGGGATGTGTACTCAGTCCTTTGTTCTTTACTTTGGAGGATTTTTTTCTTTTTGACAACCATCTGTCCAAACTAGTTTAATTTCATTATATTTTAAAATATTTATGAAATGACAAAGCACTTAAACTGTCTGGTGAAGTCAGTGTAAAGCATGATCTAATTATTTAGGCCTCTCGTGTACTTCGTGAGCATTTAAGTCACCAAGCCTTTGATGATTTGTACAACTGCACATCCTGTACTCTGCATATGACGTCATGTGATCTTTACTAATTGGGGGTAGACATAAAGGTCACATCATCCTGGCCTTCATGATTTTTCATCCTCCAATCTTCCAGCTTTCTCTGGGCTTTTAGGGACACGTTGCTGAACAAATAGCTCAGGTTTTCAGCTAGCATCTCTTTGTGAATTTTCTTTTTCTATGTCTGCATTTAAATGCCATTTTAAGGATTTGATTTTTCTGACTCATAATTCACAGCAAACATCTAAGTAAACAGGAAAATCTGAGTGGCAGTAAAAGAATTTGGAGCCATTTCGAGATTAAAAACCTCTTTTCAAAGGGAGACCTGGCCAAGAACAGCAGCAGCAGGTATCAAAACACAGAAAGATTACACAGCTAAACTCAAGGAGGGAATAAAAAGATTAAATTAAAATCTGAATAGATTTGCAGCAGTTTAAATGAAACAGTTGCATTTAAAAGCACAAAAGTGACATTTTCTGTCATTTTCCAGTCATTCTGCGTTCCGGCGGCGTGTTCCGAGCCAACCGTGCTTAGTAGACAAAAGCTCGTTTTCGAGTTCAGTTCGTGCGAATGGAACAGAAAGCAACAAGTGATCAAGCATGAAACAGAGTGTCAACCAGAAGTATTCATGAATAAAATGTCCCTGCAGCCCAGCACAGGCAAAAATGTGGCAGCAACGAGCCGCGTCTTTGTATTAAAAGAAAAGCAGAACTGGTTCTTAAAATAAAAACTGTTTTACTCTCACCTTCTTCACGAGTTTGTCTACGTGTGGTTTTAGGTTGAGCAAGTCGTCTAGCAAGACACCAATAAGTGTGAACCACCTCTCTTTTATCACCAGAGTGGTCACTAAGGCAGTCGTTGCTGGCATCAGTTGTTTTCTTGTGCTTTGAGAACAACTTATACAAGTTTTTACGAGACTGTAAGTTGTTTTGTTGATTATGCACACAACAAAACCAAATCATAAGGCTCATTTTGAGACTTGGAGATGCTTTCAGCAGACCCAAAATCACCGAGACAATTAAGAGCAAGTGGGTCAATATCACCGCTGTATTTTCTTATTGTCTGTGAGTAATTAGTTTTTAATTATGAGCAATAAAGAAGGGGAAAAATTACAATGACTCAAGCTATGGAGTTAATCTCACATACAGCTTCAGGCAGTCCCAGCAGTACCATCTTTTGTTGTTGTTGCTTTATCATTCCTCTGATACTTCTGCGCTAAGTGCTTTCATTTCATCGGTTTATTGTTCAGGGATGAATGTCTTAAAACAGTTTCTGAGTCACAACATAAGTCAGAAAAGTTGAGATAAACAAGCCAATGCAAGCTTTTGCACAAGGGCCAATATTGTCAACCTAATAGTCCTAGTGGGCCACAAAAACACAATAAAAATGCAAATATTATTTTAAGTTTAATTTTTTTATTTGTACTCCTCAGGATAGGCTCAAAATATGCACATTAGTACAAATCTGAACATAAAAGTGTCAGAAAGTGTAGATCTACATCAACAGTCTGCTGGAGAGCCTAAATGAATCATTTCATAAGTGCAAGTGGGGCTGAGTGAGGGCCGTAAAGGGCCCCAGGACCACATGTCTGTTCTAGAAAATTGGTCCCACGCAGATGAAGATGGAGACTTTTTATCTGACAAAACAAAGAAGATATGCTTCAGTTTAATTGGTCTCTCTGTTAGTAACATACTAATAGAATAAAATTGTCACTTATTGTAGAGTTCAGTGGTCCTAATCCTTTTCAAAAACTCCAAAAACTGTGCTTTTCTCAACAATTTCCCTTTATAACCAAACACACAAAAACCTGATGGGTAGTTAGCATCCAGCTGCATAAATGCTGCTTTGTTTGAAATTTAAATGTGAAGTTAAAGTCCCCACTGATATTTATTTGAATGCATTAGCTGATCCAGAATCTGCAGCACCCCGTTTAGCTGTTTTGTTTTGTTGTTTACATTTCTGACTTGTTTTGTGAGCTGCTGTCTTGGTTTTTGCAGTTGTTAGCTGGGTTTCCTGTTTTATTTTGAAAATCTAATGGTTTTGTTGTGGGTGTTTTTATCTCTGTTCTTATCTCATCCGTACGTATTCTGATTTTTACTCTGACATATTGTGTTATTTCTCCTGGTTGTGTTGTATTCATCACCCTGTTGATTTACAGTCTTTGGGTTTCCGGCTCTGCACCACCTTTGCTTTTTTACTATATAAGACTTTTCATTTCCTGTCGGGCTGCTTCCAGTGAATGTTACACTTTGTTTTTTTGTGCACTCCTGCTTTTTGGGAGTTTAATTGGCAAGCAGACAGAAACAAATGTGAGAAAAATTCACAGCAGCAGCAGCAGGTGGAATCTTTAGTGTGACGCTCTGAAACAAACTTAGATCTGTGGGTGAAAACTGTTACAATTACTGCTTTTATTACAAGAGACACACGTTTTGCAAATATAGTTTATAAAAGATGTGAACGCTGATTGCAAATGCATTTTTCATCTGAAATTTTCCAGATGAAAACAATTGTTTGAATTAATTTAAGCTCAATTTTTACAGAAATGTCACCGTTTCTCTTCTACATTATATACACAACAAACAAACAAGAGCTCAGATTTTTGACACAGTTTTGATCCCCCACGGTCGACTTATTCTGATTCATAGTTAATCATTACCCCTGAAAGTAATCCTATTTATAGCAGCCATGGCTGATTGTTGTAAAACAACAAGCCACCGCAGTAAATATTATAACCTGTTAATAATAAAATGAAGCTGTGGGACATTCTCACTGTAGAGAACTTTGCTCGGTGGAAATTTCCAGCCAGTCATCGTCGAGGTTTACGGCTTCTTTTTGTTTTTTATGGTTTAGGATTGCATCAAATAAAAGAAGAGACACCTTCTTGAAATAAATGCAATTATGAAAAATATGTAATCTTTTTTCTATTGTTAAATATTCAGTAGTTTTGAATCTCAAATTCTCCTTCAACAATAAATTGTGAACTCAGTTGACTCCTGTTAGAATGACATAATGTGTTATCTTCCTTCCTGTCTTGAAGTTCCCAAAAGCAAAACCAAACATTTTCTTTATTTAAACTGTGCAACGCTTTACAAATGACCCCTTCTAAATGGTAAATGGTCTGTATTTGTGTAGCACCTTAGGGTTCTACAACCCCCCAAGGCGCTTCACCACACAATCAGTCATCCACCCGTGCACACACACACACACACTTTCTTTTATAATGGGGGGACTTGCATATATTGGTATTGGTTAAAGTTGGTGTCGAAATGCACACTCACATTCACACCCTGGTGGTGATGAGCTACAATGTAGCTACAGCTGCCCTGGGGTGCACTGACAGAGGTGAGGCTGCAGAGCACTGGTGCCACTGGTCCCTCCGACCACCAGCAGCAGGCAAGGGTTAAGTGTCTTGCCCAAGGACACAACAGCAGCATTCTCTGCCAGGATATCGATCTAACAACCCTCCGACAACTTCTACTATACATGCAACACTTGTGCAGTATTTGGAGCTGCACACTCAGAGCTAATGCCACATCCAAACAAAATATGCTTAATGAAGTAATTAATTTATGCACAACAAATTAAAAATTTGGAATGCGAAGCATAAAACTCAAACTACCTTCCTTCTATTTTTGTATTTACCTCCTGTAGACCAAACTTTATTAGTTATTGTAACATGCTTTTGCTTTAATGTGCCATGAGTGCTGTGTGCAGGTGATTGCTGCTCAAAATAAGAAAAATGTGCATTAAGCTTAGCTTTTATTTTGTCTTTTTTAGATTTGAAAAAGTATTTTATGTGACTTCATTTGTTAAGGAACACAAATCTGCTATCAGGTCATTAAAAGCATGGATGAAAACCGCTCATTGTGTTTAATTCACACTAGTCGACACGGTTAAGCAGAACTGTGCTGTGGGTCGTAAATAAACCTGACAGCCATAAACAAATAAAAACGTTGACTCATAGGTCTGTGTTGTCTGCACGTCCCCCTCGTGGCCACTGCAAGGAGAATCCAAATGTCTCCATATAATGAAAAACAATCACTCAAATCTGGAGTTTTATGCTTACTTATTATGCAGACGCTTTTATCCAAAATGACTGACCTGACATGCATGTTTTTGACAAGTGGGAGGAAACCGGAGTACCCAAAGAAACTCCACTCATACATGGAGTTTGCATGCTCTACCCAAGACTGCAGGTGGCGTTTGAACCTGCAGCCTTCTTGCTGTGATGCAACAGTGCCACCAACTGTGCTAACAGCTACATGTTTTATAGAGCAAGGGACCATATTTGATCAGTTGTGCATTATTTAAGTCCTAATTTACTGCCTAAGAAACACAAAGATTTAGACTAATGGTAGTTAATATATATGTGTATTAGGGTGGGAAAACAACAGTAACCTAATATTTTATTATATAAAATGTTTGCAATAATAATTTTTATTATTTTCTAATTGTGCATCTAAGCCTGCACTGTGAATGATTCTTTAGGCACAGCTACCCTCTGTAAGATGTTCAGTCCAGCTCAACACGTGCTGAATTCTGGATTTATAAAAAGAATAAAAAAGAAAATTGAAGAACATCCGTCGGGTTACAAGCTGCTTAAAACCACAATACCCCGCTGACAGAGTAAATGAAATCATGTAAGACTTCTGGAGTCAGCGGGTGGACTAATACAACAACCACAATGTGAGCTCAGCTGACTGAACATAATAAACTCTGTAGTTTTCCACAGATCTGTTTCCCAGGGCAGAATGCTGCTATTCTGGCCTGCAGGGTGAACACACACACACACACACACCTGCGATCAGCTGTGATCAATTGCCACGTAGCTTTCATATGTGTTGTTTTTAAACTAAAAATCAAAGATGAGTCAATAAAAAATACATTTCTGCCTTTATTGGCCAGGACTCCCTTGAAAATGAGGTTTTTAATCTCAATGGGACCTTCCTGGTTAAATAAAGAATAAATAAATAAAATAAAAAAAGGCAAATTACAATTGTATATATTCAAATAAAAAAGTGTAAGACATAAGAAAGGTGAGCATAAATAGTTAAATGATTGTCTGGTTGATTTAAACAGTTTACATATTTTCTTGACAGAATTGAAATGAATAAAAATAGCTGCATTAAATATGAAAAATATGACATTAAACCAAATGCATACATCAAAAATCAACAAACTTCTGCCAAAAGCTCCACAGGGAAGAAATAAAATAATAATAATATAATCTCTCAAGTCATGTGGAAAATGTAACGTAACGCCATCGTTAAGTAAAAAACAAAGTAAAACGAGTGAACACACCCTGGCTGGGAGAGGTGTTAAAAAGGAGGAAGAGGAGCATCTGAGGCGCGTTCAGCCAAAGAGTTTACGCGACAAGATAGTTCCCCTCCCAAGTCCTTCAGGCGGAGCATCAACCTGGTGACGCGGTGCGGTGTTTATCTTGTCGGAAACAGCCACCAGCTGGTTAGGGGAAATCCAAGGAGGCAGTGGGCGTGCTTCACCCGTACGTCTTCCAGGAAGTTCAACATCTCATCTGTAACTTTCTTCATGTTTGTCTTCGTTTTCAGATCACGGCTGACTCGCTGTGGAGCGTAGCTGGCTGCCATGGCGGACTCTCTGGACAGGTCCGCGAAGATCAGCTCGCTGAAGGACTCGGTGGTGAAGAAACTTTGTGAGGTGTTGGATAAATCAAGCAGTAAAGGATGGCGAAAGCTAGGAGAGATCGTTGGCAATGACAAAAGATTTAAAGTCAGGTAGGTTGATGAAATGGTTGCGATCTCTTCAAGAGACTGATGTTATGATCCAGTTGGATCGAGATGATGAGCTGAACTAACGATCAGCTGTTTTTTAGGGTGTGTAGTTAGTTCTGCACCAGTTTTCTGACATACATTTGATCACAACTTGGGTGTTCAACGTTTTATTCTGGTGGGGTTAGAAATTAATTGTTTTTTTTAAGTAGAAATCCCACCAAAACAAATAGTTTTGTGTTTTTGAAATGAGTTTTATTTAAAAAATCCCATCTTTGTCCTGTATCATCCTCCAGCTCGGACGACATGGAGATGTGTTCTCTCAGGGTTCTGGAGGTGGAAGGAAGCCCAAGCCTCATGCTGCTGAGGCTGATGGGAGAGCGAGGATGCACCACGGGTCACCTGATTGACTACCTCCAAACTCTGAGCAACTCAGAGGCGCTGCAGTGCCTGAAGCCTCCAGGTAGCCTACAGGAAACCCACCACCAGCCTAATAGCAAGCATTTAGGTTGTTCGACTTCTTTATGGCTCAGGATCTGTCCCACAAACACTGTCACACGTGTTTATAACAGGTGCAACTCTGCTCAGTTTGGGTTTTTCTTAGAGGAAACGCAGGCATGTGAACTTAAAGAAGTGATCTTTCTGTGATGGAAAATGCAGCAACACATGAAAGTACTGTGAGAAAAACAAAACAGGATGCACTATGTAATCAAACGTTTATTTCAACCTTTTACAGCCCTGCAGATCCTCATTCAGCCCCAGTCTGTTGCTCTAACGTGCGGCCATAATCTGCGCCTCAGCTGCTACGCTGTGGGTAAATCTCCAGTTCAGTACCAGTGGTTTAAATCAAGAGAAGAGGTGAGTGTTTTTGGAAACGACACAAACAAAAAACAGACTCAAACTGATAAATGGCTGCCCTCAAACACACGCTATGCATTGCTATAGAACTAGTGAAACGGGTTTTTGCTGTAGCGTTGCAGGAAAAGTCTCATTTAGAGTTTTCCATAGGAGTGAAGTTGTTAGTAATACACTGTTTGCATGCATAGAAGAATAACCTGGAAAACTGCTGCATTTTCCGGGATGATGGTGACAAAATGTCAAATCTCACATGCAGAGCTTTAAAATGGTTTGGTGATTCTACAAAATGCATGTTTTTTTGTTTATTTAGGAGGGAAAATCTTTCATCTGAGAGCTTTTTAAGCAGAGATAAGCAGAAGATAACGGATGGATGGAATTTGTCATTTTTAAGACCTTTATCCTCTTTATGCTGTGTTTAAACTCTTTTTCTTCCAATTTTTTTTTATTTTCTTAAACATTTTACCTACAGCTGTTCTCACCAAACACTCATCTCCTTGAGTCATAGTCTAATAAACGGCGGCGTCTCATCCAGCTTTTAAAAGAAACATCTAGTGAGTCAAAGTTCTGGACTGGAAACAATGCCCATCTTCTTCTGCGTGTGCTTTAAGACAAATCCATTTAAGATATGTTTGCTTCTCTGACGCAGGAGCTTTTACTTTCCCCACATCCTTCACTGAAACCATAAGGATTAAACTACACAATAAGCTGGTGGCGGCCGTGCATTCCCAGATTGAGAAATCCTTTTCTCATTGTCAGATTGTTTTTGTCTGCAGTTGCCACGGTGAGAAGATGACTAGGGTTGATGTCAACTTTATTCTAGTTATTATTTAGCAGAATATCATTTTTAAAGCGTCCTGTGTTTTATTTATTGGTGGAGAGAACCAGGAAGTCAGGCGTGCTGGGGCAGGAGGATGGCATTCCAGAAAAGGGGCGATCTCTGGAAGCTTATGTTAACATCTAAATCATGTTTTCTTCATGCTGGTCATAATAACAATGAACTTTACATTTTCTCTGTTTACCAAAATAAAAAAAAGTGCAGAAAACCTCATTTCTATAGGTCAGACTTTCTTGCAATAATTCAAAAGTGGTTGTTAGTGTTTTTAGCGTGTATTTGAATATTTTTCCTTAGACTTTGGCTACATGTGTCTAAAGTGAGGAGAACGGAGGTGTAAAAACATTGTCTGCTGCAGATGAACATGATCTGATGTCATGTCTATAATTTGAGGAAATCTAGACGCAGGACTCTTTAGATCCTTACACTGGACAAGTTTTGAATATCTGCATAAATGACATAATTGGTGCTAAAATCCTTTTTCGTGAGTCAAACTGTATCATGTCAAATCTTTTTATAGCTTCAGCTAAAGGAACGGGACTAGATGGTGTCTTTGTGGGTGAATTCATGACTCGAGCGTAAAATCCCACTTTAAGAAACGTCCAAAAGGGAAGTGAAAATAAAACAAACATCGTGCTGCGGATGATGAGGGATGCTGCGTCTCCTCTGGGCTGGACGGATGCTAAGCTAACTACTACCCTTTCTTATTCTCATAATCTCAGGTCCCAAATGGCGCTACTCCAGAACTGTTGATAAGTCCCGTCCGGCTGAAGGACGCTGGCTTTTACATTTGCAGGATCAACAGTGGAGATGGTTGTGAATTCAGCCAGTGGGCTCAAGTGGACGTTCTGAATGGGAGCACGCCTTGTGGTAACGTTTTAACAGCACAGACTCTCTGCTGTGAGGCCTAATGATGATCAGCTGATGTTAAACTTCATTTGTTCCGACAGCGCCGGGGCAGAGTTACCACTCCGTAGACGGCCGGATGAAGTTGGTGATCCAGCCTCAGGCCCAGCAGCTGCACGCCGGGGAAACCCTGCTGCTGGAATGTGGAGCCGTGGGGCGGCCGATCCCTCGCTACCAGTGGTACAGGAACGGCGTCCTCATCCCAAATGCCACAAAGAGAAAATTCATGGTAGTGTTTGAAAACTTCCCTCTTGACACTGAAGTCGACTCATTGTTTAGATGACTAATGTAAACGCGTGTTTCAGATTCCTCATGCGATGCAGGATCATCATGGCAGGTACCACTGTGAGATCAGCAGCAGCAGCTCTGAGAGAATGTGGACCAACGAGGTCGACGTTGCAGTAGGTATGCTACATTTTTGTTTTTATCATTTGTTCAAAAGCAGCTTTTATTTCTCACTGAGTGGACGTTTGCTTCTGTTCCTGACTGAAAGCACCAAGGATATCTTTCCAGATTACAGGAGCAATGGAATGCTCTGAAGGTAGAGTCAAAAGCCCCGGGTGGATCTAACAGGCCGACTCTTAGCTAAAAGCATTAACCCTGACCTGATACTCTAATGCATGGGAATTATAATTTCTATCATCACCTCGTGTTTATTACTAATCAAACATCTGACAAGGTGTTAACTGTTTTTAATTTGCATGTGTTTTTAATTTGAGTGTCACTTCCAATCAGCACCAGAGGGTGATGGTGTTCGGATCTCCTTTATCATCAACAAATCCTATGAAAAGTCAGGAGGAAACACAGAACTGATCTTATAGATTTAATCCATCAGTTGTCTGCATTAGTGACTTCTACTGGAGTTAGAAAATATTTATAACTAGCATAATATGTTGCTTTGATCTTTGTGCATACATTTTAAGATGCAACCTGCAGAAAATGTCTTGCATCTTGCATTTAAGCATTCATTTTTCATTATAATGACTAATTTTAACTATTTACATTGAAGTATTACTAAAATTACAGTTTTTGTTTTTTGCAGGGCAATTATGGAATTGGATCAGTACGCGCTAAATTATAGTGCATTTTATTTCTGATGTTCTGCTGTGTTAATTTAACTTTGATTGCACAGATTATTTAAAACACACACCAATAATCATGTTATTCAGAAAGCTGCAGGAAGCATGAACTGGTCACACAATTTGCACCTTTCCCCGTGCTTCTTGAAGACTGGAAATCTGCACTGAGTTCATAAAAAAGACACAAATTTACAAATTCAAGGATAGTTTTTTGAACTATTCAGATCAATCTTTTCCTGGGATTTGTTGAAAACACGACATATGTAGCATACACTAACCATATCTGTTGATTAATGCATGAAAAGAATTCCTCACAAGATTTTTTTGGTTTAATCATTTGTTTCCTGAATTTTATTCTTCAGTTGTGTGAAAGTTTCTGCATTTATGAGAAGGTAATCTATTTGCATTTCTGATTTCTAGATGACATTTATGCTTTTGGAGGAGGTAAAACATTTTACACCTCTGTAATCATTTATTCATACCGAGTTAAATGTATATTTATTTAAGTTTTGGGATAATTTTTGTGTTTTCTGTTACAATTTTCAGCTCCCAGTGGCCTTTTCTTAAATAGTATGCCAGAACAACTTTGTGGTGAGTGACTAATAAACATTTTATCTGTTTTTTATGGGTTACGTACAAAACTGTTCAACCGTCTCCCCAGATTGACCCCTTTCTCTCTCAAAGACACTATTTGGCACAGACAGACATGAAACATCTAGACGTGTAAGAATGCTCTACACTTATATGTCTGTTCCAGTTCAGTTCCAGGATTGTGCAAAAGGTCCCACTTAAAAAGATGAGCGGTCTGTCATTTTCACCAGAGGTACACTTCAACTGTGAGAGAATGTAAAAAAAAACCTGGAAGTCACATTGTATGATTTTTGAATCATTTATTTTCATAATGATGCAGAAAAGTGGTATTTGGTTAATAATAAAAGTTCACCTCAATACTTTGTAATGCAACCTTGGTTGGCAATGACAGAGGTCAAACGTTTCCTGTAGGTCTTCACCAGGTTTGCACACACTGTAGCTGGAATTTTGGCCCATTTTTCCTGGCAAATCCTCTCTAGAGCTAGGGGCTGTCTCTGGGCAACGTGGATTTTCAACTCCCTCTACAGGTTCTCTGCTGGATTGAGGTCTGGAGACTGGCTAGGCCACTCCAGAACCTTGAAATGCTTTTTACATAGCCATTTGTTCGTTGGTGGATGGAAGGATTTGTTTGCCCAAGATCTCACAATATATGGATCCATTCATCGTTTCCTTAATATGGATCAGTCGTCCTGTCCCCTTTCCCAAAGCACAATGTTTCCACCCCCATGCTTCACAGTGGGTGTGTTCTTCAGGATCATGTAGTTCTGGGCTGTTTCTCATCGTTCTCCAGATCATTTGTACCTTTTGTAGGTGAGATCTTGCATGGAGCCCCAGGTCGAGGAATGTTCTAATAATTGATCTCTGCTCACCATGCTGCTTGTTTATTGTAGATTGGCTCATCCCAGGCTTGTGCAGGTGCACGATCTTGTCCCAGGTGTCCTTAGACAGCTCTTTGGTCTTGGCCTTGGTGGAGGTTGGAGTCAGACTGTTTGAAGGTGTGGACAGGTGTCTTTTATACAGATAACGAGTTCAAATAGGTGCCAATAATAGTGGAGGATAGAAGAGCTTGTTAAAGAAGTAACAGGTCCGTGCTAAATACTCATTTTCTGCACCGTTTTAAGAATCACACAATGTGATTTCCTGGATTTTTTTTACATTCTGTCTCAAGTTGAAGGTACCTGTGATGAAAAATGCAGACCTCTCATCTTTTGAAGTGGGCGGGACTTCTTGTGCAATCAGTGACTACCGAACACACTGACTGTATATACTTCAGTATTGTTTACAGTTGCATGCAGCTTGACTTTTTTGCATTGGAACCTGTCATAATGAAAACATGACAAAGCCAATTAGACTATATTTGCTAACAATGGTGTCCGGACTTCTCATTCTGATGCCTGTGACACTTTAATTGACACGAATATGTTCTTTGAGGAAATATTTTGAGCATGCTTTTGCAGATTTTTAACTCTATTTTGCAGTTTTTACAAGTTGTTGTGCGAATGTTAATAAAGATGTGAGAAATGCACCAAAGCGACTGAGAAAACTATAACAGAAATTAGGTTCAGGTGTTTTAGACTCGGTTGCGGGGTTTAAAGCCTCTGTGTGATGTGACATGTTTGACAGGTCTCATTTAAACCACTGACATTTATGGTTTGTTTGTTCTTTCCTGTTGAAGTTGGCTGAGTCATAAAAAAGTCTAAAGTTCCCCTAAAGAACAATAATGGAAAAAAAGACGTCATTTCTAAAGTTTAACTGAGAATTATTGGTTTCTGTTTTTGCATCTGCAGATCTTTTCAAAGATATTTTTTTTGGGCATCACTTTTCACACCTGGAGGCTCTTTCTATCTCTATACAGTCTGGTTGTTTCACAACTGCAAACCAATGACAGCTTCCCGATAAGACGTTTAGTCAGAACAAATACGAAGACGTTACAGTCTTTGTATGCTCTTCTGATTTGGGATCAAAATGTCATTTATTCACTGTGACGAACAGTTTATTTGTCCTCGGCTCACTTTTCCTGGTCATTTTCTACGTTTCTGTTTTCTTCTGCCATGTTCGACCCCTCCAGCGACCAACAAAGTGGCCCTCTTGATTGGAAACCTCTCGTATCAGAACCACCCGCAGCTCAAAGCCCCCATGGTGGATGTGTACGACCTCAGCAACCTGCTGCAGCAGCTGAACTTTAAGGTTGTTTCACTGCTGGACCTGACCGAGTCTGAGATGAGGAACGCCGTGGACGAGTTCCTGCTGCTGCTGCACAAGGGAGTCTATGGTGGGACTTTGCTGTAACACACCTCTCCTGTGGTTTGTTGGTGACCGTTTTTACTAGGGATGTTTGATATCGGCTTTTTATAGCTGCAGCTCAGGAGGTAACCGGAGGGTTGCAGGTTCGATCCCAGCTCCCGCCAGAGATTGCTGCTGTTGTGTCTTTGGGCAAGACACTTAACCCACCTTGCCTACTGGTGGTGGTCGGAGGGACCGGTGGCACCAGTGCTCTGCAGCCTGTCACATTTTAATGCCAAAATTGAAATGAAAATATCAAAAATTCGTAGTTATTACAAATGAAAAATGAAAGATCATTTTGAGATTACATTCATTTCTGTGTAAAAGTAAAATGTGACCCTATTTAAACCTGAAAATGGCCTATTTGTGTGCCTGCAGGCCTGCTGTACTATGCCGGTCACGGATACGAGAACTACGGGAACAGTTTCATGGTACCGGTCGATGCGCCGAACCCGTACCACTCAGCCAACTGTCTGTGTGTGCAGAGCATCCTCAAACTGATGCAGGAGAAGGAAACGGGCCTTAATGTTTTCCTGCTAGACATGTGCAGAAAGAGGTAAATAATTCCACGTATATTTCAGCACGTTAAACTGATCACACGTCATTTTAATTCATGGATTTATCGTCAGGAATATTCACGACGACAGCGCTCCAAACATCGTCCTGAGGGTTACAGCCAACATCGTCTTTGGATATGCAACGTGAGTCTGAAACGTCGGATTAAAACCTGATTCTTTCTGCGTTTCTTGTTTTCAGAATCATAAAGTGATGTATTTCTGTTTTGTTTAGGTGCCAAGATGCTGAGGCCTTCGAGCTGAGCTCCACGGGTTTCACCAACGGTGTGTTTGTCAAGTTTTTAAAGAAGCGGCTGATGGAGGATGAGAAAATCACCGTGGTGCTGGACAGAGTTGCTGAAGGTGAGGTATTATTGCTACGTTATTAGCATTGTATTGCAAAAATCGTGTTCCTTGTGGGGTAGGGTTAAGCCCTACTCTACGTATTTGTGCATGTTACCTGGACATATTCAAGTTAAAGATCTCGTTCTGTATGTCTCATGTTATAATGTGGCCTTTTTTCTGTTTTTAAAGTAAATAGGTTGCGGCTCATATTCAGGTATAGTCTGGAAATTACGATAACATGTTTTTTTAAATGCTGAAATGTGATTCACATGTCCAGATATGGGTCAGTTTGATGCCACGAAGGGTAAACAGGCTCTGGAGATCCGCAGCAGCCTGTCAGAGCGGAGAGCGCTGACCGATCCTATTCTGCCCGGCGACAGCGCCGATCTGGCTCACGCTCACAGCAGGCAGTGGGCAAAAGCTCACGGTAAGCCTCGTGGCAAACATGCAGCACAACATAAAACCAGTTCATCGTTTGTGACGGTTATTCATATTTACAGGAAAGACACGGGTCTCATTCATGCACACTCACATGGGAGTTTCCTTCAACAACTAAACTCTGTTGTGTGAAGCTTGTTCGAATAACATCACATTCCCCGCTTCATTTATATTCTTAGAAGCATTTGCCTAAACAAATGAGTGAAACATGACTTCAGCCAGTGTTGGGTTTCAGCCAAGCAGTCACAACAAAACACAATAGAAACCCTGTAGGTCACAGGAGTCTGATTAGATGAAATAAAAACACAAAAAGTGCCGTTTTTAGTGTCGAATTAACTTTACAGCTTAAGTCTAAATTATTCTTTCAAAAGCTTATTTATCCTTTCATTTTTGTGAAAACATGCCGTTTTTCTCAGAGCTATTGAGAATTTCTCCGTACTGTTTTAGGTATTTTATGTCTTTTTAAAGATCACGATTCTTGTTTATTTATATTGTGTTAAGTTGAACACTTAAAACTCTTTTGGACCGTAATGATTTGTTTTTACAAACTGAAACCTGCTTTCCAACATATTTGCTTGTTATTCCAGAACTTCCTGAGACCATGTGTCTAAATTTTGACTGCGGGGCTCAGATCAAGTTGGGTTTCGCTGCAGAGTTCTCCAACGTTCTCGTCATTTACACTCACATCATTAAGAAGCCAGAGGACATGTCTTTCTGCCAGGCTCACGTCACGGACTTCTCACTGGTCACTATGTCGCCCCGTCGTAGTTTCGTGATTTTCGTTTGAGATCGGTTAGGTTTGGAGGTTGAAAGATGTTCTTGCTCGTTTTCAGGATCTTGACGTGGATCCTAAAGAAATGAACAGAGAGACTCCAGAGGAGACGGGGATCTACCTGCTGTCCAGCAGTCTGCCACAGCACTGTCTGTACACCAGACTCAGCTCGCTGCAGAAGCTCAGGGTAAAGAATTCAATTCTGACACCATGAACTTACCAACTCATTTTAAAAAAATATATAAAAGTATGCATCAGGGTTTGATATTCTGCAGTCTGACGAAGATACTTATCTATTATTACGTCTATGGAGAAAATGCAGCAGTTCTTTTTTCTACAATAACGCACAATACCCAATTTTAAATCATTTATTACAACCCTCCTTTGCTCCAAGATTTACTTCTTTAACTCTGAAAAGCATCTGTTGGGTTGTTGCGCTTAATAAAACCGATTATTTCTCTCCTAATCGATCATGTAACAGGAGGAGCTGGTCTTCACCGTGTGCCTTCAGGGCACTTTTGCAGCCATGGATGACGATCATCCCATATACTGGTCCAAAAGCGTCAACATAGGAAAGCCACTGATCGCTAGACTGGACCTCCACCGGGCCATGCGTCGGAACAGCTGCCTGCAGACTTGCCCGATGCCCCACAGCCCTTCCCAAAGCCCATGTCACAGCCCGGGGCCCGAACACCACCAGCATCACCTGTACCACGGCTCACACCAGGGCCAGGCCTTGAACCGCCTGTCCCCACAGCACCACTTGGACATCTATGAGCATCCTCAGGGTGCTGCGGGGGGCTGCGGGTTGTCCTGCTATGACCACTTCAGCCAGCATGGCTACGATGGAGCGTGTGAGCCCGATCTCAAACTCAGCATCCCAATAGAGGCGACTGAGGACATCAACGAGCTGCAGACTGTGTTCATCAAAAGCCTGCAGCTTCAGCCACAGTGAAACATGAGCTCTAAATCTCTTAAATGTTTTAAAAATACTGCTGCTCTTTACGTCACAGGATGCAAAGCATGTACTCTTGATTTATTAAGCATTATTTGTCTTAAGCTGTATGCTGAAGGGTTATTTTTTTTTATAAATATATTTTTGGAGATATTAATTTTAGTAAAATAAGACAATGTGCTGTTGTAATTTTATTTTTTCTCAGCTGCCATTTTACTTGGGATAAAGTGTGGTCTATTAAGAGTTTTAAACTGCTGGACATATATTTTTTAAAAATATATTTATTGCTAAAAATACTACACAAGGTTTGGTGAGTTTGGCGACATCTAGTGGCAATTTAACAGATTACAACCAACCAAGTGTCTCAGGACGTGCAGGATGGGCCATGAAACATAAATCTGTTTTATGTTTTAATCAAATACTTTTAAAAAAGTAGGTAAACTATTTCTATAGCGCCTTTAATAGGGAAAACCCTCAAAGCGCGTTACAGAAAAATATTTGGGAATATAAGTGTAAGAAGATGTCGCCTAGAAGCAAATATAAATGCAGAAAAATATAAAGCAATCACGAGTGGAATCATCTTCCAGGATTCTTAAATTTCATTTAAATGTCAGGCTTTTCTGATTAAAAGTTTTTAAATTAGCATCTAAAAGTGTCCACATGTGGATCTCAGCTCCAGGTTTCTGTGTGAAATATGTATCAATCATTGCTTCAACCTGTTGTAGACAATCATCAAAAATCCACCTGGTCTTCAAGCATCAGATGGAGTATCAGGATTAGCACCTTCATCAAAAACCTGCTATATGCAGTCCTTCACGTGTCTACTGTCCCCTAGTGGCCTGTATTTGTATAGCACCTTCCAGGGTTCTACAACCCCCTAAAGCGCTTTGCAATCACCCATGCACACACACATTCACACACTGGTGATGCTGCTACATGCTACATTGTAGCTACAGATGCCGGAAGCAAGGCTGCAGAACACAGGCGCCATCAGTCCCTCCGACCACCACCAGCAGTGTTTAGTGGAAGATAAAACTGATTATCTACTTGGAAAAAGGAAATGACTCATTTCTGTATTTAACAATAGAAAATGAAATGACTAATGAATATTTTGGACATCTTTGTGATTCATCACAGTGATGCATTTGCTGTGTGTGAATCCATGATGCAACACATGACATCTCTGAACAAAGTGACTGCAAATATAACTCAGGTTATTATTTTTTAGAGAAATCAGAAAGACTTCAATAGAACCATGTTTTTAACTGTGGCTTATTTCAAATGTCTGCTGTTTTACAGATGCCTGTTTGCTTTACAATGCAGGATTCTTCCCACTCCTTGTTGTCTTCATGAAAGGGGCCTGATCATGTGACTGTGGGCCGCCAGGTCCTCTCAAATAACATGACACAGTAGCTTGCAGCTCCAAAGCTCCACGGCACCAGCCGAACACAGATGGAAACAATGTCAGCATTTTAGTCTGCATGAACCATCCAGCAGGATGTGACACACTGCAGAAACAGCATCAAGGTATGGCGAGGAACCATGTCTGACTGAATAATGGATGGAGTCACTCAGCCACACACACACACACACACACACACACACACACACACACACACACACACACGCTCTGCTGGTGATCTCATGGTGACGTCACAGTGGGGCGAGGGAGGGGCGGGTGGGTGGTGGTGAAGCGATGCAGCAAGCAGACTCAGAGTGAAGAACCTTCCCACACAGAGGACACACAGATAACAACCATGACAGCCTCCTGGAAGCAGCCGCTTGTTCAGATCCTGCTGGCTCTCGCCTCCTGCAGACACATCAACACAAGTAAATGAGATTTTCTTTTGATTTGAACTGTTTTGAGTGTTTTATGCCTGTTTAAAACTCCGTTCTTCTAAATGTCACTAAATGTTCCTGTAACCTTGTGAGGGGAAGAGGAAATTACAGCAAGAGTTCCACACCTTTACACCACACGTACTTCCCATCCTTTCATTTTCCTCTACGTTTTCTTTTTCTCTTTTAAAATGTCCCCAGATGTACTAATGTTCTTCAAAACACATATATGTCTGCTTATTTTTTATTTACTTTAAATAATGGGACCCCCAAGGATAAACAGAGGATGTTTAGATGCAATGTAATGTACAAAATCAAACTATAATAAGAAAAAGTATAGAAAATAACTTCAAGAGGCTTTAAAAAATGTCCAAATTGACTATATCTTACGACATTTAGTTATAAAGTTTTTATTTTCTTTTGAATTTGTATAGACCTACAGGTAGATGATGAGATTCATGCTAAAATATGTTGCTCTATTATTGAACCAGCTCTAGAAATTCTTATTTGGCTTAAAAAGTTCACGTTTTACCTTAAATTAGTTTCATTGCCTCCTAAAAGTAAAAATTAAGACACAGATATTGTAACATGTTAATGATGCAGCTTAAGACCCAAGATGAAGCAGTTTGGGGCCATTTTAGTTTGCTTTAATGGCGGGGCTAAGGGAGGCATTTGGTAAAATTGACCTAAAGGTTGTTTGCCCACCACCATGTGCATGCTCAGGATGGAGGAGTGACTCAGAGTGCTCTTAGCTGCTCTCTCTTCAGGTTGAATTTTTACTCGTAATTTACTGATATTAATTGTATTTAGTTGAATTGAATTAGAATATAAAAAATTGGGTTGAACTGATTTGACAAAATCAGAAACTGTTGTTCTCACAGACTTATTGATGCTGTTTTGGCGAGAATCGGCGCTCACGTCAGTGACTGTTTATGTCCACTTATATTTAAATGTGAATACACCAAAAGGAAAGACTTCAGCTGATCGTATTTTTACTTATAGCAACATTGTGCTGGGTTTTCTTCCGTTTGCTGAGGAGATATGATAGCCATACCTGCAGGCTACCACATCTGCAGTGTTCCTGAAAAGCAAAAGTGTTTTTCTTGTAACATAAGCTGTTCTTGCAGCAATAAATCAGCAGAATTTGTTTTTATCAGCTTAAAGTTGGAAAGACTAGCTTTTTGTGTTTTAGACCTTTAATGTGTGCAGAGAAAAAAAAAGAAAAAGACTGAAAACCACCTATATTTTAGTCTCTTACATCTATCCATCCATTATCGTCCACTTATCTGAGGTTGGGTCACCGGGGTCAGCAGCCTAAGCAGGGAGGCTCAGACTTCCCTCTCCCCAGCCACTTGGACCAGTTCCTCCAGGGGGATTCCAAGGTGTTCCCTAGTCAGACAAGTCCCTCCAGAATGTCCTGCATGGGTCTTCCTTTGGGTCTCCTCCCGGTTGGACGTGCCCAGAAAACCTCACCAGGGAGGCGTCCAGGAGGCATCCTAACCAGATGCCCGAGCCACCTCAGCTGGTTCCTCTCGATGTGGAGGAGCAGCGGGTCTACTCCGAGCCCCTCCCGAATGACAAACTTCCCAGACACCCTGTGGAGAAAACTCATTTCGGCCGCTTGCCTCTGGGATCTCGTTCTTTCGGTCACTACACAAAGCTCGTGACCTTAGGTGAGGGTTGGAATGTAGATCAACCGGTAAATCAAGAGGTTCGCCTTCCGGGTCAGTTCTCTCTTCACCACGACAGACAACGCCCGCATGACGATAGATGCAGCACCAATCCGCCTATCGATCTCATGACTTACATCTCCTGTCAGGTTTTTTTTTGTAACATTTCATAAACTTGGTTCAAAACAGCAGCTTCTTACTATGAATTTTACATTTAATTCAAATGGCATAAAGAGGTTATGGTTTATGTTAAAACTCAATTTCACAATGAAAAACTAAAACCACCTGAAGCAAATCTTGTAAGTTTTAGCAGTCTTAAAAAAAGGCTTTGAAGATTATTTGAAATTGCTATTTAAATATGTATGATTACATTTATTTTATAAATTATTGATGGCAATAAAATTTTACTTTGAAAATTTTGTGGGACAGGATGGGGTATTTTCCACTGAGCCTTCTCTTCCGGTGCAGGTGTAAAATCTACCTAGCAACAACCACGGCCCAATTTCAATACTCGCACTGCGCCCTACACCCTCCTGTGAAGTGTGCTTAGAGGAAGTGCACAGCAAGGCTTCGAGTGCGTAGTAGACAAGTGTGCAAATAATTGCCGAATTGGCACACTGAGCACTGCGTCATCGACCGCGACGCATGCTGGGACGCTGGTCGCTTTTTAAAAGATCTTTATTAACAGCTTTCACACAAACAATCAATTACTGTATTTGACTAAATTTTAATTCGGTGCTGTCCACATTTATATCTTAATCTAAAACATTAAGAGCATGAATAAATACCATTAATCATCTTAAAATGAACTTATTTCACATGTTTTCAGAAAAGGCAACTAAACCATTGCTCCGCCTTCTTCTCAAAATTCCCACACAGCAATGGATTGTGGGTAATACCCTTCACCCAAGTACGCATCGCTGTGGACTTGGGTGAAGTGTGGATTAAGGGTGCAAAAGGGGCGTGGTCAACTTCTGCACTTGAGAATCGGGACACCCTACACACTCGCACACCTGGCCGGGAACGCGCAATTGAAGGGCGCAAGTGCGAGTATTGGGATTGGGCCCTGTTACAACCCAGGGCGTCTAGGTGGCCAGGAGCAACAATGAGGACGCATGTTCAAGATGGTAAAAGTAAACAAACATAATTTATTAACAAACAAAGGTTAATTAAACACAGGATAAACTGGCGGGAAAACACCCCAAACGAACGCCTCAGGAGTTATTAGTAAACCTCACTAACTGGTTTCACATCTTTGGGGACACTACCCCAAAGTGAATGCCACATTAGGTTGACATCACATACCTCCATACAGGTTAACTCAGTGAAACCCAATCGTCTGCACTTGACAGACATGTTTAAATTCAAAATACCCAAAAGGGTTAACGCACAGTTTAGCTAAAACCTTAACTCTCTGAGACAAGCCGTTAAAATCAAGAAAACACATGAAATAAACACCGCCAGGGAGACAACAGGACAGCGCTCCTTCCTGTCCTGCTGCCCCTTGGCCTGATATAGCAGAGCCAAGCCTGATTACAAGCAGGGACAGCTGGTTCTGCTGAGGTGAGGGCAGTCAAGGTGCTGCAGCTCTGCTCCCTTACACACAGCATTAGCTCATTTCCTGACTCCAACACAGCTATATCACCTCAAAAGAATTTTAGTTCGTGTCGTTTTTTTAAGTAAAAATGTCATTAATTAAAATTATTTTAGCGACTTTGGCGCAAATGACGTATTTGCCTTTGCTAACAGAAACAGCGAGTCCGACGCCCCCGCCGCTGGTTCCCGAGGCTCCTCTACCAGCCATGAAATTCGACCTGAAAGGTGACCACTTAATCGTGTGTATTTTGACATTTTAATTGAGCTGGATTTTTGAACGTTCCATATGAACCATTTATTCATTAATGCTTTTTGGTTTCACACAGATGCAATCGAGCCCATGACAATCGGACTTCATTTCCGCGTCAACGTGACTCTGGAGTGCACCTGGACAGGTAACCAGAACAAGCTACCAAACATATCCGGTCACTGGAAGAAAGATGGAGCGGAACGCCCGGATAGTCGCGTCACAGTGGAGTTGAAGAATGACCAGTATAATCTCAAACAAGTGTAAGTTAGTTCACCCTGCTGAAGGTATCACATTTCATTGTAATGGCAGCCATTATTTTTTTAGCTAAAACTAAAAAACATTTTAGTGGAATTAGCCCACAAGTGTCCTAAATCTGAATAAAAGATCAAACTAGATGTCCTAAAACAGGGCTGTCTCATCCTGGTCCTGGAGAGTCTCTATCCAGCCTTTTAGTTGTTTCTTTGCTCCGACACACCTGATTCAAGTGAGTGAATTACCTGTTGAGCAGCTCTGCAGAAGCCTGTTAATCACCTCCGGATTAAAACCAGGTGTGTTGGAGCAGAGAACCATCTAGCAGGAGGGTGGCCCTTGAGGGTCAGGGTTGGACACCACTGACCTTTGCCACTGTGACTCCTACAGAAGTTATGTTCATAACATCACTCAAAACCATAAACACCTTTTCACAATCTATGATCAAAACTAAACGCTCTGGGTTTTAAACATCTTGTGTATAATTTTATTTCTTTGCAGGCTCATAATTAAAAGTGAGGAAAGCCTTGGAAATTACTCGTGTGTGTTTGGAGATGAGACAGAGATGACGTTTGTTTTGACAGGTAGAGTTTGCATGCATGGCATTGCACGCTCAGCCATTTCCCAGCTGCCATTTTATTAACACCCGGCATTGTCTTTCTTTTGCAGTTCCACCAATTGGTGAAAAGAGGGATAAGCCTATAGTCAGCTATTTGAGGGACTTTGTGGTGATGACGTGTAAAATGGATAATAGACACCCAGAGCCCAGTACCTGGGACTGGTTTAAGGACAATGGGACGGAAAAGGTCTGTTAGCATTTGTGTCAGAGGATATTCCATTTAGAAAATAGGATACATAAACAAACACTAGTAAAAATGACATTCATGGTGCAAAGAGGTTTCCACTTTTCATGCAAAATGAAATTCTTTAAGATGTAGACAAGTCAAGCAGCTGATTCTGAGCCCAGAAGATGTAAATACTGTTGTAAAATAAACATATTAGTAGAAACGAGTCCTTATCCTGTACAACTGCTCACTAGACATGGCGCTGGCTGCTCACTTCACGTGTCAGCAGTGAACCCCGGGGGCTGGAAAATTATTCTGTTGTTGCAATACCACCTCTAAACACTAGATGTCGCTATAGTGTTTGTGTTCCATATTCAACCTTTAACTATAAAAAAATACAAAACACTATATAAAAAAGACTAAACACACCTGCTATTATTAATATTCACACGAGTAATCTGATCTAAAACAAAGATGACTAACGTGGTGGGACGCTTTTGTCCTGCAGGAGCAGATAATTGTGGATGCAACGCCTGGACACTATGATATCATCAATGAGAAAGATGAGAAAGCATTCAAGACCAAGCTGAAGATGAAAGACTTGAGTGAAGCTGACTCTGGGGTGTATTACTGTGGTGCCGTGTACCCCATCGGCACCTCCATGAGCCGCGTGGAGCTGAAGGTGAGTCGTGGATGAACACATTTCATGTATTTTTTCATTTCTTTAGCTAAAATAATACAAAAAAGACTCATTTCTGATGAAGCCATGAGATTAAAAGTCTAATTCTGTGACACAGGTGATCTCCTTCATGGAGCCGGTGAAGCCTTTCTTATACATCCTGGTTGAAGTCGTCATTCTGGTCGCTGCGATCCTCCTCTATGAAAGGAGTCAGTCCAAGAAAAGCAACACAGAAGGTGCTTCAGACGTTCATCCTGTTGTGTTTAGTACAACCACGCCTAGTTTCTCATATATTAAAGTTTTGATATATTCACAGAAAATGGGTCTACTGTTGACCAAAGGAACACAGAGTGAGTACTTTAAACACGCTCTTCATGTTATTTGTTTGTTTGCTGCTGTTTAATCATCTGGTGTGTTCATGTCCTCCTCAGGCCACAGGGAGATGCTAAAGGAGCAGAGGAAAGTAATTCAGTGAGGCAGCGTAAAGCTTAAAGGTCACGCCCAAGACCTCAAAGTCTATTACATGCTGTGCAATAAGCTCTATAGCAATATTCTGTTTACTTTTGCAATATATTTCACGCCTTTTCTCAAAACTACAGTAGCCACCACCTCTGACTGTTACGCAAGTTCCTGTTCAACTGGCAAACGTGTATTTTTGTAGTTTTTGCACGGCTGAAAGCTTTCCTTCTGTTGTTCGCTCACTTCCTGGGGAGATGGCTTGAGTGCGGTTAGCAGCACGTCGTGCATCTCTGCTTGCTTTCCTGCCAAAACGAAAGTGGTTCTTATTCTTTTTTCAGCTTGAAGACATCTCATCCCTTATGCTGCTGTTTAATGAGCTGTAGTTTGTGAGCAGTGCCTTACACTTACAGAGAGCAATTAACTACCCACTGTGCCAGCATTGGCGTTCTGTTTGTCTGTTACAGTGATGTGTCTTAATGGTCTATACACTCTATATTCAGGTACTTGTGTTTAATATATCAGAAAACAGGAATATTTAACCTAAACACAAAACCAGCTTTCATTGTGCTGTACGTGTGCAAAAATCACATTAAAGCTACTTCAATAACTTTCTGTGTACAAGTTTCTGTAATAGCTTATGTAATAGCTCTGAAGGGAGACAAAAAGTAATAGTTTCACTTTGAAATAATGCCATTTTATTTTTATAAATACAATCAGGTATGAACATGTCTTAGTCTGCCTTTTCACCTCTTAACAAGAATAACAGCCGGATGTGTACACGTCTCCAACCTGTTAACATTCTTAAGAATTACAACGTGCATTTTCTGCACGTCTATCTCGGCTGATTCATGAGGAATTGAACCAGAAGCTTGATGACGCCGTCGTTCAGGCCCACCACCTCTCCGTCCTGCACGCTCTCGTAGAGACGCAGGCTCTCGGTGCCCCACAAAAGGTTTTTCCTGGGGTTGTTGGCATCAGTCTCCACAGAAAGGGCCACCGTGTTGAGCTGGTAGCAGAAGAAGGAGAAGAAGAGGCCATCTGAGATCACAGCCTGTGACACAAAAGGTCTGGTGACATCCTCGAAGTTCCAGAAACCTGCACAGGTGAGAGGAAGGTGTCACCAGGAGAAACTTCTTCACTCTAATCTAAAGGGATATCAGAGCTCTGTTATTATAACGCACCCTGGTACATGGCCTGAGCTCCAGTCCAAGCGAACAGACTGGCCATTGCGTTGGCTCTGAGGAAGACTTCCACCTGGTCAGACTGCTGCAGCTGAGCCATCCGGTCTCTGTGGTATCGATCGGGAACAAAATGGAACTGTGTGTGGCCGTAGCACGCAGGATCTGGCAGCTTCGCACCTGTTGAGACCAAGAGGAAAATGGTTTCATACAGCCTGCAAAACTGCTGTTTGAATTACATTTTATGTAATTCAAATGGTAAAATAATATTAGAAAAATTACTGTACGTTAGATACGCAATGGCACCCCCTAGTGGGATGCTTTTGTAATTACAGCACAACAATCTATTTGAATACCTGTGAAGATGTGATTGCTGTACTGTCTCCTGAACAGAGGCATCACATTAGGAGCATATGGGACCTCTGGGACTTCAGCTGGGTAAGAAGCCTCCAGTGGGGTAAACTTAGAAAGGTCAAAACAACAAAATGCAAACATAAAAAAGGCCTTTATATGCTCTGCTATAGAGAACACATTGCAATAAGAATTTACTGCATGGGTCATAATCTTAATTTGTACCTCTGGCAGCTGCTGGGTGATTCTAATCTGGCTGAGTGGGTGGTCATCGATCTGAAACCTGATTGGCTCTGGCCGACCTTTCCGGTGCCCCTTTGGGATTATTCTCTTACCTCTCCTCCAATAAAAGTTCACTTGAGGGCTGAGATCTGATGCAGAAACAAACAGAATGTATGTGATTATAAACTGATAGGTCTAATCATCATCATAATAATAATAATAATGGAGATCTTTTATCTAAAACTCATACCTAGACTGGAGAAACGCAACAGGGGGTTGTATTGGCCCAAACTGTAGGTGAGCTCAGCCACCAGGTTCCTCAGAAATGGACCCACTAATTGCTCCTGGTGTTTGTAAACGGAAGGTCTGCGCTTCTTCACCTTGTGCCAGTGCTCATGTAAAATCACCCTGGTGACCAGGGCGCGGATGTCCGCGAACGCAGCATCATCGATCCCCACAGAGACCGGCTGATGCGCGGAGCTCTCCGAACCCTGGGCGAGCTTCTCCGGCAAGCCCGGGATGTACGCAGTCTTCGTAAAGTGCTGGTACCATCTGTCCGCGTTGCGAGCGAACGTCTGCGGATGGACGACAAATTTCATCCGCTGGATTTTGGTAATGAGGGACAGCTTCTCCTCAATCGGAGCGGCGCAGATCCTTTTAACATGCTCCTCAATCTGTCGCAGCCGGGCGGAATGGCTTTTAGCTGTAAGAGAAGCGACGATGGGCGGATACGCGGGTTCTCTGACCGTAGCAGCAGTGTGAACGAGTTTATGGTTTCTGAAAGGGGGAAAGAGTTGAGGGAGCTGCAAGGGCAGCCTCATGCGGGCTGCCATGTTTCCTCCTGCGACTTCCTGGTCACAAAAGTCAAATAACAAAAATGGTGCATTACCGCCACCTGCTGGTGAAAAGTGACAACAAACGAGTGACGATTTCTTCTCTTTTAAGCGGCCAGAGTCAAAATTTGGTCATTTAATAAAATTTACACGTTTAATATGATTAAAATTATAAATATTAACAGACATAATCCCAGTTTAATGCAGTTAAACTTTCTTTCAGCCAGTTTATTAGCATTTCACAACACTGTTGCTCTTGAAGCGACCCTTACACACGTGATCAACGTCGCCTTTAGGTGCACTATGAAAACATCGTAAATCTGTGTTGCACACTGAACAATCAAGCCAGTAACAAACTCAGATAATCTTAATCTGAATATTATTGACAAATATATCAAAGATCTAAGACCTGAAATGATGCCTAACATAAATGGAATGTGAAATGTAAACTTTATATCAGAACGTCGAACGACGATTTGTGATAGTTATAGTATTTACACGAGGTCCTTAAAGGCAACATTACCTTGCTCGACAAAAAGTAGAACTTTAGCCTTAAACAAGCGTTTGGTCTCCAAAAACGAGCGAAATCCTGAATAATTGACACCTTTAAAGATAATAAAACTAGCTATGTCTTTTCGTTATATTTTACGAACACAGTTTGTCAGAACCAGAACGGCCCAGTTATGTCCTTTGCTGCGTGTCTGCCGAACCGAGGTAGCTGCTATGAAAACAAACATTTTATTTGTATTTACTGCTGCTGAGCACGTCAACACATATCATAGTAGTAGCTCTGCTGCACCAGCAGAGGTGTGTTTAGCCCCCGTTAAGCTGCTCATGGTTTATTTTACTGGTGATGTTTATCTGTGCTCTGTTTCTTCAGAGATCACTTTGCACCAAAAAGGACGAGGTGAAGCTCGCAGAGGAGGCCAGCAAGAAATATGGCTCCTCAGGTCCAACTATCTTCTCTAAAGTGATTGATAAAAGCATCCCTGCAGAAATTATTTATGAAGATGACAAGGTGACTTTTAAAACAATTGCACAATACTGAAAGTCTTTACTATTTTTATATTATTATTATTTGTGTGTGTGTGTGTGTGTGTGTGTGTGTGTGTGTGTGTGTGTGTGTGTGTGTGTGTGACAGTGTTTGGCATTCAGAGACATCAGCCCACAGGCTCCTGTTCACTTCTTGGTTATTCCAAGAGTTCCAATTCCAAGAATAAGTGCAGCCAAGGATGATGATGCAGAGGTATGTTCACTTTTCAGGTCCAAATATTAAAAGCATGGCTCCAGAACTCAATATGCTGCAAACAGAAATATCCAGAAATCTTTTATTGCAAATTATAATATAATAAAAGTAACCCAAACTGCACGGCATCATTAACAACTGCAAATTTCAGCATAATCCTCATTAACAGTTTTTATTGAGTTGATGAGGATTTTGTGCAAAGCAAAACCAAAATCTTTACCTTCGACATGCACAATTAAGTTTTAGTAGCAGAACAAGTGACATATTTACTTTTCTTTCAGCTTTTGGGACATTTATTAATTGTTGCCAAAATTGTGGCAAAGCAAGAATCTCTGACCGATGGCTACAGAGTGGGTTAGTAGATAAAATGACATCGTAAGAATTATTAATGTGGAAATGCATGCCCTTTATTTACTGACATGTTCAAATTTCAGTGATCAACGATGGAAAAGATGGGTCTCAGTCAGTCTACCACCTTCATGTCCACGTCCTGGGAGGAAGACAGATGATGTGGCCACCAGGATAATGATTTCATAAAGAAACGTGGAGAAACGTCTTTGGCTAGCACAAAAAAATATTTGCTTAAGATGGCTCAGGTTTAAATTTGGCTTGAGCAATAAGGTCTAAGAGGATTTAGAAGACTTTATTGAGGCGTTAAAGCAGAAAATGTCCAATGAAAACCTCCTAAGCCTTCAGAAAGTCTGACAAACAGATATGAAGCAGTTTAAGACTTTAGAACACGATTTATTCCTGAATTTTGTTGTTTCTGCATCTCCGGAATGGTTTTTAATATCCTAAGTAAGCATAAAATGATGTTATCAGCACAAAAGTTTCCTTTCTTTGACATTTTAAGGATGAAATGTGCTGATCCAGACAGATAAAAAAAGTCTGACAAGACTTCAAATAAAAACATTTGATCAAAAGCTTTCATTTGTTTTAGGAATTTTGTCAGCAAGGCTGAAAGCAAACTAACTAAAACAAGTTCCTTTTTGTTACTCTCATTATATAAAACCAAATCTTGGCCAAGTGGAACAAAATGTTCAGCTGCAGATACGTGACTGATATCAGTGTTCTAAAAATGAAACGCAAAGCAAATCCTGATCATCACAAAAAAAGATGTAAAGATCGTCTTTATTATCACCCTGATATTCAGCAAAATGCACATCTAATCCAATAATTCTCATAGTTTTGTTTTTTAAATTCATGTTACTTTTTTCAGCCTCCTAATAAATATTTAAAAATCCACTTTTAAATGTTTTAATTTGATTTTCTCTTTTTAAATGCTTTTATTTTGAAAAACCACTTACCTATATGAGTGTATTAAAGAAAACAATTGAGCTTTAATTCAATGGGTGTATTATTGCAAAAACAATGAAATAGAGCTTAAAGAACATGATTAATTGTAGTTAATGATTTTTATGAATAATTCATTGTAAAATTATTCAGTTTTGCAACAAAAACAACATTTTTGAGGGATTTGGGATCAGATCGGGTCAGAAAGCCTTTTGTTAACAATTCAGTAAACAGTGATAGATCTAAAGTAGATTTTTATGAATCTAAGAGGGCAAATGTTTGTTTTCTGAATTTCTAATAAATAAAAGTTACTCAGTTTTTTGCATCATTAATATTTTTTGTACAGGCTGAAGCCCTTCAGTGTTTATTTGCATGGACTTAACAGAATCGTATCTGTAAATAATTTACAAATAATGACTGAAGCTGTCATAAACCCACCCAGATATCTTATCAGTGTACACCTGAATGCAGCTAATCGAATATGTCCATCAGCTGCAGAACATTTCAGATGTTCCATGAATTCTCGTTTCCGGTTTCCTCTCAGGTGTGTGTTCCTGACGAAGCCCCCCCACCCACCGATCATTTACAGGGATTCCTGCGGAAAGCGCTGAGCTCGGCACAGCTGTGGTGTGACTGGGTGGTGTGATACGATGGCTGAGCGGGGTTACTGCGTGTCACAGGAGGAGTACGGGATAAACTTTCCCCTAGATTTGCTCACAAAGCAGCAGCATTCAGCTCCTGCAGACCTGAAACACAAAAGAAGCTCGGGACAAAAAGGCCCATTAAAGACGATGATTAGAATTATTTGATCCCTTTTCAACTGCAGAGTTTGCATCTTTTTAATCTCATAGGAAAAAGTTGCACAATTTTCAACTTTATTGGGTCAAAGTCTCATCAGTTCTCACAATCTCACATGTAGGTTTATCATTTCTTCTTTCAGAGACCTCATAAAACAGATTTGAGCTGATAAACGTCTTAACAGCACCCCATACACACACACACACCCTCTAAAACTTCCATTAGCCACCAGCATTAGTCAGCTGCTGTATTTAAAACAAACACTGCAGGTTTCTGCAGCTGCACTCTCATTAGGGTGTTGGGTTTCAGTTCATTTTGTCTCAAACTGATCGTTAGTTCCTCAAGATTTCACAGAAGAGGCAAATAAATCTGCTTCAGGATCTCCTGAAGGTTGATCTGTTGCTCAAAGGGCATCGGCCGCTTAATTGTGTCGGGCAAAGGTGGAGAAGGTTTGTCCCACACCTGGCTGCTCCTGTCAGACTGATGCCACTCAGCTGTGAGAGGAGAGAAGGTAAGGTCTCATCTGCAAAGCGTGTGAGGTGTTTTAGACACATCCACTGGTGTCCTCTTGATTATTTTTCTGGTGAGCAGCTTCGTGTTTCTGTGGATTTCTGGCTTTTCTGAGACTGAATTGTGCTTTTTTGTGTTTTCTGGACGCTCGGATTCACATTTACACAATTTAGAGCAAAGATTTTCATGTCGCCACTTCTGCACTTTTGTAAGTTTCATGAACTTTGGCCCAGAAGAAATCTTGAGCTGAGTAATCTTAGAATCCCAGAGTCCAGCTGAGAGACTGGTGCCTCAGCAGGTCATAAACTAAATTGTTTTTTGTGGTTTTTTTTTACAAACGAGGCTCAAACAGAGCTGATCGTGTCCTGTAATTTTGCATTAGTTGTGCAGCTATTTGATGCACTATTTAGACTTTAATTCCTGAAACGCTGAAAGGTTTGAATTGCAACATTTTGATTTGGGTGAAAGGCTACCGTTTGCAGACGAACCGTATAATTTGTGCACAATGATGAAGCAACAACCTCCTGGCTCAATAATCAGAGTTTCAACATGTGGATCCGCTGCTTGATTTCCAGCATCAGCGGTCACCAGAGCTGACCTGTTGCAGCGACATGCTGAATGTCACCGTTTGTATAAATGAGCAGAGCGCTTCTGGTTCATAACAGATCATCTGTCTGCCTCAGGAAAGGACATCGGAAGGGTTTTATGCTGATTTTTGTTTGTTGTTTCTAAAGCAAATAAACAATGAGTTTCCAGGAAAGTCCAGTCATGAGTGAGGATGCAGCAGCTGTGGACGATGGCTCTGACAGGTGTGTGAAGAGCCAATCAAAAGCAGACTTTTTCAACATTTTTTAATTTAAAATTGATTATATCTGACATTTTTTGGATGTTTTAGTGTCCTTTCTCAAAAAACGAACTCCCAAGTGATGCCCAATGGAAAAGGGGACACAGCTGAGCCCAAGGAAGCTCCGGTTTTTAACTCTCCTCCAAAACCTCCCAGATGTCTTCCTGAGCAGGATGGAGCTGCTGAAGCGCTTCCATCAGGTAACGCAGGAGTTTCAGAGTCACGTTTGGGAGAACATGGCTACAGATTCCCAAACGAAAAGGCCTTTTTATAGTTTTTGTAAAGCTTTATGATTTTTCAAAAAGGCAAAATTACTTAATTACAAATAAGAACGTAATTCAGCAAATTCTCTTTATTGTTAATTTTTTAAAAGATGCTTTTAATTAGAAATGAAAAAATGCTTTGAAAATACAAAAAGATACAAATTCAGTTCATTTCTATATTCACAACAAGAGTGTTGTTCATTGTTCCAATTGGTTAAAAGTTTCCTAACTAAGGGAACCAACAGATTGCATCAAGTCAGTGACTTGTTGTGTCAGTGACTGACTTTACAGCAATTCCTCATACTGAGCAAGCATGTAGCGACAGTGGAGAGGAAAACTCCCCTTTAACAGGAAGAAACCTCCAGCAGAACCTGGCTCAGTAGCAGCCGTCTGTTGCAACTCACTGGGGGTTAAAGAGCAGATCTACACTCACACAAAAATAAACTAATGGACCAGTAGTAGTACTTTTTATGTCCAAAAAAAAGTAAAGTTAATATCAGGAGAGGGGGAACGTTCAGTGGCTGGTGGCAGTGCGCCGGCTGAGGCTATCGCAGCTCAGCAGAACACAAGTGTAGCTTCTTCTGGGGAGAAAAACTCTGAAATAATAGAAATAAGGCAATTGGAGAGCAGTGGTAGAAGAAAGTAGCACAAGTGGTCAGTATGTCCTCCAGCAGTCTAAGCCTATAGCAGCATCACTACGGAGATAACTCAGGATAACCTATAAGATCAGAATATCTCAGGATTTTTCTCACTGGTGAGTTTAAAGATGATAAAAACTAACGGATACCTCAGAACTTCAGAAAGAAACTACAAAAGTCACAAATCCAGGTTGTTTTTGATCTTCACTCCAAATTAGGTTTTAGAAAATGCTTTTTTCAACATAAGTAAAAATGCAACTGATTTATTGATTTTGAATTTCACTGCATCTAGTGTTGATTCAAACGGAGATGCAGGGAGTCAGGGTTAAAGATAAACCTGATCCAGAGAAGCTGCAGCAGCTGATAAAATGTTGAATCACTGATGAGAATAAAATGGGAACGCCGTGTTTCTTCCTCATTCCGAAGCAGTGCGGGGGAGTGCACATTCCTCAGCCTCCTGCTCTGTCATATATCATCTCTGCCTTCTGCACTTTTCACTTCTCTGCTGCAGGTCATGAGGCAGCAGGTGAGACTCACCTGCTCAGGTTCTCCAGGGATGTCGTCACACCTCTCACTCTGCCTCTAAACAGCAGCTTGTGTGTGTTTTTCCCTGTTGATCATTCATGGCGAGTAAATGGAGCTGTTGTCCCAATGCAGAAGAGCCCAAGGCTGTTCCTTTGTCAACGTCAAACTTGGCGACGACTTTGGCCCCTGCCGAGGAGCTGTGGAGCTCCAGCAGAGACCAGGCGGTGAAGCTGAGGATGGAGAGCTCCGGTCCGGGCTCAGAGACCCCCGTGACCATCCATCAGATGTTCCTGGAGACGGTGGAGCGGTGCGGGGATCATCCAGCTTTGGTTTCCAAGAAGGATGGCCAGTGGGTGACCCTGACCTGGAGGGAGTACTATGAGGAATGTCGTGCAGCAGCTAAAAGTTTCCTCAAGGTTTGGAAATCTTCAAATTCAATTGTTCTGCAAGGAAAACTGCACTGCCTGGTGTTTAAATGGACTGATTTTTAACCCTTTTGGGTTCGTGATGGAAACATTTAATGCTTTAGTCTGTTTTAGCTTCCATTTTCTGCCACAAAGAACCTAAATTGCATCAATAAGTTTAAAATATTTTACATTAAACTCACTTTCACAGTCAGATTTGAATCAGAAAAATGAAATTAGTGCCCAATTCCTGCCTGTTTTGTGTCATATTGAGGAGTTAAAATGTAAATAAACACAAACGCTGCTTCAGATTCATCTGAATTTGAGTAAAATGAACTTAACTCTAGGGTTAGGGACTGCTCCTGGATGCTTTTTGCTTTGTGCAGCAGATAAAATGATGTGTGAAAACTAAAGCGTGTGTGATACATTCCCTGCTCGCTACAGCTCGTATTTAGTGATTATTAAAACAGGTTCTTGTTCTTTCCCATGTGCAGCTGGGACTGGAGCGTTTCCATGGAGTCGGCATCCTGGGGTTCAACTCTCCGGAGTGGTTCATCTCAGACGTCGGCTGCATCTTCGCAGGGTGAGATCACATGTTCCACGCTGTCCTGATGTGTCGTGTGTGTAACGTGTCTCATGTTACGCCTGCTCATAGATTTCCACAAACCAGTTTGATCTGTTTTATAGTGACGTTAAAGAGTGGGAGCTTTTCCTTAAATCAGGTCAGCAGGCTTGTGCAATTAGTGCAAAAGCTGTGATTCTTCTCTGCAAACCTCAGCAGTGAAAACAATAAATCTAGAAATCTGAGATTTTTTTGGCATGTAACTTTTATTTGATTTGGAGCTGCAACCATTTCCTCTGATCTGACACCATAACTTTATAGGGAACAGATTTTTAGTTTGTCTTTTCCCAAAAAAAAAAGTAAAAGAAAATCATTAAAAAATGTGTTGGGAAATAAACACAAAGATGTTATGATTAAAACTGTGAATTTATATATATACAAAAAACAATAAAACTATAAGACTAGTTTTTATACTTAAACTCCTCCACTCACCTCCTGACCTGATTTAGAGGAGCTGATTCTCATCCCAGCTTAAAAATATATTATTTATTAAGGTTTAACGATGAACACGCCAGCTTCTCCTCAGACAAATTCAATCGTTTTTAATTATTAGCAATCCTATTTAGCATCAGATCAGACCCTGTAAGTGAATTATCAGCATCCATTGTGTGTTTTGTGCCCCAGGGGTCTGGCGACGGGCATTTACACGACCAACTCAGCAGAGGCGTGTCAGTATGTCGCTGCCAACTGTGAGGCCGACGTCCTGGTTGTAGAAAACCAGAAACAACTGGAGAAAATCCTAAAGGTCAGGAGTTTCATCAGCTGTAAAACAGCAACGACTGATATAGACGAGTCAGTTCTCACTCTTGCTCTGTCTAATCTAAAGGTTAAAGGTCAGCTGCCTCACCTGAAAGCCATCGTTCAGTATAAAGGTGAGCTGCAGCAGAAAGCGCCCTTCCTGTATACGGTAAGTGAAGCGATTCCTGATTAAACCTGAATATGATGCATCTGTGATTTTATCAGAATCTTTACCTTTCTGTAGTGGGAGGAGTTTATGAAGCTCGGAGAGGACGTATCCAACGAGCAGCTGAATGCCGTGATTGACAGCCTTCGGGCCAACGAGTGCTGCAGCCTCATCTACACATCTGGAACCACTGGAAACCCCAAAGGAGTCATGCTGAGCCACGACAATGTAGGTAACAAAGGTCTTTGATTTTTATGATGCTGCACCCTGATGTCATAAAGAATCTGGTTAATCCGTCAGTCAAAAGGTTAAAAAAGGTCTTTTTCATCTAAACAACAGAAAAAACCTCAGCTAAAACCAGGAAGTGTTTGCAAATATTTGTTTTTGGTTTCGTTCCCAGCTAAAAATAAGTGAAAAAGCAACCATTATTATTTTTTTAGCGTTCACTCAAAAGAAGAAGAAACAAAGAGTTACCTCCTCGTGCCACGACTGACTGGGGTTTTATTGATGCTCCTTTGTTCTCTTTCCTCACTAGATCAGCTGGACGGCCCGCACGGTTTTTAAAATGATAAATGAAAACCACGGTGAGGAGATCCTGGTTAGTTACCTGCCCCTCAGCCACGTAGCAGCCCAGATGATCGACATTTGGGGCTGCATGAGTCTTGGAGGAACCATCTACTTTGCAGAGCCGGACGCCCTGAAGGTACAGATGACTGTGGTGGCAGAAAAGTTGAGTCTTTGACATTTTTAACTGTAGTTCTCCGTTTCTCCAGGGATCCTTGGTAAACACGCTGAAAGAGGTTCGTCCCACTGGTTTCCTGGGGGTTCCTCGGGTTTGGGAGAAGATGCAGGAGAAGATGAAAGCTGCTGGATCCAAGGTTTCCCCGCTGAAGAAGAGACTGGCCGACTGGGCCAAATCTGTGGGCCTTCAGTACAGCTACAGCGTGATGAACGGGTGAGTTTTCCTCAGCTCTTGTGTTTAACTCGTCTTCATGAGAGTTCTGAGGCGTGAACCTTTGATGTTCCTGTGTGTCTCAGGGAGAACGCGGTGCCGTGGGGCTTCATGCTGTCTAATAATCTGGTCTTTAAGAGGGTCCGGGCTGCTCTGGGTTTGGACCGCTGCACGTTCTGCTGCACCGGCGCCGCTCCCATCACCAAAGACACCCTGGAGTACTTCATGAGCCTGAACATCCCGGTGAAGGAGCTTTATGGCATGAGCGAAAGCTCTGGGCCTCACTCGGTCTCCATCAACGAGTATCGCATCGGAAGGTCAGCAGCAAAGCATTGTGGGACTCGTTTAAATGATGCCGTTGGGGGGTTAGGGTCTGAGAAAACGGTAATGAACCTCAAACATCTGCTTGAGCACGTGGCTCACATCTGGTTTGTGTTTGCAGCTGTGGAAAAGTGATGCCGGGCTGCAAGACCAAGCTGGACGGTCCCGATCAGGACGGGAACGGGGAGATTTGTTTCTGGGGTCGACATGTCTTCATGGGCTACCTGAACATGCCCGACAAAACGGCGGAGGCCCTGGATGAGGATGGCTGGCTGCACTCCGGAGATCTAGGAAAACACGACAAAGACGAATTCCTGTACATCACAGGGAGAATCAAAGGTAACCTTTTTCTGCCAAACGTTGGTTTGCAAATTTAAAATCCAAATTGCATTTGGAAACAAACAAGAACTTTGCAGAAACGATGATAAATCCTACCAGAAGCATCACTGTTTCACCGTTTTTATTCATTTAGAGACTCTTTCACATCCTCATCAAGCTGGAGACTCAGCTGACAAGTTTATTTCTGTGCAGAGCTGATCATCACTGCAGGTGGGGAGAACATCCCTCCTGTCCCCATCGAGGACGCGGTGAAGACCGAGGTGCCCATCGTCAGCAACGCCATGCTGATCGGAGACAAGCTGAAGTTCCTCTCCATGATGCTCACACTCAAAGTAACAGAGTCTTCCTCCCTGCAGACGTCACAGAAGATCCAGCTACTCAATAATCACCCTTCTCTCTCTTTTTTAAATAAAGTGTGAGATGGACGACAACGGTGAACCCACAGATGATCTCAGCCCTGAAGTTCTGGACTTCTGCCAGCAGCACGGCGTCAAATCAACCAAGGTGTCAGAGGTCCTAGCCAATAAGGAGCCGGCGATCTACAAAGCCATTCAGGAGGGAATGGAGCGAGTCAACGCCAGATCAGCGTCCAACGCCCAGAAGGTCCAGAAGTGGATCATTCTGGAGCGAGACTTCTCTCTCGCTGGAGGAGAACTGGGTCAGCGATCTCTTCTTCTGTTTTAAAATTCGTGGAAATATTAACGTTTTGATACAGTTTGGAGTAAATTTAAACACCGTTTCTGTTCTGTTGGTTCAGGAGGGATTAAATCTCTTTTGTTTTTGTGTGCAGGACCCACCCTGAAGCTGAGGAGGCCCATTGTGGTGAAAATGTACCGGGATAAAATTAACGAGATGTACACAGCGACTGCAGAAAAGCTGTAGACTTACGGCTCAGAGAGCGTTTCAGCGTACTAAAGCAGCAGCTCTGATTTCAAGTCACTAAACAGAAAAGAGGTGTGTGTTGCTCAAAGCTGTAAAAAAGTGTTCTTGTTTGATATTTAAACTGTAAAAATGGTGTCAAAGCAACTTTATATTTTATACAGATTCTAGGAGTGATCACTAAACATGCAGGATGGGGAAACACTGGATGTCTGTCAGCTTTTAGATGGAGGAAAAATTATATTTTTATAGTTTTTATCAGATTTTGTAAACATGAATCCACTGTGATCATAAAATATAGTTTTATTTCTGATGCCACATCTGTTTAAATGATTTGCAACTTTGATTATTTAAATATGAGGGTTTGTTTGTTTAAATAAAAAAAATCTTTCTATATTATGAATTTATTGTAAAAGTCTGTATTTAACCGTTCACGTGCAAATTGTAAAAAAAATAATCATGTATTTGTGCGCCACAATGTACAGTTTGACTCCTTTTGAAAGTATTTATTTTCTGAAAGATTTTTCCAAAAATTGTCAATAAAATGTTTTTGATTTGGAACAAACTTGCAGGAAAAGCGTGTTTTGGTGCAACGTTGAAAGTCACCCAATAACTCCAGAAAAACATCACTGATGGTGTGTCCAGAGGCATCAGAGGACGTGTTGTACACTGAATAAGAGAATAAAAGAGATTTCTTTATAAAGTCAACTTTTATTAGAAAGTTTTAGCACAATGATGCCACCATGTGGCACAAAGAAGGCACTGCACCCAAATTAGTGCAAATCAATAAAGAAGTAGATTAAAGCTTTTAAGAACACCTGAGTAAATAAAGATACGTTCACAGTTCACACAAGATTAAAGAAAATCCACTTTCTGTCTCCAGAGTGGAACGAACAAAAATTGGTGATTTCTTCTGGTAACTTTTTGTCCTGTTTTTGCTTCCTCGCCTTGTACATTTTATTGACATCTGTGTCCAGGAGGGGAAAGAAGATTGGACTTTTGGGAGAAGATTTAACAAAAGATAAGCAGCAGAGTGGTAACAAGAAGATGCTGCAGGAAATAAAGCTTATTTTTAATAATTAAAACATGCAATACAGGTCCTTGATTAATTATTAAATAACAAAGAAAACTGCACAGGCAGACTAATTATTATCCCATTGCATTTTAAAAGTTACTCAAAACTATATCTGTGTCTGCAAAGATCTCATGACTTCATATTTAACAATCTGATGCTGTAGGGATTCAAAGCTGTGCTGTAAACGTGGTTTTCTGGTCTCAAAGTGAGCCGGTCATTAAATCAGGAGATTTACATGCAGTGATTTTGCCCTCTGATGTTTTCATTTTACTTGGTGGTAATGGCGACTCCCTGTTTGACCCAGGCGTTGCTGTTGAGTAAAGAGAGCATGAAGCGAGCCACGTCTCCTCTCCCCACTGTGCTGTGGGCCGGCTGACCGCTGCTGTCATGAACAAAGTACCCCTCATGGGTCAGAAACTCCTGAGCTGCAGAGGAAACACGGAAATCAATAACGTTTTTAATTGAACCCAACAGATCATTAAAGTTGTGATTTCCGGTGTTGATGCTTTCACCTGTGGCCGGCAGGTTTTTGAGGCCAGGGGGCCGAACTACGGTCCAGTTGATGTCCTGGGTTTCCTGCAGGAAGCTCTCCATCTCATACATGTTGTTGAGGACGCTTCTGATCATCGGCAGCAGCAGGAACCGGATCAGATACGAAGACTGCGTTCCAGAGTTGGCTGGAAAACACGAATATAAAAGAATAAAAGGCTATTCTTAAAAATAAGAAATAATTAATGCAAAACAAAAGAAATCACAACAAAAACAAATGAAAGATTAATCATGATGCAATAAAAAGTAAATGTTCTTCTCTGCTAGCAGCTAAGATAGAAACTTTAGTTCAGCTTTTTCAGTTTCCGGCTCGTCTAATCTCAAGATGTGATCCCCAATCCGTAAAGTTCTGATTACTTAGGTTTTCTTAGAAAACATCATTCAAGGAATTCTGGCTGCATCTCCCTCTTCAGTCCAAAACTAGATCTTCATAGAAACTAATGAACTTTGTTCACAAGGCGTCTTGAAAATGCTCCAAGAATGAAATAAACCACAGAAATCAGATAGATTTGGATCATGACGCTTTAGAAACACAACCTAAAGCGCTGGAGGTTTGGTCTGTGAGATCTTGACTCACGCTCCGTGTACCAGGAGGTCATGGTGATGACCCTGTTGACCCGGGCCTCTCGCATGGCGCCGATCACAGCAGCCATGGACATGGTGTAGCCCGTCACCCCCGAGAAGAAGGAGGCCGGGAAGCCAAGGCAGGACATGACCACATCCTGGTCTTTGAAATGAGTCTTCAGACTATTGGCAGAGAAAATATCAGCCTTCACCACCTGGGAGCACAAAGAACAGGTGTGAAAGCGTCTGTAGACAGAGTGGCACAAACAACAAGCAGCAGATCCTCATAATCATGGTGCCATCTTCTCCAACACAGGTGTTCATGTACAGTATATGCATATTGAAGCTAAATGTTCACAAAAATAGCAAAATCCAAAACACATCACGCCAGAAAGCAACACCAAAATAGGATTGGGAAATATAATATCATAGAATATTTGTAAAAATGTGATTTGAAAGCACAAATTGTGCATAAAAACACAAGTTAAAACACAATAAGCTGTGGTGTTATAATAGAGATCATAACTAAGTGATTACCTTTAAGTTGTCGTGATGCACAGTGAGCTTCTCTGGGTTTCTGACGATGGCCGTGACTGTGTGACCCTGCTCCAGAGCCTGCTTGACCAGATGCTGTCCAGTCTGCCCAGTAGCTCCCAGCAGAGCGATCTTCATCTTCGGACACGCAGAGATCAGTTAGGAATCAGAATGATGAACTTCAAGCTAGCTGCTTAAGCTGCTCCCTGTTGCACAAGTGTAAATAAATGATTTTATGGGGCAATAAGACACCCTCTCTGAGAGGTTTTGGTTTCTCATATGACAGAGTTGATAATTAACGTGGAATTTGTTCTAAGTCACAACAAGAGGGGGAATTGAATATTTATTATATTATTTAGTTATCTCAGGTTACCTACATCATTTATGCCGACAGTTAAGACTCACAAACATATCAAGCACAAATTCTAAAATGTTTTATCAAGCATAGAATTACTTTGAAGACTGCAATAACACACATATGACATGTGACCCTGCTGCTAAATAGAGGATTCACTCTGCCCAAAGAGACAACAAAGACACTCAGTGTGCTGCTGCGCCCGTCGCCTTTACTTCAGTTATAAAACGCCGTTTTGACCTTGAATATGTTGTAAAATCTTTATAATTTACTCCTGAAACACACAAAAACAACAGTTTTTCTTCCAAAACGCTGTCACAACTTCAATAAAAACGAGAGTTTTTAAAAGTTGAACAGGTGTGTTTGTGAATGGATTATATATTATATAATTCATAATAATATTATAGATCTTCACATTTTGAAAAAGATGTTTAAAAATTTTGAGCTTTTTATTCATACTTGATAATGACTGACTTATTATTCCTTCCAAAAATGAATCGTGTTCCACTCATTTTTTTATTATTGGAATAATGGAAGCCCCTGGTCGACACACCTGTCTGTTGATCCAGCACTGGCCAAATACATTTGATCACGTTTTAAACGTTGAAGTTTGTTTAGCTGAAAATGTCAAAAATGATTTAGCTACCTGTTTCTGTGCATAGGCTACTTAGATCAAGTTTACGTCTCCTGAAACTTTCTCATTTTGCTTACTTGGCCATCTGAGCTGCAATTTAATAGAAAATAAAACAGATTTTAGGTTTGAAATCTGGTTAATATGTTAAACAGAAAACCTGCGCTGTGTTTGTGACATAACGTTCAGACAAAACTAGATAATCATACAAACATGATGCAACCAGGAGCATTTTTAAAGTAAAAAAGGACCAAAAACATCTTTAAATTTAGACAAACGTGTGTGTAAACACCAAACGAGGCTCCCGCAGGTAAAAAAGAAAATCCTGTAAACAGATGCCGGCCTCCTTCTTGCCGACATAAAGACTCTTTTAGTCGCATCAAGTCATTAGTTCAGATAATCCACTCGTGGCTTGGTGCCTTGATTATGTGGTCACACATAGAGAACAAACACTAAAGGAGCTTCGGCAGGAGGAAGGAGAGCTGAGCAGCCAGGATAGTCCCAAGTGAAGCCTCTGTGTTGATCTAATGCTGTTTTTCATCTACTTCTAATGATCTAAATACATCCGTTCCTCTCTGGATTTAGGTGAACTTGAGGAGAATGCACCAAAGCAGATGGTTGGTTAAATATCCACCGAGACTACAAGCAGACAGCCAAATATCCTGGGAAGTGGTTACTGGATAACGGAGGTGGTCGGGTAAGCAAACGGCAGATTTAAACATGTTTGGTTCTGAACAAACAGGCTGATCCTAGAAGAAGATATCTTAAGAGTTTAAAGAAAACATCCACAGGTATAAAATATAGAATTTCAAACAAAAGTTACAAAATTCCACTTTATTTTAATTGATCAACCTTAATGTGTGGTATTTTAATCAAACGTTCTGATGCTGTTGTGTATTTTCATTCATTCTCATCACTAAACACTCATTCATGTTTTATTTGCTGATCTTAAACAAAAGATTGACATTTAAAGTGCCCTCTGCAGGCTCTGCAGCTTCACGCTGTGCAGGTATTTTCTGCCTTCTTCGATTCATATATTGTTTCATGTAATCCTTCGTAGAAATAGGACAAAAACAGTCCTTTGAGGCAGGATTGAGGCCAATCACAGAGGTGAGGAGTAACCAGCAGATAACAGGATTAACAACGTGAATGACCTCCAAATTTAGCTCCTCTGCTGCAGCTAAAATAAACTCAGCTCTTAAGGCCTGCGTGTGTGTGTGTGTGTGTGTGTGTGTGTGTGTGATATTTAAGCGTTTGACCCCAGAAAGTTTTCTTCCACGCCTAAGGATTACATACATTGACATGCAGAGTGTTTCTATGGTAGTACATCTTAAAGATGCTGCAGAAGTCTTATGTTGTCATGGTTACTTTGAACAGGACCAGTCATGGGATGTGGTGTCTCAAAGTCCAGCCAGTTCCATAAAAGCTCCAGGAAAGGTAACTAAAAACCACCTGCTGCCCCAAACAGAAAGACTTCACGTTTGTTTCTGAAATCTCAAACCTTTGTGTTTCTGCTTCGATGCACAGCCGTCACAAGTAAGTCTCATCTGTCTCATTTACTGTCTGTCGTTGAACATTAAACCCAACCAACTGCACACACATCACACTTGAATTTCAAAACACAACAACAACAAAACAGAAAAGAATTTAACATTTCAGAAAGAACAACAAGCAGAAAAACACTGAAATTAAACATTAACTCAGTTTATTGGACATGTTTTGCACAACAAAAATGTAGCAAAGATTTTGTCAAGTGTAGCTACATGTAGCAATTTCCTATATTTGTGAGCATATATATTTTGCTTTGGCTACTGTCTAGGTTTATAGGCTAGCCATTTGCAGCTATAAGTAACCATTGTAGCTAAATGTAGCAATTTGTGGTTAAATATAGCAATTTTCCACCACAAAAGTACCATAAATCTAACACACACCGAGCAGAGCATGCACTTCAATTCATTTTATGAATGTAAACTCATGAAATAATGAACCATTTATTCAGCCAAATTATTTTATTTTCATTTTTAAAACACACAAAATCCATAAATGACAAACACGATGTGTTTGATGATGTGTTTTCCTTGTTAATATATTGAAATTTCTAGAAAAAACACGTAATTTAAAACAAAATGAACACATTTTAGTGTTCTCTAACATTAGTCACTTCACTTATAAAGCCTATTGGTTGTGTGTTTGTATTTCAGCCATAAAAGCTGCTGTTCTGATTCAGCGATGGTACCGACAATATGTGGCCCGCACCGAGATGAGACGGCGGTACACCTGGCACATCTTCCAGTCCATCGAATACTCTGGAGAACAGGCTCAGATCAAGGTGAGACACTACCTCGAAAAATTAGAACATCGCACAAAAGTCCATTTATTTCAGTAATTAAACTTAGATCTATGAGATAGACTCATTACATGCAAAAGTTGAATATCTCGCTTTGCATGTAATTAGTCTATCTCATACACTAGTTTCACTTTTTAAGTTGAATTACTGAAATAATTGAACTTTTGCAACATATTTTGCACCATATTCTATTTTTTCGAGTTTGACTTGTATATTATGTTTGATGAAAAGTAAAACAAACAAACAAACAAGCTCTGAAACCTTCCTGTTTCTGTCCTGTGCAGCTTTATAATTTCCTCGGCTACCTTATGGATAATTTCACACCATCCAGCAGTGAACGTGAGACGTTCTACACTCATTCGGGTCACTTTTTTGGGGTGAAAGTCAGTGTTTAACATCGAATCGTGTCCCTCTCAGGAAATTTGATCTCGCACATCTTCAGAGAACATGAAGTCTGCTTGGATGCAGAATGGGAGAGGTACTTCTGCTACAAAAACATCGAGGTGCCGGAGGTTTACTCGGGACCTCATCTGACCTTTCCTCTGACGGTGGAGCAGGCGGTCGGCCTGTTGGAGGCCTTCAGGAACAAGAAAGTAGGTGGATGGCAGTGAGATGAGACTGAACCCACAGGTATAGATGTATAGGCTCTGAGATGAACCAGTTAAACAGCGTTTTTCTGTCATTTGTTTGTTGGTGACCTTCCTGCTAACGCGTCTCTCTCTCAGTAGCAGCTGCACTCGCGTTACGCTCTCCAGCTGCTCCTGGAGACATGGAAGCTGCTCCGCATGTTGCCAAACATCAACCGCATCTCCACCTGCCTAAGCAAAGAGATCACCATCTGTGGTGAGAAAATCTAACATTTGGAGAGGATATATACATATTTTTTTGTTTTTTGACTTTTGCATTTTACATTTTTTACAAATTTAACATTTTGTGGCTCAGAAGATCAGAAAATGTCCGAGTGTGATTTAAAAAATAAGGAAGAGCACAATAAAAGGACAAACACGCTCATGAATAAGCATCAGATAAGGATATGTCATAATCTTGTCTTCATTTTAGGAGATTTGCACGGACAGCTGGAAGACCTGCTGCTGATTTTTTACAAGGTTAGCCCCTCTCAGGTCTAAATCTTTTATTATAAGCATTTTTAAACACAAATACACCTTGATTGTGATAAAAATGATCTTCATTCAGTACTTCAGTGTCTGTAAACTGCAAACTAATGCAAATCAGTTGCAAAAACTGAAAAATAAATATGAATAAAAGGTGGAAATTGGGATAAAATCTTTTAAATGTACATTTAAGATGTTATTTTTGATAAATCTTCTTGAACAAAGTTTCTGATTGTTTAATTTTGAGTCAAAAGATGCAGATAAATTTGGTGTTTATATGCATTATATGTTTTTTTAACTGTTCAGTGAAGCGTGAACCTGGTGTTTACATATAGACTCCAGGTTGACCTCTAACCTTGTTTACCCGTCAGAACGGCGTCCCGTCTCTGGAGAGGCCCTACGTGTTCAATGGAGACTTTGTGGACCGAGGTAAAGACTCCATCGAGATCCTCCTCATCCTGTTTTCCTTCCTGCTCATCTATCCGTGTGACGTCTACCTGAACAGAGGAAACCACGAAGACCATCTAATCAACCTGAGGTGAAAAAACTCAACACTGTATAACCAGAAGTCTCAGTTTCTTTCTAAAGTTTTATTTAAATGATAATCCGATTTTCCTCATCTTTGTGTTCAGGTACGGCTTCACTAAGGAAGTGCTGACGAAGTACAAGGTACATATTAGCTCCGCACACCTGCAAACATGCATGAAAACGAACATAATCCCTGTTAGCATCTGTTAATGTCTCCTTTCTAAAGAGCAAAGATGCTGTCACAATCTCATAAAAACTTCATAATAATGATCACTCCTGTCAGGTGAGACGATTCGATGCAGGACATCTGACGAGTCAGGGAGGTCAAAAAAGTTACAAAAACTGCGGAGAAGAAATGTATCTGACAGTTTTCAGAAACAAAAATGTTCTAGTTTGGTTCAAACTTCTGCCTCTTTCCTATGTTTCTCCTTAGATTCACGGCAAACGAATCCTGAAGCTGCTGCAGAAGATTTTCAGCTGGTTGCCACTAGCAACTGTAATTGATCAGAAGGTGTTGGTCCTACATGGAGGCATCTCTGACACCACGGACCTGGGAGTCCTGGCCAGACTGGACAGACACAACGTGAGGAACATCACGAAATCAGCTGATCTGTATAATATTTTTTATAAATGAGTTTCCTCCCACAGTATGTCTCAGCACTGAGGCCTCCAAAGAAGAGGAACAGCAGCTCCTCGGGGGTGTCCATCGACACAGATTTGGAAGAAGATATTTGGAGCACCAGTAAGATATTCCAGCGTCGGGCCTCCGTCTCGTACCCGAAACCCCTGGGGCCACGGGACTGCTTCCAAAACCGCTCGCTGCAGGACTTCTCCAGCCGCATCAAAGTAAAGATGGAGGACGAGCTGGAGAACAGCAAGAGGAGAGAATCTGCGTATCAGTTAGCAATCAACAGATCAGAAAAAGATGTCTTGTGCGTGTCCAATGACTCTGTCATCAGCTACGACAATCCCAAGGAGGAGTGGAGGCAGGTAACGGAGCAGAAGGTCTCTATAGAGGTCCTATTGGAAATAATACCATTTACTCGCTGAATGGTTAATATAAACACATGATAGAGGAACCAATAGTTAAAAAGAAAAAGTTAGATCAAAAATTTCAAATCTTTTACAGTTTAATGTACAAAATACAAAGTACAACTAAATCTGGACAGGATACTTGGTCTCAGAATCAATAATCCTCACATTTCTTTAAATATGATCTATGGTGATGCATCTCCTAATCTTGCCTCTTCAGATTGTTTTCTTATTTTCTCTTCCAGATTCTGGACCTGCTGTGGAGCGACCCGATGACTCAGGATGGCTGTATACCCAACGAGGTGAGGGGTGGAGGCTGTTACTGGGGCCCCGACATCACCGAGGACTTCCTGAACAAACACAACATGCAGCTCATCATCCGCTCCCACGAGTGCAAACAGGAGGGTTATGAGTTCTGCCACAACCGCAAAGTGAGCGCCTCAGTCCAGCACGTTATGTGTCTTCATGGCTGTTTCAAGATTGCTAAAAAGTTTCCTTTTAAAAAAATTGTGTCCAGGTTCTCACTCTGTTCTCAGCCTCCAATTACTATGATGTGGGAAGCAACCGGGGGGCCTACGTGAAGCTGGGTCCAGACCTTGTGCCTTATGTGATTCAGTACCAGGCCAGCAGCTTGACCAGGGAGCTCACAGCCAGACAAAGGTACCCATTCATGGAACGGGTATTTCAAATCAAAATGATCGCGGTGCCGTTTGTAGAGTTAAACAGTCAGAATTTAACAGCAATATTTTGGGTCATTTAACTTGTCATAAGAGAAAAAAAAACGTGGGGGTTCAAATTTTGCTCATATTTTCACAATTTCATTCAGTTTACTTTATCTGCAGCGTTGGACGAACCGAGCGCTCGGCCCTGAAGGTCCTGCGAGAGCAGCTGTTTGCGCACAAGTCCGACCTCATCAGTGCCTTTAAAAAGTTCGACAAAGAGGCTACAGGTGTGTGTGTGTGTGTGTGTGTGCAGTGTGTCTTTCATGAACCAGCTCAGTCCTCACGAAATCAGTTGTGAACCTTTATTGGACACCTCAGTGAAATCTGAGCTCAAACGCTTTGTGTCCTTTGTTCAGATTCATAATACCGGTAATCAGATCGACCAAAACTTTGGCTCAAAACACTTCAGTTTCACAGAAACTTCAGCTGGAAAACGTTTGGGGATTTAATTTCATTTGGACAAACTGTCCTGTCTGAGACCCGAACATCTTTCCAGTCCCTTACTAATTCACCGAGCAGAGATCAACAAAATAAAAATGCCATGATGAGGATTAAAACTAAACACTTGGTATAACCTTTAACCCCTGTTAGGTTTGGTGTCTCTGAATGACTGGGCCTCAGCAGTGGAGAGCGTCATGCACCTGGATCTGCCCTGGAGGATGCTCTGCTCTCAGCTGGTCTCCTGCAAGAGCGGCGACGGCATGATCGACTACAACGACTGGTTCAACGAGCTTGCCTTCAAAGGGCCCAACGCAGACGTAAGGACGTGTCCACTCTGACTGGTGACACGTTAGATTTAATGTGAAAGCCATTTGAGCTTTAAATCAAGCATACACGGAAACTTAAATATACATAAAAAAGCATTTTAACTTGAACGTTAAGGCAGCTTTTTATTAGTGTCTGGTATTTTTCCACCAAATTTTATTATTACATGTCTTCCAGATGCTGGTTTTTAAGGCCTCCTGGTGCTTCTTATGAGCTCTAGTTTCTCTGGAAATCAGCTTATTGATGATAGGAAATCAGTCAAATTGTGGTATAATTGTGTTTTTGCTGATGGTTTAATTCTCTCAAAAATGCTTTTATATTTTGATATAGCAAAGGTTTTTGCATTAAGCAACACCAGTTAATTGCTTGTGCCTTTCTTATGGTGACTCAACAAACCAAAACCTTATTGGAAGCAGTTTCTAAAGACATGAAGGACGACTTATTTTTGCACTTTGATGCAAAGACTAAAGAAATCTCAAGACCACCAACAGCTGCTGTTTCTGCGTTTGCAGCACATTGATCAGAGTCTGCTGGAAACCTTGTACCGTCATCGCTCCACTCTGGAGACCATCTTCAGGATCATAGACACCGACAACTCAGGTACTTCTTATTGGAGGAAGGAGCCGTTTCTAATATTTTGAACCTATTTTAGTTGTTTGTGACGTAAAAAAAACCTTTAACTCTAAAGAAAATTGATCATTTTTTCTAAACAAACCAATGCCTCAGTGAAGATTTAGCGTTTCAGCTCTGTGTTTTGTGTTTAAATGACGTCTCTCGAGCCCCCGTTAATCCACCTGCAGCGCGTGAAAGAGGTTACCACCTTCTGAATCCTGATGAGGATTAACCCACTGATCTACTCCATCCCCCGTTTCTGATCTAATGCCTGGACACAACACCACACTTTCATCTTCATCAGTGTCTTCATCTTTAATCTCCTTTACTTCATCAGGCTTCATCACGGTGGAGGACTTCCGGCAGACGTGGAAGCTCCTGAGCGTCTACCTGAAGATGGAGATCACGGACGAGGACATCTCCCACCTGGCCGTCACCATCGACAGCAACAACGACGGCAGCATTGACATTGCCGAGTTCATGGAGGCGTTCCGGCTGACGGACAAGAAGAGCCGACTGGAGCGGGGACGAAGCATGTTCATGGGCACGGTGACTGACCTCACGAAGCTGGAGGGCGACCCCAACGCGTGAACAACAGACGTTGTTGGCAGGCAGCCGGGGGGACTGGAGGTGAAGCTGCAGCCAACACAAGCTGCTTTGATGACGCACATGAAGACGCAGGAAGCTGCTGGGCAACAGCTGCGTAGATCAGAGGGGATTATGTAGGGGTCAGAGGTCACGGGGCTTGACAGCGAAGGTTGACCTCACAACGTGAGGCTCACAGACGAAGAATGAATGAATAAGATCATTAAAAAACTAAAACGGATCATATTTGGATGATGAAAATAAGTATTAGAGACAATAATAATGAGATTTTCTGATTTTTTTTACAGATCCGTCAATTTTTAAATAAGAAAATATGCTTTTGTGAATATTTTTAAAACTTTTTTGCATGTCGACTCAAAATAACATCAAACCAGGATGGGAGTGCATCAATTCCACAAAGTCAATCCTCAAAATCATCAGACAAACCAAAAAAAGCTCAAATGAATCTCTCATTTGCACTTTTCCAAATGTTAGAGTACATTTTAAGGCCTTAAATCACTCTTCCTCTATTTAAAAGATAGAAAACTGATTTGGTACCAGAGCTTTTTTCTGACAGGTGCGACTTTTGCCTTTTGCTCCAGATGTTCAGACTTCTTTTTGAAGAACTGAGTTGTTTGAGTTGGACTGAATGGCTTGTTTCTGTTGCAAGATGTGGCAGCACCAGCTCATGCAGCTCGGTTGATGCAGCTAAAAAAAAAAAGAAATAATAAAAAAAGTGATGTTCTTTGTTTTAAGGAACGCAACAAAGACACGATGCTGCAGTGACATCATTACTCAGACAAGCAAAGAAGAATGAAATGAAAAAGACTGCGTCGGACCCATGCAAACACCATGATTAGATTATAATATTCCAACAAGTGATCTTATTATAAACGAGTCAATATTTGGATCTGCTTTCTCTGAATAAGACTCATGTTTAAACAAACCCACGCTTTATTCATCGCTTTCTAACTAGCCCTACATCAGAATGGGACATCTATACAACAAAATCACATTATTTGGTCAAATTACCCAGCGTACTAACTAACTGCAGCTACAGGTCCGTGCAAAATTCTTCTGTTGCCCTAAATTAATCTAAAATCTCCTTTCAAGGAGGCAAAGTTTATTGCGATTTTCTAACGTGGTCTTGATCAAGCTTTCTGGAGGACTTACAAACTGTATTCAGCTGCAATTTGACTCATTTTCTGTCCAGACCTTCGTTACAGAATATTGTAAAGTGTGAAAACGGAAGAAGCGTACGAGTTTTTGGACCTTTACAGCAAAAACCTGAATTAAAACTTTAGAGATGCTTCACCCGTCGGTTGACAAAGACTGGAACGACAGGGGCGTGTCCAGGGAGTGGCCTGGGGCAGCACATGCCACCATCTGATTGGCCACCCCACTGAGTACCATTTAAATTGACTTTACATCGTCCACAAAAGATTGGGGTTATAGCCCAAAATCAACAGAACATTTCTGTATTATAATTATAATGTATTAGTTTTCCATATTGACATAAATAGTACTTAAAGTCTGGGTCCCAGTCCCACTCCACTCCAGTTGGTGGCAGTAATGCACCAAGGAGTGGCTGGCTAACCACAACAAAACAGCTTAAAGAAGAAGAATAGAGAGAAAATGGTCATGGCACGATGTAGAACTCAAATTCACTAGAATGCAAAAACAAGAAAAGTGTAACCATTGATGCCACCCATGCACAAACAAGTGCCCCACCTTGGCCACCCCATTTTACAAGGTCTGGACACGCCACTGTGGAACGAACAGTGAATTCCCTGAAAAATCAAAAGAAATAATGTTCTATAAAAGATTTGGATCGTTGAAAGGGGAAAAAATGAAGAAACGAGTGATGGATTAAAACTTTTGCATTGAACTGTAACTGCTGCTGGTGCCTTATAAGTTGGAGTCTTTTAGGTGATTCGTGTTTTTGTGCACCGATAATGTTTTTTTTTATTATTATAATCATTATTACAGTTATTTCACCTCTCAGCACTAAGGTCCCGTCTTATTTCTGGGGAAATTTCACTCATGATTTTAGGTCTGAAATGAATTTTTAAGTTAAAAAGAAAAAAATCTTGTTAAAAAAAGCTTTTAGAAAACTTGAGATAATCTGTTATTTATTTGAACTTTATTTATATTTATCATTGTGTGAATCCACTTTTGTCAGAAATGATAGGATTTTTTTAGTGTTCATGAAGAACCCTTCCTAAAGAGCTTGAGTTTATTTTTCAGTTTGTTTTCTAACATGACTAATTACATTTGCTGCACATTTTCTGTTAGATTATATCTGTAATTGCAAAAACTACAGTACAGATACAAACATTAGTAACTGGGTGGTAAAGCCTTATTTTGTTGCTCTGTGTTATTTTTTATTTTATGAAAATACTTTAAAACATAAATAAATGATTTCCTTGTATTATTAACATCCACACATCAAGTCTGAATATTTTTTGATTATTATCCCTGCAAACTCATGCTCTCCATTTTTACCACCTGTAAAGATGTCTGCTGGAAATTAAATTGTCAGATTTCTGTAAGAAATTCCAGAAAAACTACAAATGGTGCAAAAACATAAATGATTGTTAAACCCTAGAGGAATTATTTTATTAATGAGTGTAAGCTGATTTAATTAATGGCCACAAAAATTAAAAAAGTCCTAAACTAGCATTTAGGAGCATTGAAAGTTCCTGCTAAAGTCAAAAATGAAACTCAAATATATTTATTAGACCTTAATTGGATGTGTGAAATGTTTTTAAATGATTTTGGCTCCGGTCATCTCATGTTAAATGTATTTTTTGTAAAACTTGTTTGCAGTTTTAGTGTTAAAGTGTTGTTGCTTTAACTGACCAGCAGGAGGCGCAGCTGTTTTATTTGAACTTTTCCACATAAATCAACTCTGGTGGATTCCTGATGAGTGATTAAAGAGTTCAGTAATCAAGAGATAAGATAAAATGTATAAATTGTCACTAAAACAAGCAGTTTGGATCAGATAAGACAACTCTGTAAGTTTGAGCTGCAGCTGAGTTAACCTCCATGACATTTTAAAGTCCAGAAACCCGATCATCCTCTCATATGACCGGATTTCAAAATCTGAAGCCAGCAAAGCCCCCCCCCCCCCCCGCCGCCGTCAGAACAAACGGGAAACCTGCAGCATGTCCCAATCTGGTGTTTACTCATCATTAACTGGAACAGGACGAGGAGAGTTACCGTCACTGGTCAATACTTACCATGCAAATGCTTTGACATAGGAGATAACCTGTGACTATCATGGTCATCATAATGAGATTTAGACTTTTAGTTTGCTTATCTACATGTTGGGGAACAGTTCACTTCTCTCTGTATAAAGAATCATGATGAAACACTCATTTATAGATGTGTTTATACTTAAATCAACTCACTACAGCCTCCTTTTATAACATCTCAAGTCTCAGTTTATGATCCAAACTGAGGCAGACTCATACATACTGAGCATTAGACGACTTTATTTATGCATCTCATGAGAAAATAGGTCAGTGACTGTAATTTACTGTGTTGTCTGGATGGAAATAAAGGATCATATGAAGGAAGGTTTTGGAAGACGCTTTGGATTTACAGGTTTTGCAATCAACTGCAAAAAGAATTCAAAGAAAATATGTTATGTACTGCTGTTGTTACACACAGTACTACTAACTAATGTTCTGTTATTTTGCAGAATTTGCAAACTCAGAAAAGTTGGTGCATGGTTTGGAATTGGAGAGGAAAGATATCGTAAATGTTCACGCCATTGGGTTTGATTTCATTTTTTGAAAATAAGGAGCAATTTTAAAAAGGAACACGTCTTGCTTTAGCCTTTATGTATATAAATACTAAAGTTAATACAGATTTTTAAAGGGACAATGTGTAGTTTTTACCATTAATCTCCGGAAATATCCATCGAAATGTTGTTGAAAATGAATAAAATGATGTCCAGTCGTAAAATATTGGCGGCTTCGTAAAATATAACCATAAAAATACATAGGGAACGGGTTTAAGTCCCTGGGGGACACCATGTTCCCATCTACGTGAGCCGGCTCGGGGTCCTGCGCCTGCCAATGACATCACACTAGATGATTTGCTGGACGTACGACTTACGGAAGTTACGTTACCACGTTGGAAAACATTCAGGCGGTAAGAAACATTAATTTAATAACAAAACTGCTAATCTCTTTCCAAAACCCATGTGAAAAAAACAGAATCGAAAAAGAGATGCAATATATTTTGGCCGAGTGGTGTTGCCGTAGTTTGACGTCATTGGCAGACGCAGGACCCGGAGCAGATCCAGAACCTACACCACCAGAAAACTAGCATCAGCATTGCATTCTCTCGCTGGAATTAGTTGAACGACTATCAGAGTCTGAGGAGTCACGCCGAAGTTGCATGCTTTCTGCTCGACAGCTAACATTTACCATAATGTTTTTTTAAACTAGCGAAAGTCACGACGATATGGTGTAAAACTACCCTGAAATGTACGCACTGCCCCCTATTGCCAGAAAACTACACACTGTCTCTTTAAATATAAAAAAAGTCTTGAGTACAATGATCCTTTCCTCCTGATAAAGTCCAACTTGTCTCCATTTCTTCCTTCCAAGCATAAACTCACATTAAATAGAAAATTGGATCAAAAAGAGTTGTAAGCGTATTGTTGACGGTCTGCTGGTGTTCTAAACAGCAGCTGTAGTTTCGCCCTAATGAACACGTGTGAGTGAAACTTTAGTCAAACGGAGAAAGCATCGATGTGGTCACGCGTCACAGATCAGGTGACAGTTTGTTCTCAAGGTGTACTTTTAAGTGACTTTAAGAATGTTCAGAGATGATTTTGTCCTGAACTGTTCTGGCTATGACCCATTATGAGCTCATCCTATTGCAGTGTCTGCAGATGTTTATTTCACATTTGGTTCCTGCTGGAACATTAAGTGTGTGACTGGTTGTTTGTCTCTATGTCCCTATGATGGACTAGAGACCTGTCCAGGGGGTCCCCCATGGCCCGCCTCTTATGTGATGGCTGCCAGAGACGGGCAAAAGCTCCCTACAACCCTACTGAGGAAAGGCAGCTCCGAAAACTAGGAATGTTTTAAAACAAAGGCTTAGGTTAAGTCTGAAAGGTGGCGAGGGTTTTATTTTTCTCTAGTTTAATCTAAACTTTATGGGGGACTTTGAGCTTTATTCCAGGCGTGGACATGAATGGGTTAAAGCTCTGAATGAAAAGTTGTTTTTGTTCTGAGCGGACTTGTTAAAGGCTTTTGTTGTAGTTTGAAGTCAGCAGATGTCTGCAGATGTAGGTCGCTCAGAACACATGTGGAGCCACTTTTGTATCCAACAGTCAAACCTCTATAAGAGCGAATTTCTTAAAATCACCAGTGTAAATGAGTTTTGAAAATGTCAGATGGATTGTTTTGACTCAGTCAACGTTTTGTTGTCTTCTAGGTATAAAAAATCCTATTGGTTTGGATGTTTTGGTCGCATTTCTACAGAAAAGAGGCCACAACCTAAATAAACCAGTCTTCTATGGAAGGCCAGTCAAGAGTGAAAACACTGAGTAACCGATGGTTAAGGTGAAAAGTGAAGGCCCGAGTGCGTGCATGCTGACGCCTGCAGACCCTGAAACCATCACCTTGAGGGGGAAAGCATGAGCGACACTCAGAAGGCCTCAAACGGAGAACTTCCCTGAGGTTAAAAGGCAACGTAACAACAAGGCTGCTGCTGTGAACACATCATGTTCTCCTCACGGATTTCTGGGTTTATCTCTCAAACCATTTAATATGAACAGCTTCGCGTGACCCGATCTTTTCCCTGGAAGGCTGTCTGGACCTGTTCCATTGTGAGACTTAATGACAAAATGTCAAAGACTCATTACTTTTTACTATATTATTTCAAGAGTCTATCCCTGACTTTGGAAAGGCCTTGCTCTTTTGGAAACAAACAACTTAAGCTTATCGGAGGTCTGTTTGGAAAACCCGTTTCTAATTATTCATAGAAACTAAAATACACACAAAAAATATCTACAGTTAGTAATTCTTTTATGGCTTTTTTAAAGTTGTGTTGGTATAGCTGCAAAACTCTAATTTTTACAGGTTAACTGTGATTTAAACCCATAAAATGCAACTTTTTCCATATTTTTAAATCATTTTCTTGAGCCAGTATGTGCTAAAATGACCCTTTACAGGGTTAATGAAATCACTCAGACCCCCACCGCCCCCATACCGCACTTGCAACTTCAGAGTGCCGGTCCGGTCTCTGATAGACTAAGAAAAAATGGACATGCCTGGTGCTGCAGTCTGCTTCCAGCATGTTTCCTGCATGTTTTAGATCATGAACACAGCTGATTTGTCTGATTTAGTGATGAACCGCTCCTGTAGACACTAATGAAGGCTGAGGAGACGTTTCAGCTGTTAGATTAAGGTGTTAAAAAGACAAAAGCACAATGCGGAGATAAGTTTCACTTTGGGTTCTACTAAACGGACACTAGGGGGTGCTAAAAGCAAGCCAAAACTACTGCGCCTTTAACTGGTTAGATTTTATTTTACAACTTAAAAAATAGCTTTAGTTTAGAACTTTTAAGATCAACTCTATTCCTTTTGCTTTTCGATGCAGAAAGCTGACAAATGCTTTCAGCCTTCTGACCTAAATTTATTCAACTCAATTCAATTCTGGAGGTTTCTTCCTGTTAGAAGAGTTTTCCTTCCCACTGTCGCTACATGCTTGCTTAGTATGAGGATTGTATCAACACACAGTCAGTGACTTGATGCAATCTGCTGGGTTCCTTATATAGGAAACTTTTCTACCGACTGGCTTAATGAACTGAACTATATTGGAATGTTTACTTTGTGAAGTGCCTTGAGACGACTCTTGTCGTGATTTGGCGCTATATAAATAAACTGAATTTAACTAAATTACAAAAAGCAATTACTTAGCTTAATTTATTACCTCATTAATAAAAAAGAACCTTAAATATCAGAGAACATGCTAGATCATTTGCTCCATCTACTACAGAAAAGACCTTTAAAACAAGATATTTGTAAAAAGTACTGCTGCAACAAAAGCAAAGCTACTTCTATCCATCCGGCTCTTATGGGCAAACAAGACAGAACACTGAAGTTTGCTTAATTGCAAATTTTATTTTTTGCAAATACACTAGAAATGTTTACAAAAGCACTGTATAAACATCTGTGCACTGGAAATTATCAAAACTAAAAATGGGTATTACTTTGAAATTATTTTGCACCCAACATGACGAGAGTTGTCATTTCCAGCAGCAAAACAAACTAGAATATCTCAAAGAAAATGTCTGAGGATATTGAAATGGGAGGGTGCGGCTGTTGCAAAACGCAACTTCAAAATTAATAATGAGAAAAGGTGGTATGGCACTAGTGCTCATAACTGAAGGAGGGCTTCATTCATCTAGATATGTTAAACAGCATCAAACGCTTCATTCACTCAAGACCGTCAGCCTTCCAGAGAATCACTCCAGTTCGACAGGATTTTTTTCCTCACAAATACAAATTCTCTCTCTTGAACACAAATTCGGACCACCCAAACGCTTTTACACACTGTACAACTCCACCCCAGGTCAAAAACTGGTCCATCTTTTATACGTTTGTTTTTTTAGTGTTAAAAAATTGAAATGATGAATGAAATGAGCTTGAACTCAAGCTGACAAAATACAATTAAAAATAACCTAAATTACATTACAGAAATAAGGAAAGTAGTTATACACCAGTGAAACTAATACGACCTGCAGAAATTCAAAAAAATACAACTTAAATATCGTGTGGCCCCTTGAGAAAGACATCCACAATTAGATTTGCACAACTTTGTATTGCTTTGTCTTATAATACTGAGATTTATATCTGCTCGGCGAGCACACGTGTCGTTTGCTTTGCGCCGAGTGAAAAAAGCAATACCCATTCATTTTTGCCTTGATGTAAAGGCACATACACACATGCGTTCATACAACACTGTTGCACATACTTCACAAAGTGGTGGCACAACTTTTCCCCTCTTTTTAAGTTAGGCGGTGGCGGTATTGTGGCACAGCTGTTATCACAGAAAGTAAACGGCGCCCAGACAGATCTATACGTGTAATCTTTGGTCGAGCAGGGGCGAGCCAATGAGCTTGGAGGACTGAACTCAGGTCAGCGTAGTGGAGTGCAGAGCGGGCTTGGCTCAGGTTTGAACAGGATGACACAAAAGCAACTCTGGATTAAAGGTCTTTTTAAGTCGAAGTCAAGGTTTTCAATGAGGTCAACGACTATGGAATACCAGTTTGCACAAGGTGGTAGCTGCATACATAGAGGCAGAAGGAGTTTAGGGAGTTGTTTCCACTTGAGATAAAGACTATTTACTTTGTGGCTCAGAGAGAAATGGTTTAGACCAGAGAAGAGACGACGACACCAGAAATTAACCGGAGAGCAATTTTTGGTGCCTGTAGTTTCATTCTGCACCAGAAGCAGGTATTGCATTAATCCAAGCTGCATTTGATGACAGAATCATCAATAGCGATACTTTACACCACAAAGCTAATAACTCCATTTCAAAAGGACTCCCCGCCACTACGACCCAGAGTCAGAACGCCAGTCTCAGATAATATAGTGGCTCGACCCTTTTGGGCACCTCCGCAGAATTTTATCAACTCCACTAAAAAAAAAACACACAATACATGTGATATGATTTTGAAAGAGTGCTTTGAGAGGGTACATGTCTTTAGTGAAGCCTCTAACTGCTAACTGATAAATGGCAGCAAGCTTTGGGCTTTGTATCTTGTGCTCAAAAAAGGTCGACGGGAAGCCTTCAAGACTTGAGCTCCCGTGGATCGACCCGAAACCCAAATGAGAGCACGTTCTGGTAAATAACGCATATACAAATACAAGTCCATAGGTTATGGCAACTGTAGCAGCAATAACATATACAAAAGTATATCAAAATAAGACACACCATGTGTTGGAAAGCAGGTGGATGTCTGTCGCCCACCGACGATACCACCCAGGACAAAACCATTGAAATGAACTAAATACATGGACCACTTGCATTGAAACAACCAGGACACAAAAAAAGAAAAGACAGTGGCACGGTTTCCAGGCAAAGTGCAGGGAATTTTTCATACCGACACCATTTTGGCCTTAAAAATCGCTTCCTACCGGCAACATCCAGTGCGTCTCGCGCGAGATTAATGCGGCCAACAGAGGAACAGGAAACACCAACGGCAGCTCAGGCGCCTAAACTCCTACAGCTCCTTGGCAAACTGATTGACTGCACAGTGATGCACTGGGCTCCGACGGCGACCGACAGTGTCTTTGACAAATCAGCTGTAAAAACAACTTGGGGAGAAGGAGGGACAAAAACAAAACTAAAAAAGATGGTCGTCTTGTTTGAAGACCGGTGCTGTCCGTCCAAATTGTGCTTTTTCTAATAACCGTGTAGACGTTCAAGGGCGTCAACAACAGAATAAAGTTGGTGTCTTTCAGCTCACCCAGGACCGACAGCTGGACTTGGATCAGAGGCATCGAGGGTTCCCCTTTACATACGTACAATAAAGTATTTCCAGTTTATCTGAACAGTGTACGAACATATAGAATACGCTGAACCGCGCTAAGGCAAAAAGCAGGTTCAAGTCTCCCTTGTAAGTTTCGTGGGTGTTTCTCTTTTTTTATTCTTTTTTCGTGTGGTGGTGTTTAAATGTGAAGGTTTTCTAATAACATCTACCTAGCCGGGATTAATAAAATGCATCGTTAATCTTAATATTCCCATTTGTCAGCTAGGGTTTTAGGGAAAAGATAAAGGGCATAAACAGAGAAGTCACGAGTGTTTCAGGCTCAACACTACGCTGTGCCTGCATTAGGAAAAAAACAGCCGTCCATTCAAAACCGGACACCGAGATGTGAGATAAAAGGCAAACGCACCCTTTCAGGCCTGGGTGCGCCGACTCGTCCTCAAGGAAAAAAGGCAAAACCTTTTGGTGTGGCTCAGTTTGTATTTCTCTTTACAAAATATACCAAGTTTGTTCTTTAATTAGCAAAAACCCCTTTTTTCTTTTTAAATCGTTTGACCTCAGGAGTAGAGCTTTTTGTCCTAACGATTTACTTTACGAGGGAGTTTTAATCTGAAGGCTCGAAGATTTCTCCCCACTTCACATCGACTGAAGGAGCGCGGGAATAAAAATGTAACAACACACGTTGTTCGCGTGAGAGTCTTCTCAGAAGATCATGCATCTGTGTGCAACAGCAACGTCTACGCTAGTTTGGGGTTTTCATTGCCGAGCACCCCCAAAAGTCCACTTTTTGCTCTGCTCTGTCAAAAACAGAGGTGATTTTATTTTTTGGACTCTGGGGTTTGGTTGTGTTGCAGATCTGCAGGCAGTGACGGCCATGCTCAGCAGGTAGAGTGGAGGAAAATGGACAGAAGAGGGCTCAGTAAGTGGATTAATGTCTTTAAACAATCACTGGGGTTTTGTGTCCTGCCGTTTTCCCCGTCCTCCCCACCCGTGGTATCGTAACACCCCCGTGTAGTTCCCTCAGCCCCCTTCCTGGTCTCCTGACGTGAGGAGGAAGGGGTTCAATCAATCAACACTTCTGGGCCTCCACTGGAGACATGGCGATGTAGGAGCCGTTCTTCGTCGGCTGGCTGGCCGGCTTTTCCGAGGAGTCGTCTGGTTTGTCGCTGACCTGCGTGTACGCAGTGTCGTCTTTCGCCGTCTGAGCGGGAAAAAGTTAACGAGACAAACAGTCAAAACAAAAACCGAGCAGGAACCGTATATACTCTTGTAAATCAACACCGACATTCAAATGTGAGTTGATGTTTGACTGAAATGTTCACAGTAAACCACAAAACTTTACATATGCGCTCCAATTACCACAAAACTAGAATAAAATTACAATCAAAGCAAAAATAATGCCATGAAGCTTAAAGACAATTAAAAACACTGAGAAATGGGTAACAAATGAAAATAAATAAACACAAGGCAAACCAAGACTTACAGTAAAAGAATGAAAAGCTTCAGTAAAATCAATACGTTTTACTTCATTCTAAAACAGAAAAGGGAAAAAGGGGGGGTTAAACAGAAAAATTTCATTCAGAACATGGTTAATACATTTCATAACGCAATTAAGACTGTTTCAAACATTTCCTCAGAGCTTAAAACTTCCACCTAAACATTTCCCAACAGTTAGCCTAGCTTAGCACAGAGAGCCCAGGAAATAAAGCTGGCCTGGCTCCAACGTGAAATTCTAAACTGGTATTTTATCTTACTGGTTTTTTTACACACAAAGCTAGTAGGATGATTTTTTTAAACTCCCAACTAACTTCCTCTTTATTGCTACATCTGAGTAGCTTCAGTCAACTACCAACGAAATGAAAACTTTAAACAATATTTCTTTAACGCATTTCCCCTCACAGTGTGAATAACCTGAGGTATTCTGATCCCAGAGCAGTGATGACTCAGATTTTAGACTATAAGAGGAGATCATGTGACTAGAAGTCATCCTTAAAGTTCAATAACCCTAAGATAAACCAGCTCACCCCCCCCCCCCCCCCCCCCCCCCCCCAGGCTTTCATGAAACAGCTCAGTTAGAAAACATAAAAACAACCAACAGCAACAAAAAATATAAACAATTTGATCCAGAATTAAGGGAAACCGCTCATGCTGGCTTTGCTGCACACATATCATGCAGTGTTAGTTAGCACGGACACAGCTTTGGGTTAAACTTGCAGCAGCTCAGTACAGTCGGTGCAGAAAACTCATCATGCAAAAACCCTGTTAAAACTAATAAAATCTATCGTTTGTTTACTCTTGCTACCTCTAAGTTATGTAAAAGTGGCAAAAACTGAAGTTTCGAAAGCGCAGAGAGAAGTGAAAGTGCTGCTCCCTACCTTTTTCTGGCGGTTTCGGCAGAATAAAACGACGAGCACCAGCAGCAGGATGATGCCCATTCCCACAATGAGCAAGGGGAAGTTTGACACCAGAGTCACGAGCAGGATCATCGTCCTCATCTGTGCCGCTGAGTCATCATCGATGGTTGCGGTCTGGGGTCGGGGAGAGAGAAGAGTGTATTGATTTGTGGTTTGTTTATGGTTGCTAGAAAAAACAGATCTGTGCTAAAGAGGAGAGCCGTACCTCATTGACGAACATGATGGGGAAAATGGTCTCGTTGAGGTGCCTCGTTTTTCTGAAGGGAGGAAAAGAGGGACGGGGAGATTAGAGAGAACATCTGGCTGAATGTGCAACAGCAGAGAGTAAAGAGTTCAACCAACTTACGGGAAGCCCGGGACTCTCTTCAGAATGACGTTGAGCTGAGCTCTCTTGCAGGCACGGATAGGAACTCCCATAGTCTGAAAGATTTAGATAAAATATCATATTTTATATTTATCTGTACAAGGGGGCCACGTTTTACTATTAAAAATGTTCTAAATTATCTCTAAATAGCACGATTTGACCAAGTTTAAGTAAATAATTCACTCTAAATCATGACAAGGTTAAAAACCAAACTGCACCCATTGGATAAGAACAAAAGGGATGTTAGAAGTGTTTGTTGTACCGGCTGCAGGTCCAGGTACGTCTCATGGTACTCCTTCTGCGGGTTGAGCCCGTCCACGGCGTTGATGTACGCTTCGTCCGCCTGATAAAAGTGGGGGAAGGACACAACGATGGGAGCCCCTGCATGGAAACGAGACAAACCCACGTCTGAGGCATGTTTACAGCTTAAGATGTCGAATAAACAACAAGGAAGGAGGAAAAGATAAAAGGATATGTGTGATAATCTTATTCATTAAGTAAACAGTGCTTTGTAAGTGACAGCGTGCAGATTATACTTTACTTAACAAATTTAAACCATGTATGGGTTGTGTTAGATCTCAGAAAAAAATGGTTTCCTATTTGTGTTTAAATATAAATCTACAAATAACTCATTACAAAATGTTCTGCAGCAATCAGCAGAACATCTGAAAGTAATTAACTTTAGTCTATAAGGTTCAGCAGCCAGGAAAGAAAAGGGTAGCACGATCTGTGAGCAGAAGTGTGCTCAGAAACGAGAGCTCGCGTGGGCGAGTTTGCATAAAGCAAAAAAAAAAAAAAAAGAGTGGTTGAAGAATCATTTGATTAACAAATTTGATGTGAATTTGTCTTTGCGTTTAGGAGCTTCGTTTATCTGGATATAAAAAAGGAACAGTGACTTGTTATGGAAACGAAACCCTACACCAGGGGTCCTGGTCCTGGAAGGCCGGTACCCAGCACGTTTTCGTTTCAACACCTGATTTCAATCAGCAGGTAATTAACAGGCTTGAGCTGCTGCACAGGTGATTCCACCACTGAATCAAGGGTGTTGGAGCAGAGAAACCACTAAAACATGCTGGATACCGGCCCTCCAGACCCCTGCCCTACACCATCACCAGGCTACATTCACTTGAAATGGTTTAATCTCTTCCTTTTAATACTTTTATAACTAGAAAATGCTAAATAATGATGTTTTCTCTACAATCAGAAAGAAGAGTGCTACACTAAAAAAAAAAAAAACGGTGCGTCGTTCTCAAGCAGATGAAACCAGTTTCTCACTCCCGCTTTCAGAATGACAACATGGTTTAATGCTGATTGGCTGTCAGTGAAGCATCACAACAATTCCCACCAATCAGATGCCGTTTTCATCATATGAATCACAGGAAGTACGTTGAGTCTCAGATGAACAAACCAGCATTAGCTTTAAAAGAATACACCTTATATTTGAGCTAAAACTCTAATCCTAACAAAAATCATTTAAATCTGCATAAACATAAATAGCAGGAATACAGTAGCATATCTCTAATGATGCTATCCTGTTTTTATGAATGAAGCATAGCAGAGATGAATTTATTAGAGCAATAATCTCACTCAGCTCAACCTCCACCATAAAAATCCTCCTGACCTCCAAACACAATCAGGACAGTTAATCATTGAACGGCTGTTGAGTAAAAGTCTGACATGCTCAATCACGGGGAATGTCAGGGGACGAGGGGGGGGGGGGGGGGGGGGGGGTGCAGAGAGGACGCCGTGTCATGCTGAAGCCGATCAAAGGGGTGATGGGTAAATGGGTCAAGCTGTGAGGTAACCGAGAGCAGGTCGTACCTTCTCGACAAACGCTGACCTTCAGCACCCCGGTGCCGAGGCACTGCCCCGCTGGCACGCAGAAGCCAGCGTTGGTGGGGTTGTTGTCGGGGCTCATGAGGACGTCGGCGGGGGGAGCGAACCGATAAGCCTGGATTCCCTTCACCTCCACGTCCTTCACGTACGCCAGGTGGATTGACCTGAGAGGCAAAAACAGCAAGAACCCATTAACAGCAGTAAAACGTCTCATTTGTGACTCAAATTATCTGCAAGCATCCTGCACAGATTGACCATCCCTGGTACGTGCAGCACAAACTCTCCCACATGCTTTAACCTGACTGCCGTCCTTATCGTGAACTGTAATAAACACACATCCTTATCACTGAATTGGTGAGTTAATGACTCTGCTGGCACTTCCTACCATAAACCTCACTGGAAGTCCTCGTACTCCCTCGGCCAGAATGCCTCGACTATAAACAAACGTGATAAAAAACGCGTGTGTACCGGCAGAGGTCAGCGGCAAAGATGTACAGCAGCTCGTTCTTGTTGATCAGGGGGTGGAAGACCGCGCCGTCCGTCCCGTTGATCATGTTGCTCTGGTTGGAAGACCACCACGACATTTTCCTGTTGATCAAGAGGGGTGTTAATGCTGGGAATGGTGGAGGAGGACATAATCTGGGCCACCTATGTGTGCTTTCACACTTAAAAAGATGTACCAAAGCCACAAATTAGGGTGAAATCATTAAAAAATAAAGAAATTAGATCAAATAAATGTTACTTTGAGATAGAAATACTAGCTTCAACCATCTAAAGTGTACTTTGACCCACTTGGGGTGTCCAAACATCCATGTTGCAATGCTGCTCTGGCTAAACCCAGGGAGCAAAGGCTCCCTCCTGGATGCAGGTTGTGTAACTAAAGTAAATGTGGTTATCATGTAAAGAGGGAAAATGGAGCAACACGCTGACAAAAAAAAAAAAAGGTTTCCTCTGTTCTCTGAAACTTTACCTCAGGCCATTCCACGTGTCGATCTTCCCATAATCCAAGTAGTTCTGCTCGCCGGTGTGGAAAACAAACTCCCCTTCGTGAGTGCCGTTTTTCTGTGGGAAAGCAGGAAAAGCCGCCGTGATGAAAAGCAGTTCAGGAAACGGTGGAAACACTTAACACCAGAAACGGTGTTTCTGTCTGCTGACGACGACGACACGGGGGAAGAAAAATGCATTTGTCCTAAAGTAACCTTTAGTGTAGAAATACCAAGGATTTCACATCAGCTGTTAGGGATGAGAGGGAGTTTGATGTTCCCAAATCCTAAATGACCCCCCGTCTAAAACATGTGAGCAAATGATATGAAAACAAGATGTAAAACAGGATCATTTTCTCTCTTTTTTGCATTATTTAATTTAAAGTTGCACTTCAGGATCATGAGGATGATGACTCGACGGTCTGACAAGCTGCTGATGTCGGTCTAGAAACGGGATGTGTGAACACATTCCATCAGCACTTCGATGACATCGCAGCAAACTTCCCTTTTCTTTGTTGTTTTAGTCATCTCTCAAACAGAAACCACCTCACCTTCCACATCAGCCCAAAATATTCGTCCACTTCGGGTTTCAAGTTGTGGATCTTCGTTAGGAGAGGGTCTTTGAAGCCCCACAGGATCTCGTGGACAGTGCGGGTCATGAAAAGGTCGACGCCCAAGCCGCTCAGGTAGAGAGAAACTGCACTACGTAGCAAAAAGGAGTAGGATTTCAGCTCGTTCATCACCGCCTAACGAAGAGAAGGGAGAACATCGGTCAGTTGGATCGGACATAAGCCAGTCTAACCAAAGAGCAATGCAGCGCAGACACGCCGTCTCACCACAAGGGGGATATTGACGGTCCTGACGATGTCAACCTCGGGGTTACCAGCAGACTTCTCCGGCACAAAGACAAAAGTCTTGGGGTTCAAGGCGTAAACTTTGGTGCCGTTTTCCAGGAATGTTACGTTTTCTCGTGGCCTGTATTCCCTGGAGAGGACGAACACCGCTCAGTTAGTTCAGACAAAAACAAAATGTTTTCATCAACTCTTTTACACCAAAAGGTAAAAACGTACCTGTAAGTGTAAGGGCCGATCTGCTGAACAGACGCCTTCCCTCCTGCCAAGAACACCTCTGGGTTGGTAACATTGAAGAAGTAATACTCCATGTAAACGGGTGGAGGGGGGTTCTTCCATGCTTCAAAAACTTGGCTCTTCTCCGTCAATGTGATTTCCTGTCAAAAAAGTCATTAAGATTGAAAAACGTCAAAGAATTTCCCCAAAACCTGTTTTTGAAACTTTGAAAGTGATGCTAAAGTGTTTGTTTTCTCAGATTCGGGCACACATGGCACTTTTAGGAGGACTGGTCCCAGGCCAAGACCTCAAAAACATCCTTCAGAGCAGAAAAACAGCCGGGAGAGGCAGCAAATCTAAGCGGTCCCACTTCAGCAGGCCTGAACAAGAATCCAGTCAGCGTACACGACACAATAACAGAATATAAACGTTTTATTCAGTCGTGTGAGGACGGTGTCAAACGTGCAGAACGGTAGGGGAAAACTGCACGTAGGAAAGTGAAAGATGGTGGTTTAAGATGTTTTTTTTTTTTGCTTTACGTCAACAGAAACATGCCTATAAACTAAATATTGAATTAAGACATTTGACAAAAGGGCGGGTTTGTTTCGTGTCTGGACAGGAATTAAAACTTGAGCTCTCGACTTTAGGAGATTTTACAGGAAATCACTTCAACGCGTTTGTTTCTGCACCTGAAAAAGACATCTTTAACTCTGGGGGACATTTTTAAACACGGGAAGGAAAAGAAACCCTCACTTCCTTTAGAGCGGTCTTTAAGTTGGACTTCCTGAAAACCCTGGAGTAGAGCGGTGCACTTGAAAGGATCCATACATTGTTTTCTGTGGGCTTTTACAGCCACTCACAATAGAAAAATATAGGATAGGGTGTGCCTGAAGCTTCCTGTTTTGGTTACCACTTGTCGGCGTTTTGCTGAACAGAGTTTGTTTTTTCACGTCTAGCTGCAGCATCTTCCTTTTCCCCTCTTGCAAAACACCATTAGAGGTTAATGACTGATACAAAAAGCCCAAAACACAAATAAGGGGTTTTAGTTTGGCGCCACAGCAAAAATACTCATTCAAAAAGGAACTAGAGGTGGTTAAAGAAGTACGGGGCTCTGGGGTTTTGATGAGTCTGCTGCTTAATTAAAAACTGAAATGAAACCAGAAAATGCACAAGGAAGGTGTGACCATCAGTTGCTCTGGAACAAATGATCAAAGCAGCTCTTTAATAGTCTCGTGAAACAACAGCGTTTTAGAGATTGAACGTTTGACTGAATCCTTGTGTTTGCCGGCCTCGAACAAAGGTCTTTAAAAAGGCCAGAGGCCAAGTTAAATAACATTTGTCCCAGAAAAAGTCTTGTTCTTTCCAGAAACAGTGTGTTGAAAGTGCTGAATCAGACCTAAAAAGTCCAGCGTTTGTTTAAAAATGTTTTACCTAAAAATGTTGGTTTTCAATTAAAGCAGATTTTAAATGAGTGACCTTGTTCTCCAAAGGATTTAGTCCTGAGGGAAAAGCCTTCATTTCCAGACATGCCTGTGAGGAGTGGCGTGAGTGGGTGTCATTTTTTTTTGTCACTTAAGCTCAGCAACTTGAGCTTGGACGAAACAGGAAAAACAAGGAATTAGGCGACTGCAGTCTGGCACAAATGATGCCCCGAAGGCCAAGAAATCTGTTAAGGTCCTCACATGACTTAGTGCTGCTTCCCTTCACGGCACAAAAAGTCGGTGTCCCGGAGGTAGCGTTAGGATCGGCCCGTATCGCCAGACTTAACTGTTTTTTTAAGTCCATTCAGCTCACCCGGGCCAGCATGACTCACTAGAAGCAAGAGGATTAGCTGTGCTGTCATTTCATGTAATCGCCATCTGCATCAGAGTCAGATCCCCGGTGATAAACTTCCTCTTGTAATTTGGGTCCCCTGGGATGTCGCCCTGATTCAGACCTAAATTTAACCCAATCTGTCAGTCGGGTGGGATTTTAAACCTGGACAGCTGTTGGGATTTGGCGCCGCTCCTACCCTCTCTGATTCTTCTACGCAACTTTGTGAAAAAGCAGAAAAAAGGTGACGATCCAGCACAATAAGTTGGGAACAGGAATGTGAGGCAAGCAAGAGGGTGTGGAGGATGTGAGAGGGTGTCAGCTGCCAACAGCCACACCCCACTGGGCCACCACCACTCCATCACCCCAACACATCCCAGACAGGCAGACGCAACATTCCGACTGACCCTCTGGAAAAAACATACCCAATTACTGAGTCACAGCTAAAACAAACATCACATAAAAACAAAAATAGCAGCATTTCGAACGAAAACAGATGGAATTGTTGCAGATGAAGCTGCTGATGGCTAGATTTTCTAAAAGTTGGATGACCTCCTGCTGGAGATCCATCAGACTCAAGATTTTCCTGCCTACTCACCCAGATTCCCTTCCCCCAAAGCCACACACCTCCCCCAACCCAGATTTCTACTACGACCTCATGTAATCACTGGGAAAGTAGAACAGGAATGCATCTAACCTAAGAAACACGTCATTGGTACATAAATGAGCAGACTGCTTCAAAAAGCAAAAAAAAAATCACGTGAAGTTTGGTTAATTATCATATGAGCTCCAGCTGAGTTGAAACGTCATAGAATAAGGTAAGGTCATGACAGACTCACCTGAGAGCAATGAAATCATAATTCCCCTCCAGTGTGGGACTTTCAGGGGATTTTAACCAGCAGCGACGCGTTTTTGTGTGTTGTTAAACCAAATGATGTCATGCACAATAAACACGAATCATAGGAAAGCCTGGTGTTTAACATCCAGTGCATAATGTTTGCGCATAATAAAAAAACACGCTAACTTGCGTTAGTTTACGCAAATGCAGCCTGGATGATGGTGACCCCGGTCTAATCCGCAGTGATTGGTCGCTGCAGATGCAGCATCTCTGTGACACATGAATAAAACGTCCCAGGTTTAGGTTAATGAGGCTTCGCTTACCTTTTTTAACCGGCTGTGGATCATTGTTTGGAAGACCTGAGCCACCACCAGGGCGATCCCGACTATCAGGAGGTGAGCGCACACGATGCCGGTGGCATAAATGGCACAGGATCTCCGCGTCATGACGCCGAAAAAACTTCACTGAAGTCGACCAGAAGTCCTCAAAAATGAATGAATAGAAGTATAAATTCAAGGATGGAGAGGGAGCAATGTTGGACCTTGAAAGCTCGGGTCCGCCGTCTCCAGAGCAGCAGCAGCAGCTAGGGGGTGTTGAAACTTCACCGGGTCGGCGTGGTCCTCCCGGTGAGGCAAAAATGTTGGCACTTCTCTTAATAAAAGAAAAAAAATGAAGTTCCCCCTAAAACTGAAGAGACGGAGGAGCGAGCTGCTCGGAGGCGGAGGTGAAATGAAACAGCAGCTCTCAGCTCCTGGGGAGGTAGAAGAAGAGCGGCCCCTCCTCCTCTTCCTCTTCGCATAATGAGGCCGGTGAGGCGGAAAGCGGCGTTTTGGGGGAGGTTGCATGGGCGGTGGGTGTGTGGAAAGAGGAATACAAGTCAATGTTTGCAATTTAGATACACGGCTTTACAATATTTATTTAATAAAGCAACACCCTATATTTGAATGCGCACATTTTAAAAATAACATAAACTTTTCTCTGCTTTTCTATTTTTATCTGACTCTAAAATAACTGTTTTATATTATTTATTTCCACGGTTTGCAAGTCAGCAAAGAGCTGCCAGGATTGTGAATGGATAAGCAGCAGCGTGTTGAACCACGTGGACACCAGGTAGCGTCCCACCTGGTGGCTTTTTGATGCGCTCACTGTTTTACGGCACGTGAAGGGAATCAGTATGTTTTCTGTTTTTGAACAGCTAAACACCATCCTCCTCTTTTCCTCACAGACTCAGAAAGTGTGCACGCAGAGACTTTCCGTTAGCTTTTGTAGGACACCACCACTAACTCTCCTCATGACTCCTTAAATAAGCACCACGCGCACATGAATAATGTGGCATTCAAACAACCAACAGTCGTTGACGTGAGACCTTTGTTTGGCGAGCAGGCGCTCGGATTGGCTGGTGCCCTCACGGACCACCGTCTTAAGACCACCCCCGTGAGCGCTGATTGGTCAGACGGTGGTGAGAGTGATGTAGAATTTCATCGACTGATTTCAGGGCGGAGTTGTTTTAAAGGAGGAACGGTGTGATGTGATGCTTGGTGCCGCTACAAAAAAGAGGATGTTCATCAGCCTCTATGGAACCACGCACTGTGTTTGAAACACAGAACTATTTAAGACCCAAGTTAAGTTATTGAATATTGATACTACTACTACTACTACTAATAATAATAATAATAATAATTATTATTATTATTATTATTTGATATTACTGTTTATTGTAGAAATCAAGCTTCTTGGACTGATACAGGACCATAAAATCTTCTGGAAATCCAAAATAAAGTTAGATAAAAACTGGAAAAGGCGATTGCAGCATTTGGTAAAACATGTTATGTGCTTAATTACAAGGCTCCGCTCCTTCTATATTCATCTTTAATGTTACCTTATATTACTTATGGTGTGGAGGTTTGGGGTGATGCTATATAAGCCATTATTTTTATATCAAAAGACAGAAACCAAAACAGTTCACACTTTGGGTTTTTGGGAGCGCACAAACTCAACGTTTTGGACAGGGGCCTCCAAGTCCATTTTGCCTTGGGCCCTCAAATGCCTTGAACCGGCCCTGGGTGTGGGACTGAGCTTTGAAGCTCATCTGAATTGTTTCAAATATGTAAATAATACATGCTTATAGATTGTTGCTTTATGCCTTTTCATTTTCAAGCACTTTGTTTTGGTTTCTTGTTTTTTATTAGACTGTTTTCCTATCCTGCCTATCTCTTATCTTTCTGCATCTCCTCTCAATCCTCCAGAAAAAGCGCTTCCAGGCTTTCTGCGTTTTTCATTGATTATCTTAGCGGTGTGTGTGTCGTGCCCGGTAGCTGAGTCAGTTAATAAATGTCTCCCTGATGTTTTTCTGTTGGACCTATTTTATTCCCCTTTCTAGGGCTGCTCACATGGGCCCCTAGTGGGCGTGGACCCCTGGGCCCGTGCCCATAATGCCCATTGGATAATTCGGTCTTGAAAGTAATTCACAGGTTCACAGTTTCTGCTTTTTTCCAAATAACTTTCTGTTTTGTGTAAAAGGCTTCGTTAATTTTACCACAAAACTGAGAGTTTCCATTCTGTAATCAATTTGAAAGTATGAATTTTGTAATCATCAGGGATGAATTGATGCTGAAATTTAGCCCAGGAGCTTGGTTTAGAGAGACCTTTTATCTGATTTCACAAAGGATGCAGGTGGAACCACCTTTTAACAAAAATAGCTGCTTTTATTGGTAATATAGCAACATATCGCATCTAAACATAGGAGTGTGTTTGATGACATGAGCAAAAATAAATTAAAATAAGTGGCTTATAAGCGTCTTATAAATAAGTTCAGCTGAAAATGCATCGCTTTCAAAAAGTTATTGCCTTTCATCCTTTCACCCACAGACCAGACTCAGGTGGTTGAGGTATGGTGGAATTGAGAATTGCAATTTGCACGCTTTGGACAGAGAATCACTGAAGGCACACACCGTTGGAGACTGAAAGTTGTCTTGAGTCTTGACAGTTTGGTAGAAAAGCGTTCATGGTATGCTTGTGTATTTCATTTGTGTTGTAATTTCATTTTGCTAACATGATATCTGCATTTTCATTATTTATTACGCTAATAATATGCAGATGGTTTTAGGCACATCGTTCCTAAAACCCAAACACTGAACGAAAACAGAAGGATGAATTAAAGACCCACATGGCGGCACAAAAGGATTCAAAAGGGGAGTTTTGCATAATATGAGGATATGTCCCTTTTAACATATTTATCGCTGAAGTTAAATGATCCAGATTTTGACGTGCACGTTTGCAAGACTGTGACAGCTGTTAATAATAAATGAAAAGGTTATTTTTCTGAAGTACATAAAAAAAGACCAATGCACAAAAAACTTTCTGCAGTCATCTCCTGCAAACAGTCAATGACGCATGAACGTGCAGATCATGTCTATATTGGGTCCGTTGTTGCAGACCACGTCTGTAGGACATCCTAACTAGGTCTTTGCACAGTGGATCAGCCTGATGTCTTTAACACACAGGATACGCAAACTGTGCAAAAGCAATCTACAGATGTGTTTTGTTTTCTCTGAAATAGAGAAGTTATTGCATGAACAACACATCTTTCTCTCCAGGGACAGAAAAAAAAGCAACTCCGCTCAGCTGTCTCGAGTTCATCACTTAGATCGGTGTGAAATGGAACATGGTGGCCTTTAACTGTAATATGACAGGTTTCTTTTGACTGACTTGAATTAAGACTTGGGCTTTCAGGAAAGACTTGCATAAACAGGATGTTGCAACAGCATTTCAGTTAAAAACACTAAATTTCTTTAATTCTCCTTTTGCTCCAATTTATGCAGTGGATCATTTGCAGATTTGTGCTCAGAGATGATATGCACATTTCATGAAAAATATGAGTTGATGCTAAAGTGTGCACATTATTCCTTTGATGATATTTTTTCCATGGAGACAGTTACTGCACAGTAAGCATAGTATTACACAGCACTTTCCTGTTGGTTCAGTGATATTTGATTTCTGTTTAGTCGTTTTTTTTCTTAAGGTGCCCTATTGTATAATATAAAAAGGAAGAATCCAAATGTGATGAAAGAATTCTGGTATTTCACAAGTTGAGTTGTTCCTGCCAACTAAAACCAAAGTTGCGTTCTACCTGATAAATGCCACCAATCCTTTAGAAATCAAAGCTCACAGTTCTGTTAAAATGAACCTAAAATGCACTGATGTGGTAAAGTTAGCAAAGGTCAAAGGGCATAGCTCCGGGAATCTGAGGCACCTAAAGCATTTAACTGGTGACGACTGAAACAAGACACCGTGAGCCATCCTTGTTTACAGAAAACACCGTCTGTTTATCACTTAAATCGGACTTCTACCCAGAATTCAAATGGATAAAATGCCGGCTCAGATATTCAACTAGACAAAAACAAGATAGACCTCTCTCTAAGCTCACACGTTCACAGATTCACCTGATTTCTGCCTATTTTCTGTAAATCTACATCACTTGCATGAAAGATGTCAGTGATTTTCCCTCCCATTGTCGGTTTGCTCCGCGTCCATTCGGCTATAAAAAGCTGCATGGGCAGAAATGAAGGCGCTGAAAGGTGAACGCGGTCATACGGCTCCTCTTTCATAATCCATTCATGAATAAAGTAGGACAAAAGACTACAAGTTTACCTCAGGAAGTGATATACATCATTTTGTTTGATGCCGCTTACTGGAAGGAAATGACTGGGCTGGACTCTCACCATTAATATAATTGAGAGTTACCTCATTGTGCTAGACCTTACGGCAGTCTCAGAGGATGGAGGTTATAGCAGGGGGGCGGCATCTGTTCAAACAAGAGGGGTAAAAAACGCTAAAGAAAACCATCAGGGGGGAAGGACAACAGTCAAGTAATGCAGCAACATTGTTCCTGCCAAAAGAAAGGGGGGTGCTGGGAGGGTGAAGAGGGGTAAAACAGTTCAACCTTTGTAATGGTCTCTTTTTATGTTTGCTCAGCAGAGCGACACTGATGTCGTTCTCATTTCTCAACAGAAGATGTTTGAAGGCGTACTTGAATCTGTGTTTTAGGCGATTTTCCCAAGAGCTTTTATCTGCAGGGTGAAAAAAGTGTCTTCTGTAAACTAGATGTTTGCACAAATAAATCTTTGTGCAACCTCTAAAAATTCTTTTGTTTTGCAGCTATAACAGAAAACTGTCTCCACAGCTGGACAAAGATGGCTATTCATATGTTTGGGAAAGAAACTGAATGAATGATTTATGCATTCTGCACAGTCAACTTTTTCAAGGCTTTATTACAGATTGTTTTTCCAGGAACAAGCTAGGGTCACCAATCCCACACGCCCAGTCACATCAACTCTGGATTATTCTCACATTGCAAAAAATAAAAGCCCTGCTGATCATTTGATCCCGTTTCAGTGGCTGTTTTAACGTGAACTTCATCAGGACTAATGATAAATATCTTTCCACTGATAAATAGAACAGCAAACATCATATGCACTGCAGTGTGCAAACGTGGAGTCACTCCTTTAAGACTTGCACGTCCTTCCATTGAAATTGTGTTATAATAGTTTTCATTTGTATCAACTGTGCAAATAAAGCCGTCCACACCCAAGCTCTCAAAGCTGCCTGAGGCTATACCTTCATGTATCAACACAGCTCAGCAGCAGCGTTTACTGAAAAGAGGATTCAGAAGAAAACTAAATTCTAACATGATCAAATTCCTGCAACGACACGCCGGGGCCGGGCCTACACTTCAGAAACTCAAAGATTCCTGAATTTCGTCTATTTGGTTTCGGTGACATGTAAGTAAACTCGTACAAAAATGCAATCTTGAAAAGAATCATCAGGTCAAAACATCTCTGCGATCAACCAACACCATGACAGGTGAACAGGAATACAAATGTCCATTGTCTGTTATTTGTGTATCCTGGTCTTTATTTAGCTCAAACACGGTTGTTATCCCAAGGAACATATTTCCTACCAGTGATGTTTACATCCCATATAGAGACATTCCTTCATGTTTCCCCATTGTACTTTGCTTTGTGTGGAATTGAAAAGTTTTGCTAAAGATAATAGGAAACAGAATAAAATATTAGCATTTCACATCTGTGCATAGCAGCAGTGGCGCCCCCAAAGGGGTGGCCGTGGCCTGCATAGCAGAAATGCATTTACTTGAGAGCAACGCTCCGTTTTCTGTATCATAATCAAAGTGAAAAGCAAACGCAGCCTCCACCACGTTTCATCATCTGCCTTTACGAGCTCCCTCCATAAGTCTGTTCAACCGCATGAACTCTTTCTGTTAGCATGCTCGACACAGTAAGCTGTGTCCTCGTAGGCTTGCACCGTGGTGGAGCCTGGTACCAAACACAACCCACCACGCAGACAGCCTTTTTTGTAAAGCCTGAGCCCTGACCGGAGCCCTGATTTACAGGCATAGTTGTGGGAGTGGAGACTAGAGAGGAGTGGAAGACCTTTTCAATGGAGGTGATTAACACAAATGGAGCCATTAAACGTGAAGGGAAAGAGGACATTCCTCTAAATTTATATCAGCGCGTATCCATTCCTTGTTCTCTGCAGAAAGGATCACAGTGACAGAAACCTGCAGTGTTGAAGAAGACAAAAGAAATGTTAAAGGACAGAAGAAATACGATACACCCCTAAGTGAAAGGTACTAAAGCCCGCGTTGAATGTTTTAACAACAATTAAGGGAAGTACTATAAAAGAAAGGTTTTTGGTTTCACTTCATGTTTCATCATGAAATTATATAACCTTTACTTTAACAATCTCATTTTTCAAAAAGCACACCTAATTTGCACAACTAAACTTCATTTTCACATCTATGGGTTAGAATCATGGATAAAAATAGCCAGAGAAGGAATTTTATGTTAAATTATTGCAACACTGCAGCTTCTGCAACTAAAGTCAACCAAAGTGCACGCAAATTAATTTAAAAATAATTTGACCTGTTTTTTAGTGCCTTTTACCCACTGAAACTGTATTTAAACTGTGCACAAAAACAATTAAAGGTACCTCTGTTAATAAATGAGTTTATTTACAGCAGCGGTTAAGTGATGCACTGACCTTAGCATTCCTTTGTCTGCCTAGGTGTGGCTTGTTTCCCACCATTCAGCTAATGTGTTCTGTAAGAGAAAACAGCAAGTCATTGTTCCCGTCCGGAGCAACATAGTGTTAATTTAGGAATTCAAAGAACTCAACGCTGACATTTTATCTTGTTGATCCTTGTGACAAATTTGAAAACACTGCAGTAGGATTTTGTCCTGATTATTATTATTATTATTATTATTATTATTATTAATAATTCTCACTCTGTCTCTCTCTCTCTGTGTGTGTGTGTGTGTGTGTGTGTGTGTGTGTGTGTGTGTGTGTGTGTGTGTGTGTGTGTGTGTGTGTGTGTGTGTGTGTGTGTGTGCAGACCCTACTTAACCCTGCTGACCCCTAGCTTCAGAGGAGAGTTATCCAACAATGTATGCATTGTGTATTAAGCATGGTTAGATAACTCTAGCCAAGTGTGCAGGCTGTGTTTTGGCTTTGTGTGGCTAAATCACAATAAACAATGCTTGTTAATACATATCTCTTGACTAATAAGTGGTTAGAATGTAAAAATGTGATTATCTTAACCAGTGGAGCCCAATTCTGTTGCTCTTTCCTGTTTGATTAGAATATTTCTACTCCTGATCTGGGTGATTAACATGCTTCTGTGGAGCTTGATGACGCGCTGAAAATGTTATGCAACAACTGGTGTCGGAGCAGGGAAACCCCTAAAACATGAGGAATAGCGGCCCTCGTGGACCAAGATTGGACACCACTAGCCTTAACAATAGTTTTTGTTGAATCAGCATTTTTTAAATTTTGTCAAATTTAAGTTCAAGCACTTTCAAGCTTGATTTAGACCTACGTGAACAATATGTGCTCAAAAATGATCTCACTAGCTTGTCTCATAAAAATAAATATTATTGTGCTTTAACCAAGTTTTAAAAAAGACTTTTATAAACGTAAAACACCAGTTTAATTATAATTATGCCATCCAAGCACTTGTAAGAACTCTAAGGAATTGACAGAATTTTATTTCAAAACAAACACCAGGAACACAAATACAAAAAATGAAGCAGAAACTAAATGTGTGCCCCCTAGTGGCTGGCAGCAGTATAGGTATTAGGGAATAAAACTGAACATATATAATTAAGATTTAAGTTGCAAATAGGCAAGCATGATTTGACTTCTAAATAAATAATAAAAACAATCATTTCAGAATAACACTCAATCTTCATCCATCTGGGGATTTGTTTCAGACACGAGGTGGAAATTTACCTCATCGTGTTGCTGGCCCATCACAAGACAAATATTCAAGTTCTTTGTGTTGATTTTAAGATTTGGAAAGTTGGAAAAGGGTAGAATGCCTTCTCCAGGTCAGGGACGAGGTCCTGCCCCAAGTGGAGGAGTTTAAGTATCTCGGGGTCTTGTTCACGAGTGAGGGAAGGGTGGAGCGTGAGATCGACAGGCGGATTGGTGCTGCGTCTGCAGTGATGGGGGCGTTGTACCGGTCTGTTGTGGTGAAGAGATGTACCGGTCGATCTACGTTCCTACCCCCACCTATGGTCACGAGCTTTGGGTAGTGACGGAAAGAATAAGATCACGGATACAAGCGGTCGAAATTAATTTTCTCTGCAGGGTGTCTGGGCTCTCCCGGTCATGGAGGGGCTCGGAGTAGACCCGCTGCTCCTCCACATCGAGAGGAGCCAGTTGAGGTGGCTCGGGAATCTGGTTAGGATGCTTCCTGGATGCCTCCCTGGTGAGGTTTTCCATGCACATCCAACCAAGAGAAGACCTAAGGGAAGACCAGGACGCACTGGAGGCACTGTGTCTCTCGTCTGGCCAGGGAATGCCTTGGGATTCCCCCGGAGGAGCTGGCCCAAGTGGCTGGGGAGAGGGAAGTCTGGGCCTCCCTCCTTAAGCTGCTGCCCCCGTGACACAACTCTGGATAAGATGAAGAGAATGAATGGAGGGATGGATGGATGTTATGATTCAAATCAGCAACCACAGAAGAAGAAGACTCAGGGACAAAAAGGCAAACGTCTACATGCAGCATGTCAACAAATACGACATCTTATCAATGAAACAGTAGCAAACACCCATTTTATTATATTTTTATAGCTACAACAAAACTGCATTTTTGAGAGCAAGTGAAGGAAAAACATGAAAACAAAAAGATGGCTTCAGATTTATGGTAGCTCAAAACACAAAATATAAAACTAGTCTTACTTTTCTGATTTCTAGAGAAAGACTTTCTTTATGTTCCTGTGTAAAGGGTTGCCGTGCAAATGCTTTATAAAGTAACAAATAACAAATACACTTTGATTTATCTGACACAACCTTGCCGAGGATGAGGAGAGAACATGTGGTGCTGCACATGTATTGTTGTTTTTTTTTTTACAGAAAGTGTGTTGGGAGGTTTTCACGTCCTTCTTGTTGTTTCCTCCTGTTCCTTAACATCCTACAGGCTCTCAAACATTGTTAAAAATTCCAGCAAACTCGTAGTTGGAAAGTCAGCGTGCTTCCAAACTCTGATTTTACCACAAACAAAAACATTTCCTGTGTATCTCACTAGTTTCCCTCTATTGTACTAATCTTGTTAATGGGAAGTAGAAAGTCTCTGGAGGAAAATTAATGTGGTTCTCTCTTTTTGTTTAATTTACTGTGCACAATTCCAATTTAACCAACACAAAGGGAATGTCCTTCAGTCACCGTTTTTGGGAAAAATGACTAAAAATAAAACAAAAATGATTCCAATGTTGATCCGTGTTTTTTAAATGTACCAGAACTTTATCCAGGTACATCAGACCGCCATCGGCCAAAACAATGGCCCAAGTGTGCGTGTAAACAGGACAGAAGATTTGTGCCTACATCCTCGTGTTTACACTTTTCCAAAAGGGGGCCGACCCGAGTGAAGTCAGGCCATCTTTGTGCAGCCACTTAGAGAAGCTGCTTACAGACAATGATCAATGGCACACAGGTCATGTTTCAATATTTATAAGTCAGGATGCTTGAGAAGGAAATCCTTCTTAAGAGGAAAGAAAGGTGTGGTGTGTGAAATGCAGAGTACACAACGTTTCAGGCGTTTCCTCTCAAGCGGTCGGATGAGAAATGAGTTCTTCTTAGTTACCAATAAATAAAAGAAAAGTCTTGTCTGTGATGACGTTAGAAAAACTATTAATAAAAAGTTTAGAGAGACGGGGAAAGATCTAAGATAATATTAAGATTTGTGCTACGCAGAAACTCATCAGTGGACCAGAATAGGGGTGGAAAAAGATAAGCTGGGTCACTTCAGTGTGACTGATGTGTGTTGTTAAAACCACCTTAATTCAACCTTAAGCTGGAAATTCCAGACGTCCGACACATTTGCAGATCGGCGCTGCAGCTGAGAGGTCGTGCTGTCACCTCAGAGCCGTCCTGTGACAGCACGAGGAAGACGAGGAGCTTCGGAGCTACACTAACAAACAGAATCATTCACAGGCGTCATCAGATGAGAGGCTGTTTGAGTCAACACACGTTATAAGCTTTGGGAAAATGTAATGGGTCTTTTATGCGTAGCTTCAAAACAATATAGAAGGATCTGGTTAAACTAATCAGTCAAAAACCAGATCTCCCGCAGAATGCAGAATAAACTGACTATTGAAATGTCACTATTTTCCGTCTACATTCAAGCTGGCTGTGTTGTTGGCAGACCAAACTCAAACAGCGAATTAAGCAGTTCACTGACTTCATTGAAACTGTTTACCAAGTTAGTTTGTCGCTATAAATAGGATCAGCGGGACCGAACAAGAGGAAACAACAGTCCCTGTGTCCCAGCAGTGCTTCCCTTGGTGTCTGAGCAGCAGGAGAGTCCGGGGACCTGAACTCAGGCTAATTAATTCATTCATGGGCCCTGAAGGGCACGCCATGTGATCACATCCAGCCAACAACAAACACTTTTCTCTGCAACAGCAGTTGTCTGGAGTTTCTTTTAGAATCAGGCCGACGTGTCAGGTAACGTGTGAAGCTCTGGGTAGGAGCAACATAAACAATCATTGTGTTGAACTTTAAGTAGAGGAAGCTACAGTTTAAACTAAAAAATAACAAGCAGAAGTCTCTCATTACCTGTTCCTGACAGCTATTGTACGCAGAAGTAAATAATCTATAAAATGTGCATAAATTAAAACACACAAAAAGTTAATAAATATCAGTGCAATTTTGCTTAAACTTATTTTTGCATAAATGCAATTCTTGTTATGAAGCATATTCACTGCAGTATTTGCACAGTTATTCTGCAGAAACATGAACTGTATTATTTGTAATTAGATGGACTGGTGACTGGTCCAGGGTGTTCCTTGTCTCTCGCCTGACTGCTGGAGATGTGCACCAGCTCCCTGCACCCGTCTACAGCAACATGTGGTAATTAATACCATGAAGTCTAAAAATTTGTGCAATAATGAGTTTAGTTCTGTAACAAGGAGAGTGCTCTAGTGTCTAAATACCACAAGGAAAGGACAGTTTTGTGGTTACACGTGATGATGATGATGTAAATGAGAAAGGTAGCCAGTCTTTGCTAGCAGAAGTGAAACCTTCCGACTTTTAAAAGATGCTCCCTTTAAACACTAAGGGGCCAAATGAATCCAACAATTGCTTTACAAGAGTGAAATCCAACCAGTTCCTCACAAAATACTTCAGAAAAACACAATTCAGGAAGAAGATCAAGTCTATCTACATTGAAACAGCTGCCATCATGTATTCTCAAGGATACACTGAAGATTTCTGACCAAATGCTTGATTATGTTAATGAATAGCTTCTGGCTCCCTGTTTGATTCAGTAAATGGACCTATTTTAATACCATCAGCTGCTCCGTCTGCATTATTAAATCAGGTTTTATTAAATTGGCCTTTTAACTTTGCACTTTTTGTCCCAGAGTTACACAAAGTCCCCGAGGTTTTTGGGTGTCAAAAATCAGCTGGTCCAGATAAATAGGAGCCTTGTTGTTTACATTTGAAGTAGGTTTAATTGCCCCACCTCCTTCACATCTGGAAGTCAGTTTGTGCTACTCCTCATTTTAAAACAGCCATCGGCCTATTTCCAAATGAATCTCTTGTTTGTAATCAACCCATGGAGATATTTTGGTCATTTTAGTGATTTTCCATCAGTATTTCTTAAGATTGTACCTGCAGGTAAACGTCACTCAAAGTGAACAAAGACAGAAAGAAGTCCTCCAGTGTTTCACTAATTAACGGTGTTCCTCAGGGGTCGGATCTAGGACCACTTCTTTTAGTCTCTACATCAATAATGCTGACAATAACAGTTCCACCTCAAGTTTTCCTTTAATTTAATTGAATTATGTTTCACATTGATTTCAACTACCAACCTGGCTCTCAATCAGCTGCAACCAGCTTTAAACATTGTAGAATCCAATTTAGGTGACGTACAGCTTGTTTTACCCAAGTTACCGCTCACCACTTCTCTGGGTTCATAGATTGACTCTGTCAATTTAAATATTTGGGCTGCATCTCACGACTGGAACTGCAGAGTCGCCTGAAAATAAAGAATCTGGTCTCTGAAGGTATTGAACGAACTTGGAGAGGTAGAGACCTCTGAGTTTATCCTAAAAATAAAAAAAATTAAACATTCAGATTTCCTAATTGGTAATTCAAGGGTTCCAGCTAGCTTCTGTTTTAGGCATCTTGATCCTTTAGTTTAAAGCTGACCTAAGAATTGTGTTGTGTTTTATTATTTCCTTTGAGTATTTCCACAAGAGTGCTACTTTCACACCTCCTAGCTACTCTGGTTGGCCAAACGAGAGGAGGTGGGAAATGCTCTGGGTGAAGGAACGTGATGGGTCAGACACGCTGCAGTATGTCACGGCAGGAATGGACATGCTTCTGTTTTAAATAGTCACTGAGTTGTTATATTTATACTCGACTAGATGAGAGTTCATGTCAGCGAGTAGCAGGCAGACCTGTTCTTCGATTTACAAGACTTATAGATTAACTTTTCACTGGGGGTTAGTCATTTTGCTTCACCCACTGAAGGTAAAGGTCATTTAAAGGATAAAAGAAGAATATTCTATGTTTTCATCCAACAAATCATTAGATTTTATTAGATCACTGCAAAAAAAGTTCAAATCAAATTGATCTAATAATCTGCTTTTAGAAACTATTCATCCTCTGATGATTAAGTTTTTAGAATAAACCCAATTGAATTCATTTTTATAGGTAGTCAGTCGGAGCAGAGCAGGCGTGTCCAAAGGGCAGTGTGGGGACAATTTGTGGCCTTCTGCGACCCCCAAATGTATTTCTAGAGCGATAAATGTGGTCTCTCTGGCTAATTGTTGCTGTAGCGTGATACTTTCTAACATTTTTATGTTCAGATTTTTACTAATATGCCTATATGAGTATAAATGAGAAAAGATCAACATAAAATCATGTTTTTGTGGCCCTGGATGACATTTTTGGCCCAAGTCTTGCGAGGTTTGGACACTGCTGCTGTAGAGTTTCCAGGTTTAACACAAAGCTATGTTACGACCATTGTTGATATGCTTTACACACATTTTCCTAACATTGTGTGGTAGATGACCCAAGAAGTCACCTCTGTGGAGGTTAGAAACGGAAACATGGTGGCTGTGATGGTGTTCCTTTCTGTGAATCTTCACAAACGAGATAAGAAGAACAGTAAACTCCAAACAAACTGTTCCAAGTCAGGATTTCCTGGGATTTGTTTTATAGCACGATCCTTGACGACTTCCGTGATTGCTCGTCGGTTAAACCTGTGGAAGTGTTGATCATTAGCCTCTTTCCAGATCACACCACCCCATAAAGCAGTCAAGAGCCTGGAAGCAAAATTCTCTGGAGAAAAAAAAAAAATCTGATGATCCTAAAGGAGATTCAGAGAAAAGCTCGAGAGCATCATCTTTCTTCTTATGTAAGAACTAGAAAAACCTCAGAAGTCCGCTGTTCTGTGCCTGGATAAGATTATAAGGAGCAGGCAGATAAACTGGTGATGCATGAATGAAGCTGAACATGTTTATTCTGCACTGACAGATATTTACAGGAGCATATCTCTCTTCTCCAGTTATTTGATCAGGCGGTATCTGCTTTGTATCCGTGCGTGTCTGTAAACAGGGCCTCCGTTACTTCCTGTGCCTACAAGAGACCGAGCAGAGGAGGGTGAAGAAAGCCACTGAGAGCCAAGCACGGAAGAAGTGGGCAGATCAAAACGTTTTCCAATAAAACACAAGTGGGAACGTCACTGCTAGCATGAATTAGATTATCTTGAAGTATTCTACAATAATTAATACGACTGAAATGAATAAATAAATGCCTAATTCTGTAAAAAGATGATGTTTTCAGATGGTTTCAGGTGGCAGTTGACCGACATTGGTTTTTCTATTGCCGATACCGGTATGTAGGAGGCGTGGCCAGCTGATGGCCGATATCTAGACGTTTTCCGCATTATTTTCATGCTAAAATGTCACTAATAACATCAGTCGATGCACAAAATTTCTGAAGCCGAATCTGTTTTTGAACTCTGAATTTAACCAACTGTTAAATCTTAACTTTGTTATCACGTTCCGCTCCCTGCGCCCCACCTGCTGATTACCTGCTCCCAGTGTATTTAATCCCAGTCTGTTCTGTGTTTTGGGTCGGATCGTCTGCCTTTTCTTTGCTGTGTGCTGCTCTTGTGTTTTTGGTGCCTTCGCACTCATTAAAGACTTTAAAACGTCCTCGCTGCCTGCTGGAGCTTACTCACCGGCTTTGGATCCACTCACAACATGACATTTGTGCCCTGTTCGATGTTAAAGTCAGACACCTAAATAAAGTTCATTTAGAGTATTTATTATGCAGATGTTATTAGTGAATGTAAAAATACATTTTAATTCAATTCTGCAACAACACCGTGTCATGTTGAGGGGCAGCTTCTTGACCCACGACATACAGAATCACACACAGAGCCAGGTAAGTAGAAATAATAATAATTTATTACAAAAATAAAGAAGTTCGGAGGGTAGATAACGAGAACTGAAGGCGCTGCGACAACAGGTAGCAGGATATCCAAAAGGGGTTCTGGGAAAGGAGAGCGAGTGAGTATTTGGGAGGACTGGTGAGAATGTAGAGCTCTGAAGGGCTTACGGGTTCCTGGGGGCTGTGAAGCGTGAGGAGAGGGCAGAGTAGGTCTGGGTGAGCTGGAGGAGGATGGCGAGGTCAGGTGAGCGGCTGAGAGCGAGCGGCCAGGGGAATAGCAGTATGACGTGGCGTGCAGGTATCCGGTCAGGTATGAAGTAGAGGTGAGATGATGCTGAGAACCTGGAGGAAGGACAGGCAGGTTACTGAATTGGCAGGAGACAGGTTTGCAAGTGCAACAAACTATGGCAGACAGGTCAGAAGGCTAGAGCTACCCAAACTGAGTAATCATCCGGCGTGGTGTTGAGTCACACTGCTCCTTAAATCCCCTGGGCCTTGATGACAGGATTAGCTGCAGCTGGGAACTCTCAGACACGCCCACCTGCAAACAAGACTCAGACACAGGTAGCTCACCCTGGACCATGACAGTACCCCCCCCTCAACGGACGCCACCCGGCGGCCGAGCAGAGGAGGAGGAGGCGGAGGAGGAGGCAGCACGAGAGGCCTCGAAGTCACTGATGAGGACGGGATCGGTGATGAAGGCCCGAGGAACCCAGGAGCGGTCCTCGGGCCCGTAACCCTCCCAGTCCACCAGGTACTGGAAGCCACGGCCGCGGCGACGGACATCCAGGAGCCGACGTACAGGATAAACCAGTCCGCCCCCGACAAGCCGAGCAGGTGGAGGCGGAGCAGGCGGAGGACACAGTGGACTGGACAAGACAGGTTTCAGCAGGGAAACATGGAACACAGGATGGACCTTCATGGACGAGGGCAAGGACAGACGGACAGAGGTAGGACTGAGGACATCACTGATGGTGTACGGACCAATGAACTTGGGCGCCAACTTTTTAGTGGTGTCTTTTAACTTGATGTCCCTAGTGGAGAGCCAGACCTTCTGCCCCGGGGTGTATGCTGGTGCCGGGCGCCTGTGGCGGTCAGCCAGACGACGGTTGCGTTCCGCGGTCCGTTGCAGAGCGACCCTAGTCTGTGCCCAGGTGCGCCGGGCCCGGCGGATGAACTGGGGAGCGGAGGTTGGAGAGGTCGGGTCAGACGGAAACAGAGGAGGTTGGTATCCAAGGGCAGTTTCGAAAGGGGACTGGCCGGTGGAAGCAGAGGTGTGTGCGTTATGGGCATATTCAACCCAAGGAAGTTGTGAACTCCAGCCAGAGGGGTTGGAGGAACACACACACCGGAGCATGGCCTCAAGTTCCTGGTTCATCCTTTCACACTGCCCGTTGGTTTGTGGATGGAATCCTGAGCTGAGAGCGACCCGAGCCCCCAGGTGGCTGGCGAACTCCTTCCAGACCCGGGACAGGAACTGGGGACCCCGGTCAGACAGGATCTCGGAGGGGATGCCATGCAAACGGAAGACATGTTTAATGAGAAGGTTAGCAGTTTCAGCAGAGGACGGCAGTGACTTAAGGGGAACCAGGTGACAGGACTTCGAGAAACGATCAACTACAGTGAGGATGACAGAAAACCCATTGGATGGGGGTAAACCGGTGACAAAGTCCAGGGCAATATGAGACCAAGGACGAGTGGGTACCGGGAGAGGACTGAGGAGACCACAGGGAGGCTGATTGCTGCTTTTGTTCCGGGCACAGGTGTGACAGGCACTGATGTATTCACGGACGTCTTTGAACATGGAGGGCCACCAGAAGGACCTACGGAGGAGCGCTAGAGTGCGACCAACCCCCGGGTGGATGGAAAACTTGGCCGTGTGTGCCCAATGAATAAGGGTACCTCTAACACGGGTAGGTACGTAGGTCTTGTGTGGTGGACCAGTACCTGGGTCAGGCTCCGTTCGTTGGGCTTCCAGGATCTTATTGGTAATGTCCCAAGAGACGGCACCAACGATGCAGGATGGTGGCAGGATGGAGGCTGGTTCGGGGTCTTTATCTGCAGAGTACAATCTGGACAAGGCGTCTGGTTTCACGTTCTTAGATCCGGGTCTGAAAGAGATGATGAAATGGAAACGAGAGAAAAACAACGACCAGCGGGACTGACGGGGGTTTAGCCTCTTGGCTTCCTTCAGGTATGACAGATTCTTGTGGTCGGTCCAAATGATGATGGGATGCTCCGCTCCCTCCAGCCAGTGCCGCCATTCCTCCAGTGCCAGTTTTATGGCCAGCAGTTCCCGGTCCCCGACGTCGTAGTTCTGCTCTGCTGCCGAGAGACGCCGGGAAAAGAATGCACACGGATGGAGGCGATGGTCAGATGGCGAGACCTGGGAGAGAACAGCACCTACACCAGAGTCAGAGGCATCCACTTCCAGTGTAAACTGAGAGGATGTGTCAGGACGGGTAAGAACGGGTGCTTGGGTGAACTTAGACTTGAGGGCCTGGAAAGACTCCTCGGCCGCAGGGGACCATATGAAGGGTTTATTGACAGAGGTGAGTTGAGTGAGTGGGGTGGCAGTTTGACTGTAATCCTTAATAAAGCGACGGTAGAAGTTAGCAAAGCCCAGAAAACGTTGCAGTTCCTTACGTGTGGTGGGAGTTGGCCAGGTGAGAACGGAGTTGACCTTGTCCGGGTCTGTCTTCAGCCGCCCGCTCTCCAGAATGAATCCGAGGAATTTGACAGAGGTGACATGGAATTCACACTTCTCTGCCTTCACATAAAGACGGTTCTCCAGGAGGCGCTGAAGGACAGCTCGGACATGTTGTCTGTGTTCTGTGGGGGATCTGGAAAAGATGAGAATGTCATCCAGGTAAACGGTTACGAACTTATTGAGGTAGTCACTGAGGACTGCATTCACCAGGGATTGAAACACAGCAGGGGCATTAGTGAGGCCAAATGGCATGACAAGGTATTCGAAGTGACCCAGGGGTGTCTTAAAGGCCGTTTTCCACTCGTCACCCTCTCTGATCCGAACCAGGTGGTATGCATTGCGGAGATCCAGTTTGGTGAAAAGGGTGGCATCCTGTACGGGTTCAAAGGTTGAAGCAAGCAGAGGAAGGGGATATTTGTTTTTGATGGTGATTTGGTTCAGGCCCCGGTAATCAATACATGGCCTTAAGGACCCATCCTTTTTGGCCACAAAAAAGAAGCCTGCCCCTAGTGGAGAGGTGGAGGGTCTGATGATACCTGATGCCAGTGATTCTGAAATGTATGTGGCCATGCAGTCATGTTCTGGTTTTGAGATGCTATACAACCTGCTTGACGGGAGAGGAGCACCCGGCAGGAGGTCGATCCCACAGTCGTAGGGTCTGTGGGGAGGCAGAGAGGAGGCTCGGTCCTTACTGAACACCTGATGTAGGTCATGATAGGCCTCAGGTATTCCTGACAGGTCAGGAGGAACCGGTGGGTTGGAGACTGGAGCTGGAACAGAAAGTGAAGCAGAGTGGAGACAATGGGACAAACAGAAATTACTCCAGGCGGATACTTGGCTCAACTTCCAGTCGACTTGGGGATTGTGAGTGACCAGCCAGTCGTGCCCCAGGACCACTGGTGAATGGGGAGATGGGAACACAAAGAAGGAAATCGTTTCATGATGATTGCCTGAGACAAGCAGGTTTACCGGCACAGTCTGGTGTGTAATAGCGGTAAGGGAGTTTCCGTCCAGGGATGATGCTCTCAACGGAGTGGGGAGGGGAATCGTGGGGATGCCAAGCTTGTTGACTACCGTTAGATCCAGCATGTTCCGTTCGCAGCCGGAATCCAGCAGAGCCTTCAAAACACAAGTACCTTGGTTATACATCACAGTACACGGAAGAGAACATCGGGAATTGGAATCTTCGCCGTTACCACCCACCAGTAGACCCGGAACTACTGGTGGGCTTGGCCTTTTAAACGTAGCTGACAGTTGGAGACCACGTGACCAGGCTGACCACAGTAGAGGCAGAGATTGGAGGTTAACCGACGTTGTCGTTCCTCCTGGGTTAATCGGGTCCTTCCAATTTGCATTGGTTCTTCCCCGGGAGGGGGTGTGACTGGACTCTGTGATGTTCTGGTGGGAGGTAATGGGACCATTGGAGCAGAGGATAGACCTCTAGGACGATCTCTGAGTCTTTTCTCAATCTTTATGGCCAGGGTAATGAGTTCTTCTAGNGAGTCGGGCTCTGGGCATAATGCTAGCTGGTCCTTTATGCGCTCGTTCAGGGCTTGGGAAAAAGCTCCCTTACGTGAGCAGTCGTCTAAGGTGGAGATGGTAGCTAGTGTGCGGAATTCTACAGCAAATTCTGCAACAGACTGTTTCCCCTGGTGGAGGTTCCACACCTGTTTAGCTATCTCAGCAGGAGACTCCGAGGTACTAAATGTTTGTTTAAACTCTGACAAAAAACGGGAGAGGGGACCCTTCAGGAAAGTAGCATCACTGCATCTAGCTTCAGCCCACTCTAAAGCCCTGCCTCTAAGCAGACCGATTATGTAAGAGATCTTAACGGAATCCATAGCAAAAGATTCAGGTGATCTTTCAAAAGCCAGTCGGCATTGCAATAAAAACCCACGGCTTTTGCCAAACTCACCGGAGAAGGTGTCAGCTGGCGGTGCGTCGGCAACCCGGAATCTTTCTGCGGGACACGGAACCGGAAGTGCGGACGAGGAGGAAACCGAAGGCTGGGCTGAAGGTTCCGGGGGAACTAAGGTGTCAGTGAGGTGACGCAACGTGGCGTCCATCTGAAATAACCGCTGGTTAACATTAGATACCTGTTCCAGGAGAGTCTGAATGGAGTGTTCATGTCGGGCTAAGGCATCGGAAATGGCAGGTGGGACTGTTACTGGCGGATGGGATTCTGTACTGGGGTCGTTCGGTTGGCCGGATGATTCTGTCATGTTGAGGGGCAGCTTCTTGACCCACGACATACAGAATCACACACAGAGCCAGGTAAGTAGAAATAATAATAATTTATTACAAAAATAAAGAAGTTCGGAGGGTAGATAACGAGAACTGAAGGCGCTGCGACAACAGGTAGCAGGATATCCAAAAGGGGTTCTGGGAAAGGAGAGCGAGTGAGTATTTAGGAGGACTGGTGAGAATGTAGAGCTCTGAAGGGCTTACGGGTTCCTGGGGGCTGTGAAGCGTGAGGAGAGGGCAGAGTAGGTCTGGGTGAGCTGGAGGAGGATGGCGAGGTCAGGTGAGCGGCTGAGAGCGAGCGGCCAGGGGAATAGCAGTATGACGTGGCGTGCAGGTATCCGGTCAGGTATGAAGTAGAGGTGAGATGATGCTGAGAACCTGGAGGAAGGACAGGCAGGTTACTGAATTGGCAGGAGACAGGTTTGCAAGTGCAACAAACTATGGCAGACAGGTCAGAAGGCTAGAGCTACCCAAACTGAGTAATCATCCGGCGTGGTGTTGAGTCACACTGCTCCTTAAATCCCCTGGGCCTTGATGACAGGATTAGCTGCAGCTGGGAACTCTCAGACACGCCCACCTGCAAACAAGACTCAGACACAGGTAGCTCACCCTGGACCATGACACACCGGGCTGCCTGAGGATGCGCCTGACTTTAAATCTGCTTTACTAAGGACAAATATCGGCCCGATGTATCAGCTGACCGATATATCGGTCTACCCCTAGTTTCAGGTTTGAGTTCCAAAAACCCTCAAATAAAAAAAATACTCAAGGTTATGATAAAAGGGCCAGGAAGTCATCCAGGCACGTGGAAAGACGTAGAAACAGCTGCCTGACGTTTCAGAAGTGATTTGCTTTTCCATTGTTCCTTCTAAGATGAATGTTGTTGTAGACAAGAAAAATAAAGAAACCACACATTTTAGACATTCGTTTCACTCTACAGGATGACAAAGCCTTATCGTTGCTCACTTTAAGACTTTTAGGAAGTGTCACAGGTCAACGTGTGAAATCCTGTCTGAGCGAGACAAAGGAGGACGATTTGTCCAAGAAAGCTCAAAAAGATTAAACGTCTAAGAAAATAATCTTTACTCCACTAGTAATTATTCAATAAAGTTTGCTGATTAGAAAACATAAGGTAATGGACTTTGATGAAATTCGAGAACACAAACAAAAATGAATGAGGACTTATTTATTTTCAAAATCTCAAGGTCAATTTAAGAAAACTCTGGACAGCTGCAGCAGTGAGAGACGTGCAGAGCTGTAGGAAAGTCTGCAGGGATACAGCAGCCATTAATTGTGTCTGTATAATTATTTATCTAACTCAGAAACTTTTTTAATTATAAGATTCATGTTTGAGCGCTTACATAAAATGCAACTTTTTCATATTTTTAAACCATTTTCTTGAGCCAGTATGTGCTAAAATGACCCTGTACAGGGTTATCACACTCGCATCTTCAGAGTGGCGGTCCGGTCCCTGTTGGACTTAGTAAAGTGGAGCTGACATGCCTGGTGCTGCAGTCTGCTTCCAGCATGTTTCCTGCATGTTTTAGATCATGAACACAGCTGATGTGTTTGATGTAGTGATGAACCGCTCCTGTAGACACTAATGAAGGCTGAGGAGACGTTTCAGCAGGTAGATTAAGGTGTTAAAAAGACCAACGCACAGCCAGGAGATAAGTTTCAGTTTTGGTTTCACTAACGGACACTAGGGGGTGCTAAAAGCAAGCCAAAACTGCCAAGCGTTCCTTTAATGTTTTCTAAATGATCAAGTCTTGAAATGAGGTAAACACAACCTCAAGCAACAACACATTAATTGCATTTTCATTCATTTTTCTTGGAAAAATCCCTTTTGTGGTTTGGATTGTTGTTATTTAAAGACACAATTTAAAGCTGACAGACTTATTGACTTGGTAAACAGAGGATCTTTGTCACCAGTGTGCAAAACAAACACAAATCATCACCCCTCCACCACCGTGCTGCAGCCGTTCTGGTGTTTGGGCTGAAAGACGGATTTCTTTGGTATAGATGTTGTTCAGATGCAACTTTTTTTTAATTTTAATATCCAGAAAAGTTCATATTTGACTCAATTACTGCAGAAGCCCAAATCCTAGGACTTCATTTTAGTAAATCAAGGACTTTATGTGATGTGTCACACACTTTTATTATGTCCTGATGTGCAAAACCTGGATGCCGTGACTATTTGAGACAAAACTCTAAGCTAAACACAAAATAATCAGTTCACACACTGATGTACTTTCAACACTTTAATTTAATTTAAAAAATGATCAAAATATTTTAATAAATGAATATCTTCTGACACCAAACATCATCTGGTGAACTTAAAATAAACATAATTGATAAAGATCAGTTTAATGAAACTTATGTCTATAGTAAACCAGTCAAACTGATGCTGATTGGGTCAGACGTCAGGAGGGTGTGGACTGGTGACCCAGCGAGAGAATCTGAGAAAAGCTGGTGTTCTTCACTGGAGTGACTGGGATTGGTCTGCTACGGCCTGGAAGAGTCAAAACGTGCATTATTTATTTATTTATTTATTTATTTATTTATTTATTTATTTATTTATTTATTTATTAGCAGAACATGTTTTTTTTTAATCCCTTTTATTTTGGTAAGGATGCAGCTTCCCTTCTTCGTCTGATTCCTTTATTTAAAAACATTTTCAAATAGTTTTCTGAAACTGGTTCAAGGTGAATGCTGCATTTGTACAGAATAATGTGAAATAGGAACACAAGGATAACGTTACACTAAAATAAACTCTGATTCTCACTGTTGCTGATTAACCGTCAGGAAATTCGGCTCACTGTTCTAGAGAGCACATACAGCACTTTACTCTGACTTGACAGACAGCTTGTGGGAGGTTGTACGAGGAGGAAGTGGAGAAGGAAATCTTCTCATCTTGGCTGATCTTCCTACCTGCCGCAGGTCTTTCCCCTGAATCGGGAGCAAATTTTCACTTGTTTAGTGCTGCCAGTGAAAGAAAACATCACATTATGAGAACTAAACTGAGAAAATACATATTTATTCTTTTCATTGAGTAAAGGAACATTGCAACACTTTGTGGTTATTAAAACCAGTCATTTGGATTCACCCTCCTCCTCCTCCTGCATTCCAGAGGCTTCTTGCTCAAGCAGTAGCATCACATGGTGTTTGAATGCGACCTAAGCTGCTATACGTAAGACGCTAATCCCTGCAGTGGGTGAGAGAAAGGAACCAGACGTACAATGTGGTTCTGTGCTCTTTCTCCGGAGCGGACCTCCTCCTGTGGAAGCCGCAGCCAGATACGTTCTCGTCGGTGTGTGGTCCGTGGTTCTCTGAAATCGCTCCTCGCAGCTGCCTGACGAGAGGTCTGAGCTCGCAGGTGGAACGCTCCTGCTGCTTCAAAAGAAGAGAAAAGAAAGTCAAATGCAACGAGAAGCTAGAGAGATACGTTAAAAATGAGCAGAATTTCTCACTTTTGATAGGAGAAACTAAGAAATATAGGAAAATCTTATAAAACTCTGTTCTGTGATTATCAGCTCCAGAATATTTGATCAGGCTTGGATCAATAAACACATCAGAGTCATCAGAGTAGCACTGTGAGACTAAACAAACCAAACAGTCCTGCACAGCTGTGTTGAAATTACCATCTGATTTTTCCCTCCTTGCTGCAGGAATGCAGGGTTGTTTTTTTTTATTAAAGCAGACGAGCAGAGCTTATAACAATGATTCACACGTGAAGTCGATGGACTGGAGCCACGAGGGATGTAAGGAGGCTCTGACTGCACCTTGATCTGGGAGGAGGGTGGAGCCGTCGGTGGAGATGGAATGTGGGAGTCCAGATCAGCTGGAACTGAGAGATTCTGACCTTGGAGCTCCTATAGAAAACACAAAAGTGGTTTTATATTATAAATGATGATGATACTCAAACTAGGAACCTAAAAGATATCAAATATTTCTTATTCGTCTGCATAAAATGATCAAAACAAAACAAGCTGTATCATCAGGCAAACAAAAATACCCTTTACATTTGTGTTATTGTGTGATTAAAGTCAATTTTCCAGACATAAATGGCATCTTAAAAGATATTTTGAAATATTTTGCAGTCAGATCCAGGAACACAGAAACAGGTAGACTTCTGTAAAGAATCACTGATGAATTACAACGCATCAAGAAAAGTCTGTTGGGTCGTAACATAACCCGTTTCATGTTGGACCTTTTAGATAACTGTCAGAAAACGGGAGAGGAGATGAATCTGAATGACGCCTTTTTCTAAATCAAAATAAAAACAGGTTTAGTGGAGAGCTCTACCTTCAAGTCCAGAGCGTGTCGAACATATTCCTGCTCTCTCACTTGGAGGAAATCCTGACAGTTTGCAAAGCTTTCTGACATCTTTAGAAATAAAACATAAAAACAGTTACTGACACTCTTGGTCAGAGGAGAAGGTATATTTTGCATTCACAGGCCAGGATGTGTTGTAAATATTTCACCTTGTGAAGGATTGCCTCCAGCTCGCTGATCCTCTCCTTTAACTGCTGATCTTTGGAGCGAAGAGCCTTCAGTTCGTTATGGAGCTGCCTCTTCTCCTCCCTGATGAATGTGATTCCTGGAGATGACGGTGGCTCTCCAGTTTCTGGTGGCATTTTTCCTGGAATGGAAGAAAAGAAAACAAACACATGACGCTTTCCTGGCTTTTTGATTGTTATTGCTGGTTAATAAAAACACATTTTGTTCCAGATCTGACGCATCAGACAGAAATTAATGATTTAACCTGCTGCAGTTTCTCCACCTCCTCCTCCAGATGCTGCAGAGAGTCGACCTGCTCCCTTCTGGCAGTGATCTCCTTCTGCATGTCCAAAGCAACCTGGAGACCTGAGGAGGGAACATTTGGGATCATCTGTCAAAAAGAATCTCTGTTAGCTCTCAGAGTGAAAAGAGGAATACAAGAATTTAAAACAATAAATCAAAGTTAATTGAGCTTTCTCTTGTTTACACTTCTAAATTTTATTAAGACAAAAGCAATCAACTGTTATCTGTAGCAACTTCTCTCAGAGTTTTCTTCATTAAAGAGGAATTAAGGTAGCTTTGAGTTTAAAACTCAAATGTGGCTCGAACCGTTTCTCTCCACTCCTTGGAGGGTCCTCAGGGTGCGCCTGATCTTATCGAGCTCATCGCGGGCGCTGCTCAGCTGACTGGAGCTTCAGCACCACGCCCTCATGTTCATCTTTACAGCTGCTCCTCTGAAATGGTGCCCACACAAACATCCAAAGAGAAAGCCTTCGCTCATAAAGCAAACACAAGCAACAATAGAAGGGCTGGGTTGACAAAATAAACACACCAAAGACAGTTCTTTGCTTTTTTTAACTCAGCTGGACAAAAAGATAATTCCATCTGACAAAAAAATAAATAAATTCTCGAGAGATCTGGACTCTTTCTAGGAAAAGCGGCGTGAACTAAACTTCCTGGTAAATGAACGGCTTGACCGCTGCAGTCTCCTGACCAGAGGTATCAGAGGAGGTGTGACATGATGCCAAACACACGGATGCCACAAGGCAGCATGAGCTCCTCGTTTTTGGTAATTAAACTCCAGGTTTGTGGTTCAAAGCTTTGATCTCACTGGTTAGACTGATAAGCTGCACGCGCTGCAGCTCCAGCTGCGTGGTGACGTGCTCCTTCTTCTGAGTCTCCTCTCTGACACGCTGACTCTGCTCGGTCACAGAGGCCTGCAGCTGTCGCCTGTGACTCTCCACGGAGGTCAGGCTGGACTTTTGCTGGACCAACTCAGCCTGATCAGTCAAACGGAATCAGGAAAGCCAGTCAGACAGAGATGTTTCAGTATGGGTGAGGGGATTTTTTGTTTTTTACTGACCCTGAGCTGCTGAATCTCAAGCTTACTGATGAGGAGGTTGTTCTCCTGCTGAAGGCTGTCAGTCGTGCGTCTGTGTTGTTCCGTCATCTGGGTGCTGCTTTCCATCTGCAGCCTAAGAACGTTTACCATCTTCTCTCTGTCGTTCAGCTTCAGACACTGAGTCTGAGCATCTTCCAAACTCACGAGATGCTGGGAAGAATAACAACACGAATTCAGCGAGTCGGCATCATTGCCAACAAACATATGACTTGCAACAAATGAAATAGTTGGGATAAAAAAAATGAGGATAGCCGCACTTTTCACGGTTTATTACCTGCTGGGTTTGTTGCTGCCTGAAGCAAAGTTCCTCCTCTTTTTCCTGCAGGAGTTTCTGGAATTTCTTCACCTCCTGGGCTTTCTGCTCCAGCAGGGCTTGTGGGCAGGTTTTCTCCTCTGCAGCTTTGAATAGCTGCTCCCTGGCCACCTCCAGCTGTCCTCTCAGGACCTCCGCGTCCTCACGGAGCTCAAGTTGCTGCTGCTCACAGCAGGTCTGGAAAAAAGAGGCGAGAAAGGTGGTTTAGCTAGTTAAAATTCCCTCTTTGGGTATTCTTCTAAAGTGTTAAAGCCAACCTCTCTTAAATAAAACCTGGTTTTTGACTGATTAAGAAACTGAACTATGGCAGCCGTAGACAAACTGAATGTATTTCTCAGTCTTACAACCATATTCGGTTAAGTGAAAGCTAATGAGAGCATGGGTTAGGATTAAGTACGTCAGAGTTAAAATATATGAAAAAAACCTTCCTGTTAGTTATAAATAAAGAGTTCAGGTGCATATTTAGAAAAGCACAACTGAGTTATTGTCCCAGAGCAGAGACTATTTAAATCTGGCAGCATGGCTTTGCCCTGATGCACTCAGTTATTTCACAAACAAACAAGGAAGGTCTGAGTCAGACAGACCAGCAATAAAGACCCGACAAGAAAAAGCAGAATCAATGTCAGATAAGACACTGATTCAGTCACACAGTTGGGATCAGAAAAGCGGGGATGGAGGTGGGTTGCATACAGAGGAGGCAGCAGAGGAAGGCGGGTCGGGTCGGTTATAATAGAATGCTAAAATGTGCAAAGTAAATATGTAGAGGAGAAACAGCTGATCAAAGGCCTGACGACGAGATCAGCTGAAGTACCAGGATGTGGTCTGAATTTGACAAACTCTACACTTGGATTTATTTGCAGATTTTGCAGCCTTTTATTCTAATAAACAAATATTGCTTCACAGCGAGATCCGATCCAGCTCCGGTGGCCTAGTGGTAGAGTGTCCGCCCCGGTCCAAAGACTTTGAAAAAATGGGACCCAATGCCTCCTCGCTTGACACTCAGCACTAAGGGGTTGGATTGGGGGGTTAAACCACCAAATAGTTCCCGAGCGCGGCCACAGCTGCAGCTCACTGCTCCCCACCATGGGGATGGGTCAATTTTCACCACACACCAGTGTGTGTGACAAACTGATGGCTTTAATCTTTTAATCCACCTTTTAGCATCTCAGAAAGATTCGATTTGTGCCGATGTGCCCTCTTAGGCAAACCTGACATCCATAGCCACTGAAGCATCTGAAACTAGAAGCAGATGTTGAGTAACGCCGCCCAGGAGGAACATTGTGGGTAAACATTCCTCACTAAAGTACCTTAAGTTGACCGAGTTGGGACTGAAGGTCTTTCGGCTGCTGAAGAGATTGTTGCTACTAAAGAGGTGGGTCTCAGTTTCAAGGATCTTCTGTTCCAGACAGCAAACCTACAATAAGAATCCCAAATCAAATACAGAATGATTCATTCTGGCACAGTTGTTTCAAGTTTCACAAACATGCTAACTGCTAGGTTAGCATTCCTTTACTGCCATTTAAACAAAGTAAAGAGGAGACAGGTGTTAATAATAAAGTTTTAGTAAACAAGAGCAGATTTTCCAGAGGGTTGACTCAAGTTCACGGATCTGACACTGGTGCAGTGATGTCTGCCTTTCTGTCACTTTTCTAATCACACACAGGAGTCTGTAAGATAATTACAGCATTGTCTAAAATGTTCACACACACTAACCCAACATTACGTTTTATTTACCACCAGTAGAACAATCTGCTCTGTGACCCTTCTGATGAATAAAACACAAACACATGAAGCATGTGTGAGTCACTTGTGATAGCCTCTTACTTCAGCACATCTAACTTTGCACACAAGCGGACGCCGCTGTCTTTAGATCAACTCAGTTTGTCGGTCAACATCACCATCTCCTGGCCGAGCATTGTAATCAGGTCTTCCATCCTGGGAATGGCAAGAAGAAATGATTATAAAATCACTTTTTGGTGTCACAGCAGCAAGCACAGCAAAGATAAACAGTGCAAATAACAACAAGACGCAAAGGAGTAAAAATAAAGAGAGTAAGATTATAGAGTAAACGAAATGTGCAGAATGTTATTTGAAGCATAACTTTTTTCAGATTTCTCAACATTTGCTGCATTTGTTCTGTGCAATCAAGTAATATTCAATATTGGTATGAAATTAGCCAAATAAGCTATGACTGTTGCTTCTTTATAACTAAATTATACTGGTTTGTTTCAAGGATGTGTTTGCTAAGTACTTCATGGACTCACAGAGACACATGTTGCACATGTGCATGACCCGGTATGACCTAACATGAGTGTTGGTTATTCCAAAGTGCAAGACCTTTAGAGAGGCAGGTCTTACTTACTATGCTCAAATAATCTGTTTGAGGATTTAAGAGTAGTTTGAAATGTTAAAATCATAAAACATATTTTAGTTCAAATTCAATTTATTTTATTACAAAAATGCAATAAACTTGTGCATTTTCACTCAACTGTACCTGTTTTTGAAATATTACTTATTCTGTTTCTTAACAACGTATTTGAAGGACAGTTACAGCTAAGCTTTGATAGATCAGCAGTAAGAAGAGTCGTTATAATCGAGTTGTATCTCTGTTGTTCATTACAGGTCCAGCCAAACACGTTCCCTGTATCGGAGTAAGCTGTCTTCACATAGCTGCCAAAATGGTCGAGCAGGAGAGCAACATCTCACCCTCTCGTGAGCTCATTCGCATCAGCCAAAGCAAGTCCACCGTGTCCGACCTCAACCGCATGGAGAAAATCATTTCAGAGAAACTCTGCGTGGAGCCCAAAGTAGTGACGGCCTTGACATTTCTGCACCTCTACTACTCAGCCTTCACCGCTCTTTCTGCAGGAAGGAAAGCACTTCATTTCCTTTCGCTCGCTGCTCCTGCTGTGACTGCTCCAGTGGGATCCCCACTATTAGGATTCCCCTCTATGTTTAAGGGAGGAGATCCCAAGCATTGGGAGGCTGGAAGCCCAGCTAAAAGCGTGCTTGTGCCGGCTCGTTTTCTCTAAAGCAAAAGTAAGATTGTTGTTCCCGGGTGGTAATTTGTCAACAAAGCATCATTTGCGTAGATTTTTGACCTAACCGATCTGCTCTTCTTTACAGCCATCGGTTTTGGCTTTGTCCCTCATCGCTCATGAGTTTGAAGCCCTCCAGTCGGCCATGTTGTTGAAGATTGTTCATCAGCTTCAAAGGCAGCTAAAGGTACGTCTTGCCTTGGGAAATAATCTACTGACTAGATTACTTGTTGGAGCGATTATAATAATTATAATTACCACCTAATTACCAGAAACGCACAAAAACGAACAGTCAACATGATGTTTATGGGAGCAGGCGCTAAGATGTTTCCCATTTTTTATCGTCCCAGATCTGTGACAGTGAGCTGCTCCTATGGAAGGACCTCGTGACCAAGCGCATGACTGAATACCGCTCCAATGTAACAAACCAGACAACAAGAAGCTTGCTTGGATCCTGTCCAGGAGAACAGCACAGAATCAGGCATATTAGGGCTTCTGAACCAGTGTTGTGTCAACACAACTCAATTCAACAACTTTAAACTGGATCTTCAGACATGATTGGTTCAGTTCTTTTACTGATTCTATCAAAAACACAAAATCTAACCAAGAACTACATACAAAATAGTATTTTAGCACCAAAGGTGTGATTTTTAAAGAGTTATTAGTTGAAACCTTGTCAGATCAGTTAAAGGGATTATACATTGCTCAGGTCTCGTCATCAGGGGCAGCCCTAGAGGGGGCCAGGCTGGGGCCATTGAAGCACAATTGTAAGAAAACATTACAAAAATTAAGTGTTTCAAGCGAGTAATTACAACAAAATAACAATGACAATGACAATGACAATTCAGCTTTAAAATATGTTTTAACTATTTTGCAAAAATGAGAAAGTCATCTGTCTCAGTGGCAACAGTGAGGTATTTGTCTCAGTTTCAACTTCAGACAAATGCATTCACATGCTTTTGTTCAACATCTTGCCTGAATTATTAAATCTGTACTTTTTAATTTTTAGTCTCTGGGGGGGGCAACAGGTGGGGGTCCAAGATTGCTGTCAGGGTGGCACTAGCCCACCCTGGATCCCCCTACAACTGCCCCTGCTTGTCACCTTTGATGATTATTATGTATTTTCCTGCTTTTAACCATTTTAACTGTCATTATTTATTTGGAGCACTAATAGGTATACGATACAATAATGTGGAAATAATAATGTGAGTTGATAATGTTTAACTTTTATTCAAACATCCTCATACTTTTTTATTTAGTTGCTTTTTCTCAGTTAAATTCAGTGACCAGCGATAAATCTCCTAAAAGGCTATTGATCATGATCAATTTAAACGATTACAAAGAGAATTGGGTCGATGGAAGTGAGGAATATCATCATCTGGTCTCGTGCTTCCTGTGGGGACGCCACCAGCGTCCCTCTCAGTTTATTTCTGGATAAGATTCCCTTTGTGCTGCAGAGAAGCTTGCATCAGTGCGAGGGGGTGGAGGAGATGCTCCTGGCAGGATGTTGACACATTTTTCTGCCCAGTCTCATGATTAAAGCCTGGAGGGGTTCAGTCGCCAGCAGCGGAGGAATGATCCGAGACGTCCTCACCATGCAGCCGCCAACCACCGGCCGTCCGCGTTGCACGATCAAGTGAGTCAGCGAGCGCCAGTTTGTCGGGAGAAGCCCCGAACATGACAACCTAAAGCCGACGCCTCGCTGCACAGCGGGGGGTGAAAACGCTCCCAACATGGTCCGCATCGCCAAGGCCCTGGGTCTGATCATCCTGAGCGTCGCTGTGCTCATCCTGTCGCTCATCAGCTACGTGTCTCTGAGAAAAGACAGCCTCTTCAGCTCCAACAAATATTACACCGGAGGCCCGAGGATTATGTTCCACGCAGGCTTTCGGTGAGTTCTGTGGTTGGGCAGATTTAAAGATGCAGACAAGAGCTGGAGTGGATGGAGTGTGGCCTTCATGGACCTCTCCGTCCTCACCTTACAGCTAATTAAACCAGGAGCTGTCCAAGGTGCTGAAAACGTGAAGCTAGATTGCAACACAGGTGCAGATTGTATCGGTAGCATCTGTAGCATCAGTTTCTATTACACTAAGTGTGCTGTCTGCAACATAAAATCATTATAGATAATATAATATTGTTATTAAGAATTTATTCATTCTCTAAAAGTCTTAAAATGCCACAATTACTTTCCACTTTCCACTCAAGGAGCAAGAATTTATGTATTTATTTTTGGAGGTAAGGTTTGAAAGGTTTGATATTTTTTGTTTCTCCGTCTCTTTATCACTCATTTTCTCTCCATTGTTTCATTGTGTCGTTAATCCATTTTTATCGCTGCCCTATGAATGATTCAACAGCAAAAGCTCATGGTTTCAGATTGAAGTGTTGCAAATGTGAATGAATTCAATTGTCAATGATACAAGTTTGCATGTATTTTGCACTAGAAGAATTCCCGTCTTTATTCATTGAAAAGCTGAAGTAAACTGCCTACTTTGACATTATCTTTCTCAGCAACAATCTTTTCCAGAACAGACACCGTTTTTGCATGATCTCAAAGACAAACAGGCTGATATCTGGAGGCACTCGCTCTAATTCTGTCAAAGAAGTCTGTTAAATATCATGTAAAACTGTAAGAAATGACCTTTAATTATAGGAGCTGAATGATTCTGAATAGCTTTCTAAAGATAATCAGAATTTATAAATAAGTTCACTTCCTAGATTTCATCAGAAGTTTACAGGAGTATTTTTAATCCAGCAGAAGGATTTTGGTGAATTTGTTGGACTTTAGTCCAGCCTAGATGTGACTCACATGAACCAGTTTTTCAGCTTTATTCTGGGACAGGATGCTCCTAATTTTTAGAATACTGTGCAAAAATACTGCATTTCTAGACAGCTGAGGTCTGTTTGAAATGTCCCCATTTAGTGCCCATTTCTTCAACATTTCGTGTGAAATTACAGATCTTTACAGTCAATTATAATAGAACAGCAATATAGCATAGGGGATTCTTAAAGTATAATAGATTATTTTAATGAAAAACACTGTTGTCACTCTGCTTTATATATTTGGTTGTGTGTAATCATTACGAGCAGTTAGTGTCTTAGCTGCAGTAGACACCAGTCATAAGGTTTCATCTGTTTCATAACAATGATTCAGCTTCCTGTTGTGGTGTTTATATTTTCTTTTTCAGGTCCCAGTTTGCCATGAATTTCCTGGACCCGTCCTTCATCCCTTTAACGAACGCTCTGAATGAGGAGCTTCAAGGAAAACCATACAAATGGAAGTTCAACAGGACAGCGTTTTCCCACCAGAGGTAATGTTTTACCTTTAGCTTTAAAAACAATGGAAGCATAAAGAACCAGATAAACATTAAAATAAAGAAACCACATCAGTCCCATCCATGCATTTTCATCCGCTTATCCGGGGTCGGGTCGTGGGGGCAGCAGCCTAAGCAGAGAGGCCCAGACGTCCCTCTCTCCAGCCTCTTGGGCCAGCTCCTCCAGGGGAATCCCAAGGAGTTCCCTGGCCAGCTGAGAGACATAGTCTCTCCAGCGTGCCCTGGGTCTTCCTTTGGGTCTCCTCCTGGTTGGACGTGCCCAGAAAACCTCACCAGGGAGGCGTCCAGGAGGCATCCTAACCAGATGCCACCTCAACTGGCTCCTCTCGATGTGGAGGAGCAGCGGGTCTACTCCGAGCCCCTCCCAGATGACCGAGCTTCTCACCCTATCTCTAAGGGAGAGCCCAGACACCCTGTGAAGAAAACTCATTTCAGCCGCTTGTATCCGTGATCTCATTCGTCCCTGACCTGGAGAAGGCATGCAATCCTTTTCCAACTCATAAAGAAATCATAAATAATGAAAACTATGAGGACAAATTCCATTTCATTCCATAGCTGCTGAAGGGTTTTCTTCTGTTTTTTGTTTCAGGAAAGATATCTTCAGCTTCATCGACATTTCCAACAACTTCTCCCTCACTAAGGGCAGTGTGCGCGTGGGCCAGCTGATGCACTTTGACTACTCCAGCCATAAGTATGTCTTCTCCATCAGTAACAACTTCAAGTCCCTGCTCCCAGACACCTCTCCCATCCTCAACAAGCACTACAGCATGTGCGCGGTGGTTGGGAACAGCGGCATCCTGACAGGAAGCCACTGCGGCCCGGAAATCGACCAAGCCGACTTCGTGTTCCGTTGCAACTTTGCTCCAACCGAGATCTACTCCAAAGACGTGGGAAAGAAGACCAACCTGACCACGTTCAACCCCAGCATCCTGGAGCGATACTACAACAACCTGCTGACCATTCAAGACAGGAACAACTTCTTCCTCAACTTGAAGAAGCTGGAGGGAGCCATCCTCTGGATTCCTGCCTTCTTCCTTCACACGTCTGCCACAGTAACTCGGACCCTGGTGGACTTCTTTGTGGAGCACAAAGGTCAGCTGAAGGTCGAACTGGCCTGGCCAGGAAACATCATGCATGATGTCAACAAGTAAGACCCGACTGATCAGGTGGATGTTTACAGCATGTTCCAGCATATTTAGACTCATATTTACAACTCGTTAAATAATAAATAAATATCCAAAATGCAAGAAACAGATATGAGTATATCTCACTCTACAGATTGCTGCAGGTTTTTTTGTCAGCAAAATATCAAATGACTCTATTTCTCTGTGTGAAATAAATACTGATAAATATAATATGGTCTAAGTTGGAAAATAATCTTGTTTGTATGCTAAATACAATTGAACACATTCCAAACAGTGCCTGAAACGCAAACAGCAGGGTCAGCTTGATTATTTTGAATGTTGCTGAAAATTTAAAAACCTTTAAAGCCTGAAATATGAAATAATAATAATAAAAATATTGTTTTAAATTGTGGCTAATATTAATTTACCAACTATATGGTAAACAGTTTTGTTTTATTACGTAATTATACAACAATACAACAGTAATAAATAAATAAAATTCACAGTTGCTGCCTTTAGTTCCTCCACTAGAGGGCAGTAGACAGGTACAAGGCTGGATATGGCAGGTTTTGGATAAAGGAACTAATAGTGGTGCTCCATCTGGATGATTTAAAGTCATACTATGCAGCTTTTTCATATGTTTAAATCATTCTCTTGAGCCAGTATGTGCTAAAATGACCCTTTACAGCAGGGGTATTCAATTCTGGGCCTGGAGGGCTGGTATCCATCAGTGGTTTCTCTGCTCCAACACACTTGATTCAGTGGTTGAAGCAGCTGTGCAGCAGCTCACCAGGCTCTACAGAAGCCTGTTAATTACCTGCTGATTGAAATCAGGAGTTAAAACTAAAACATGCTGGATACCAGCCCTCCTGGACTGGAATTGAATACTTTCCAGCATGATTCCTGCATGTTTTAGATCACGAACACAGCTGATGTGTTTGATTTAGTGATGAACCGCTCCTGTAGACACTAATGAAGGCTGAGGAGACGTTTTAGCAGGTAGATTAAGGTGTTAAAAAGATGAACGCACAGCGAGGAGATAAGTTTAACTTTTGCCAACTAACACTAGGGGGTGCTAAATACAAGGCAAAACTGTATTTGTAGATAAAACCAAATAAAATCATTCTTTTTAGTGGCTACAATACTGCTGGCATTAAATTAAACAATATTTAAAATTACACAGTGACTAGCTCTACTAGTTAGCATTCTCTAAAGAAATTCATGCATGATTGTAAATGTGGTGAGAATTTGTAGAAGCTAAATGACACGACTGGCAGCTTGTTTATTATCAGATGAATAAAGGGCCTTTTTTGGTTATTATGTTTCCTGCTTTTCTGATTTTCTGACTTTCCTCACAGATACTGGAAGACTAAAAACCTCTCGCCCAAACGTCTGAGCACCGGGATCCTCATGTACACGCTGGCCTCCGCCATGTGTGACGAAATCCACCTTTACGGCTTCTGGCCCTTCGGCTGGGACCCCAACACGGGCAAGGAGCTGCCCTATCACTACTACGACAAGAAAGGGACCAAGTTCACCACCAAGTGGCAGGAGACTCATCAGCTGCCCAGTGAGTTCAAGCTGCTGTACAAGCTGCACAGGGAAGGTGTGACCAAACTCAGCCTAACGCACTGCACAGAGACATATTAGCCGACTGTGGAAACCGTACGTCCGCTCATTGGCGACTATTGTTGTGTCACACATAAGCATGGTAAATGTTAAAGCAATTGATTTTTATTCTGCAGACGTGTTTTCCTTGTTCAGAATCTTCTGCTCAGCAGCTCTGTATTACTGCTTCCGTCACAGTTTCTGGTTGACTGCTGGAAATGCAAATCTTCCATTTCTGATTGATGCAGATCTGTCACCTTTACAACAGATTATTTACACTGAAATCACTGCCTAATCTCAGGGAAGGAGTTGGATCAGTGTTTTTGTTTTCTTCGTGATCAGATTTTATGTCCGAGGCTGGAGCAGATCCTCATTCTAGGCCTTTCTCCACATGAGGTATCAGACTTCCTGCTCTTGAAGATGGCTTTTGTTTACAAAACTAGTCAATATGGTCGTCCTTTGGTTGTGTGACTATAAGCTTCAGATGTTGTTGAGATTCGTCAGGTTTTTTAAAAATAATATTCAACATTCCAACAATAAGCCATAACTTTATGAACAGACAACAGCTGTTGTGGTGTCGGCCTACATTCGTTATTTTGACTAACTACAGCTTCATGTAGGCCCACTATTGGTAGCATTAGCTGAAGTACATTGGTTTAAAAATAGGCCTATACAAATAAATAATAATTTTACATTAAAATAAATATAAATAATAGGTAAAAATTTTAAAATATTCTTATCAACTTGGGATTTCTTCACTTTCCTGTAACTGAAATTTATTTGTGATTCCTGATTATTGATGGTGTTTCCACGCAATTTTTGTGCAGATGATCAAACAAATATAGAGAAAAAGGCAGGATTTCATCAAGAGTGGTGCTTTAGGAGAAGTGGTGAATAGCTGGTGTTATCATCATTAGTTTAGGGGTGTCCAAATGCAGCCATTTGTGGCCCTCAGAGTGTTTTTGTGAGGTCGTCGACCCCAATTCAAATTTGGTGACCTTTTGGTCCGCCAGCACAGACTGTTGTTTCAGAGACGTTTGTTATTGTTTATTATTTGTTAATGTTTTCACGAATTTGAATCCCAAGAAAAAATTTGCTAAATTAAAGTTGTTTTAAAATGGGGGGAAAAAGTTTTCGTATTTTGTTACAATTTTTTTTATCTTAATTTAATTTCAGAGTTTACAAAGTGACTCATATCCCATTTTTGTAGCTGATAATGGACCCATCACATCCTTAAAATATAAGTTTTATTAAGGCAAAGACATAAGACCTTTTTGCCTGGTATTCACTAAGATTAATACGGAAGACGATTAGGGCCACTGAGAAAAAAAAGAAATGAAAAGAAAAAGAATGGAAAAAAGTCAGAATTCTGAGAAAAACATCTTTTTTCCCTTGTCATTGGCTCTAATCTTCTTCCATAGATTTGACTTCTTTTTCTACAAAACCCCCAAACTGCCATCAGTTTGCTACCCAGAACCCAGACGTGTCATTTTAGGTCTTTTCCCCTTTTAACACTTTAAAATTCTCATTTAAAGTTTTTTCAAACTACAAACCTGACATATTAACTAAAACCTTAGAGTACAAGATGAATGAATTGTGATTCCCCGTCATGTATGATCATTTATTTAATGTTATGTCTTGTAAGAATAATTTAAAACTCTCAACTTGTACAAAACTCACAGCCACATCTCTCGTTATGTTTATCTTTTTACTTCAATGCATATGAAGCTAACGATGGCTTAATCAGTTGTTCCTTTAGCTAACAGTTGCTCTTGTAGTTGATGTCTAATAATATTTATGACAGTGGTTTTCATTTGCTAGTCCTAAATCTTCACTAGGGTTTAGGTCTCAAACAGCCGTAACAAAAACAGAAAAGTGACGCCTGATGCTAAGATGTTGCTGCAGGGCTAAAAAACAAAAAAGGGAAAAGGCAGAAAAATCTTGATCTTCAACACAAATGAAAATTACACAATGAATGTTTGGCATTTTGACTGGAGAAAAGCAGTTTATCTGTGACAATATCTGCAAACATGAACTGAATGAACTCGGGTGACTTATTGCATCTTGTAAAAAGAGCATGATCCATTTAAATAACATTGCATGAGGCACTAACAGATATTTGACCCTAGTTTTATACAGCCTTTAGGGGTTTTGCTATTGTTTTTATTGTGTTATCTCTAATGAAATTCTTTGTACAGGAGTTGGTAAACAGCTGAAACAACTCTACTGCTATAACCGACAGTGGACCAAAACGTCTAGATATCAATTTAAAACCAAAAGAAGCTTTATTTTTATAAATAAAGTCTGAAACAGCCCTCTCCATCCAAACTAAAAACAACCTGAGCATACGCGGACCACCCAGACAGTAAAAGCTGACCTCATGACTGTCCCATCACTCAGCAAAAGGTGCTGTTTGGTGCAAATTCTGACTTTGGTTGAGGTTTAATACACAGATCAGTGCAATCATGTGTGTGTTTTTGTTCTTTTACAATTACTATAATTAGCTTTTGCTTGTCATTCGTGCTCATGTTCTAATCAGAAATATGTTTAAAAAAGCACGTGTCTGGTGAAAAGTTTGTAACCAGAGTGTTAATCTTCCTAATTTAATGGATGTGTGGGAATAATGTCTGTGGTCCCTTCGTTTTTGAAAGGTACCAGACATTTTCTGGGTTTTATTTAAACGCCAGGCATCATTTTTTATGTTGGATTTGATGTTAAATATCTGTTTCTCCTGCAAAACGATGCAGAAAAACTTCATGAATGTGTTACTTTTGGAGTGAAATGTTTGAAAAATCCACTGATTCTAACATGAATGTTGGTCATTTCCTTCTTCAGATAATTTATGGTTGAAAATCTGTAGAATGTGTAAAACATTTAGCTCTGCTAACAAAGTCTGTAAGGATCGTAATGCCTGTGAGAGGAACAGTGTGGCTTTTTGTGCATTAAATGATCAGACAATGACATGCATCACCAAAAAACACTGTCTTTATTTTTCATGCATCACTAAACAAACACAATCTATTGCAAAAACCCTTCAACAGACGTGGATTTGAGGTGATTTTGCTGCAGAGAAACTTTGTTCCATAATGCAAAAAAAGCTTGGCTGCTTGTATCAAAGAAAATGTCAGGTTTGTTGGAACAAAGCATTTATTTATATAAAAAGTGTTTTATTATGCTCCTTGATAAATAGCCTTTATGTGCCTGAATATTCCTTATGTTGGATAAAAACTGTAATTCAAATAATGATTAATAAACCGCTAGCTAATGGCTAACAAAACTTCACTAATTCCACACCTAATAACAGAAATATTCAAAGGTTTTCTAAATCTATAAAAGGATAGGAGGGAGCTGCACCTGCTCAAGCTTAACAAAGGCACAACTCACTTATTTTAGACGCTGACATTCAACCTAAAGTTGAGTTGCTGTAGAAAGGAAGCTGTTGTTGCATAAAGAGTTAAACACATCTGCTCTGGTAGCTCCTTCCTCTACTTCCTGCTCTCCTAGGTCAGAGCTCAGACTTGTTCCACTTATCAGGAAGTGAAACCTGCTCAGTAACTGAGAGGAGAAATGGTGCAGAAAGGAGTTCAGCTGGACACAGAAAGTTTCTGCTGTTTCATCTGTCTGGATCTCCTGAAGGATCCAGTGACTATTCCCTGTGGACGCAGCTACTGCATGAAGTGTATTGGAATGTCTGGGATACAGAAGATCAGAACCAGATCCACAGCTGTCCTCAGTGCAGGAGAAGCTTCACACCGAGGCCTGTCCTGGAGAAAAACATCCTGTTAGCAGCTTTAGTGGAGCAGCTGAAGACCACTGGACTCCAAGCTGCTCCAGCTGATCACAGCTATGCTGGACCTGAAGATGTGGCCTGTGATGTCTGCACTGGAAGAAAACTAAAAGCCACAAAGTCCTGTTTGATGTCTTTCTGTGAGAATCACCTCCAACCTCATTATGATGTAGCTCATGTAAAGAAACATCAGCTGGTGGATCCGTCCAAGAAGCTCCATGACAACATCTGCTCTCGTCATGATGAGGTGATGAAGATGTTCTGTCGCACTGATCAGCAGAGCATCCGTTATGTCTGCATGGTGGATGAACATAAAAGCCACGACGTCGTCTCGGCTGCAGCAGAATGAAGCGAGAAGCAGCAGGAGCTGGAGGTGAAGCGAGAAAACATCCAGCAGAGAATCCAGGAGCGAGAGAAAGATGTGAAGCTGCTTCAGCAGGAGGTGGAGGCCATCAATGGCTCTGCTGATAAAACAGTGGAGGACAGTGAGAAGATCTTCACTCAGCTGATCAGTCAGATCCAGAAAAGAAGCTCTGAAGTGATTATTAGCCTGAAAATGAGCAGAAACAGAAAGTTCTTCCTGCTTTATGTTACGTACCAGGTCGTCTAGGTGACCTGGGTAACAAGAAGGGACACATGCTCTTCATGGAAACAATTTATTTACACAGGGAACTGAACAGAAACACAAGATAACTGACTAAACCGGTGGCAAAACTATATCCATCCATCCATCCATCCATCGTCTGTAACCGCTTATCCGAGCAGGGGCGGGGGGCTGGTGCCTATCTCCAGCAGTCATCGGGCAAACAGGCGGGGTACACCCTGGACAGGATGCCAGTCCATCACAGGGCAACACAGAGACACACAGGACAAACAACCACACACACCTAGGGACAATTTAGAGAGACCAATCAACCTAACAGTCATGTTTTTGGACTGTGGGAGGAAGCCGGAGTACCCGGAGAGAACCCACGCATGCACAGGGAGAACATGCAAACTCCATGCAGAAAGACCCCAGGCCGGGATGTGAACCCAGAACCTTCTTGCTGCAAGGCAACTGCGCTAACCACGGCGCCACTGTGCAGCCCAAACTATAATCTCTGCTAAATGAGCCACTTCAGTCTAGAGACCTGCACAAATCCCAAACGGTCTCGGTTAACTTAACCTTACTCCGGTTTCTAAAAACCATCCAAAAGTGGATTCCCTTAAGACCTCGTCTTCTTCTAAAAGGGAAATAAAAACAAAGCAGAGACAAGTTGTTATTTAACTCAAAGCCATAAGAACAAAACATACAAAAGCTTGAACCAAAATGCCACCGGGAGACAACAGTACAGAGAACCTCTCTGCCCTGCTGCTCCCCTGAACTGAAGTCAGGCTGACTACTATAGTAGAGCCGGCCTGCTTACAACCAGGGACAGCTGGTAGAGCCAATCAGGGGGAGAGAAGCCAGGTGTTGCTTGCCTTCTCCTCACACACACACACACACACACACACACACACACTGGAAGGGAGGAAACCAGAGGAGGAGATTCACATACAAAACACAAACAGCCAAGGGCTGTAACACTTTAGCTTCCAGGTTGGCACTTTTAATTAAAAACACTCAAATAAACAATATTTCTGTCAATAAGAGTCAGAAATGAGTTACAAATGACTTCCAACATGTTAGCTTTACATGTAGCACCAGAGCGCCACCTGCTGGAGAAGAAAAGGAGTTCAGATGGAAAAGATTCACCAGCTGCATCAAAGCTGTTTGTTTTACATCCTGTATGAAGTTGTTCAACTTTGATTTATTTTTATTCTCATTTATGAGTCTTGTGTTCATTGATACTGACTTTGTATTTTAGGTCTAAGCTTTGATGTAAATGGTTATTATTATTCTTTTATTTCTTTTGTTTTAAAGAAACGCATGACTCACATGCAACATTCATGATAAAGAAGATCAACGGGTGTTTTTAGGTTCTGACGACACTCAGAGGTCAGCCGGGTCACTTCATATCCTTATTTACATGAATACACTAGAGCTGCTGCTTTAGAGGTCACTAGATGTCACTGTTGCATTTATGCATTTCAGTTGTGTCCCACTATGAACAGAAACAAGCAGCAAAGCAGCAAATGAAGTCATTTTTTAATACTCTGAGGGTAACATTTTAATGACTTTAGTTAAAGACATATAACGTTACCTGCTGGTAAGAACTCTGATTTAAGGCGCTGATTTATTCTTTACCTTACAGACATCACCGTAAAGATCTGAAACTACAGAACTGTTGGGTAAAAGATTTAAAACTCAAACCTGTGGCTTAAGCCGTCTTTTTTGTATTTAAAGTGGTATGAGTGTCCGCCCTGAGACTGGGAGGTTGTGGGTTCAACTCCATGGTCGGGTCATACCAAAGACTTTAAAAATGGGACCCGATGCCTCCTCGCTTGACCCTCAGCTTTAACGGGTTGGATTGGGGGGGTTAAACCACCAAAAAGTTCCCGAGCGCGGCCGTGTCTGCAGCTGACCGTCCCCACGGGGATGGGTCAGATGCAGAGATGTCATTTCACCGGCGTGATGATGACTAATGGGACTTTAAAGCAGGGATCACTAATCTGATGCCCCCAGGAACGCTGTAAGGTTCTAAAATGAGCACGGCTCTAAAACTACACTTTCTCTGTTGCTGTTCATTTTTATTACCACTCATCACTCCGTCTGGTCACTGGTGCCCCTTTCACTACTCATCATTGTGATCTGTACTCACGCGTTAACGGGCCATCACGCCATTCCCGCAGGTTGTTACGTTGGTATCAATTTATATACAAAACAATCATCGGTCCTAGGTCTGTAAGCAAAAAAACAGGTTCTGGCCCTCCTCTTCCTGTAAATGTTACCCCCACAGTCATCAGTCTGGGGGTGAGACTGGATACAGATCGGTCACTAGTCCAGCAGATAAATGCCACCGTGAAATCTTGCTATTTTCATCTGCGTAGAATAAGGCCTCTAAAAAACATCCTGAAAAGAAAACATCTGGAATCTGTCATCCACGCCTTCATAACTTCCAGACTTGACTATGCAAACTCCCTTTTCATCGGTGTAAGAGAGTCCGCGATCAGCCGCCTTCAGAAGGTCCAAAATGCAGCTGCCAGATTCCTCACTGGGACAAAGAAACATTCCCACAGTTCCCCAGTTCTAGCTGAGCTGCACAGTGACCTGTAGGGTGGAATTCAAAATTCTTTTATTTACTTACAAAATTGTCCTTAACAAAGCTCCCGGTTATCCAGCAGAACTCCTCAACTCATATGCTCCCTCTAACTCTTGCTGTGCGTTCCAAAGATGAGGTGCAAGACTGGTGGTGAGCGTGCCTTTGCTCACGCAGCTCCGAAGCTCTGGAATAGCTGAGCCACTCTCGGTTCGTTCAGCTCCGTCTATCGCCCTGTTTAGGCAAGGCAAGGCAAGGCAAGGCAAGGCAGCTTTATTTGTATAGCACATTTCAAACATGGAGGCAATTCAATGTGCTTTACAGAGCAGGAGCAACAAAATCATTAATCAAAATACACAAAGAAATAATTCAGACAATTAGATAAAAGACATAGTCAAAAAAGTTTAGCAGTAAACAGTGCAGAAGGAGCAGCATAAGAAACATTCAATCATAGGCTAATGAATACATGAAGGCTTTTAATTTTAATTTAAAAGTTACTAGAGTTGGGGCCTGTTTGAGGTCATAAGGAAGCTGATTCCATCTATGAGCAGCATAGTGACTAAAAGCAGCTTCTCCCTGTCTGGTTCTGACCCGAGGTTCTACCAGCTGACTGCTGTCTAGGGATCTGAGAGCTCTGCTAGGTATATATACAGGAAGGAGATCCAACATGTACTTAGGCCCCATACCATTGAGTGATTTATAGACTAGTAGAAGCACTTTAAAATCGATTCTGTAGTTTACTGGTAACCAGTGCAGAGTTTTTAGAACAGGGGTGATGTGCTCAGTTCTCTTAGTTCTCGTTAGGACCCTAGCAGCAGCATTCTGAATAAGCTGCAGTTGTTTTACGGCTGTTTTGGGAAGAGCAGTCAGGAGACCATTGCAATAATCTAGTCTGCTGGAGATGAACGCATGAATGAGTTTCTCTAGGTCTTGTTTCGACATGAGACCTCTGAGTCTTGCTAATTGATGGAGATGATAAAACGCTGATCTGGTTATAGCCTTTATGTGACCAGTGAAGCTCAGGTCTGAGTCAATGGTAACACCAAGGTTTCTAACCTGAGTCTTAGTCTTTATTCCTCTGGAGCCAAGTTGAGCAATAACTTCCATCCTCGGTTTTTTACTCCCAAAGACAATAACTTCTGTCTTGTCTTTGTTTAACTGAAGGAAACTTGACTTCATCCAGTCATTGACTTGCTCTAGGCACTGACAGAGTGAGTCTAGGGGACCGGATTCATTAGGTGATAGAGCTAGATAGATCTGGGTGTCATCTGCATAACTATGATAGGCAATGTTGTTGTTGTATATGATCTGACCCAGGGGGAGCATGTAGAGGTTGAAGAGCAGTGGCCCAAGAATGGAGCCTTGGGGGACACCACATGTCATAGTGATCTGCTTTGATCTATGTTCACCAATAGAAACAACATAACCCCTGTCAGCAAGGTATGATTGGAACCAACTAAGGACTGTACCTGATAGTCCCACC